>OY796891.1:6261498-6660718 GCA_963680785.1 Diplosoma virens
GGCTCCATGCATCTCTAGACTTTATTTAAAGGGTCTTCATGCAGCTCCTGTAGTATTTGAAGTTCACATGGTGGCTCCATGCGGCTCCATGCATCTCTAGACTTCATTTAAAGGGTCTCCATGCAGCTCCTGTAGTATTTGAAGTTTATATGGTGGCTCCATGCGGTTCCATGCAGCTCCATGAATCTCTAGACCTAATTAAGGGGTCTTAAATAAACTATTTAAAGGGTTTCCATGCAGCTCCTGTAGTATTTAAAGTTTACACGATGACTCCATGCTGCTCCATGCATCTCTAGACTTCATTTAAAGGGTTTCCATGCAGCTCCTGTAGTATTTGAAGTTTATACGGTAGCTCTATGCAGCTCCCTGCATCTCTAGACTTTATTTAAAGGGTCTCCATATGGCTCCTGTAGTATTTAAAGTTTACAGGGTGTCAAGAAAGTTCCCGATCCTAAACAAAATTATATAGGGCTAATGACAGAAGGTTAAATCAACAAAAGGTTTATTGTGATGATAGAACAAAGCTCCATGAACATAAAAAAATCTGGTTTATTCAAAATGACCCCCATCTGTATCAATAACACGTTGGAGCCTCTGTCGGAAATTCTGACAAGCAGCACGAAGGGCATCTTGAGGAATTTTCTCCCATGCTCGTTTCAGGGAAGCTCGAAGATCCTCCAGATTGTTATGGGGTGAAGAACAGGCTTCTTTTTCCAGAATACCCCACACACAGAAATCCATAGGATTGAGATCGGGCAAAGATGGTGGCCACAAATCTTTGGTCCAGAATGAAGAAAATGCTCTTCGCACCACTTCTGCATCTTCTTTGATGTGTGAGAAGGCGTGCCGTCTTGTTGGAAGGTGAAGGACTTATTTTTGAACTTTTCCTTCATCGATGCGAGGGCAGGGGTTAAAATATCATTGACATACGAATCTGTATTCACTTTGACCCCCTCTTTAACAAAAATGAGGGAAGATTTCCAAGATTTGGAGATCGCACCCCATACCATCACAGACGAGGGTTTCTGTCGGCGTGAAACGAATCAAAGATGATCAGGGAGGTCCTTGGGCGACTTTCCGAGAATCCTGTCATTCTGGGTGTTGAACTTCGCCTCCACCGAGAAGAATTTTTCGTCTGAAAAAACGATTTCGCCTTTCTCCGTGCCTCCCTTCAGACGGTTCAGCAGAATTTTGGCCCTCTCCTTTCTTTTTCGCTTCTGGAGGTCAGTTAGGAGTTGTCTTGTCCTGATTTTGTACGGGGACATTTTGAGATCCTGTTCAACAATTGTTCTGACAGACTCATGGCTGATATTCATGTCTTTAGCTGTTTTCCTCAAGGATCGTTTGGGGTTCCTCCGAATTCTCTCCCTGAGGGCCTTGATCTTCGCTGGAGTGCGAGTGGATCGAGGTCGTCCACTCCTATCCCGATCCTCCATGGTTCCAAGTTCTTGGAAGCGCAAGATTGTATCACGAACAGTCGATTTTGGTGCTTTTAGCAACTTCATAATTTTAGAATTTGAATGTCCCACACGATGAAGTTGAATGATTGCAGCTCTTTTATTCATTTTATTATTATTTTAGCCAAAAAATTTGAAAAGTGTATCTGAAACATTGAAAAGGAGGATTAAGTGGAAAAATGACGTACAGAACTTCTCATAATTCATTGAAGTTTTTGAATTACATTAAATTTAAAAATCAATTGGGAACTTTCTTGACACCCTGTACATGGTGGCTCCATTGGACTCCATGCATCTCTAGACTTCATTTAAAAGGTCTTCATGTGGATCCTGTAGTATTTGAAATTTACATGATGGCTCTATGCTGCTCCATGCATCTCTAGACTTCATTTAAAGGGTCTCCATATGGCTCCTGTAGTACTTGAAGTTTATACGGTGGCTCCATGCGGCTCTACATCTCTAAACTTAATTTAAAGGATCTGCATGTGGCTCCTGTAGTATTTCAAGTTTAACGGTGGCTCTATGCAGCTCCATGTGGCTCCAAATGGCTCCATGCAACTCAAGATTTTATTTAATGGGTCTCCATGCAGCTCCTGTAGTATTTCGAGTTTAAAAGATGGCTTCATGCAGCTCCATGCAGCTCCATGCAGCTCTTGTAGTATTTGAAGGTACTGTAATTTACTACATGTTTTGATATATACAAATTAAAAAACTGGCAAAATCACGGAAATTAAAACGTAGCTAAAATCCAACAGACTGTTTCTCCTATAAAAAGGATCATCAGGGGTATCTAAATAAAGTAAAATAAAATAAAGTAAAATAGAATAAAGTTAAGATAAAACTACCAAAAATTCAATTAAAATTGCAAATTGAAAAAATTGAAAAAGCAGAAATTCCATAGTGTAGATCAGAGCCTTGAAGAAAAAAAAGGTAGAAGCGGGTATGCATTCTTGACAATAAACAACTGCAAGCAATTGTTGAGCAAAATTCTTGACAAAATACCAAAGAAATGTTTGAGCCACTTTTCCAATACCCTGTAAATGAAGCTATTGCAATGCTGACAGCAAGTGTCTCAGACATTTCTTTGGCACTTTGTTGTGGATTTTGCTCAAGGATTTGCTTACAATTGCTTGCAATTGTTCATGGTTAAGACTGCATACCCATCTTTTGCTGTTTTGTCTTCAAGGCTCTGATCTGCACTATGGAATTTCTGGAAGCACTTTCATACTGTCCAATCACTTGTGTACCCATCTCCCCATGCTCTGATGATGTTGGCAACAGTTTTGGAGGCATTCTGCCTAAATTTGAACTCATGCAATATAAGCAAAGGTCATATTTTTTTGTATTCATCATTAAGAGCTTATATTTTTTAAAAATATTTTTGCCTGAAACTAAATTAAAAAATATTTAAGAGTACACATCAATTATTATGTATACCAAAATTGACCTAAAATAAACGACAAATACAATGTTAAAATAGTTTTACAAAACACAGTACTTCAAGGAGCCATCATTTTTGTAACGATTTAATACATTTCAGTTGATGTTTTATGGAATCGGTCATATAAAAAAAAAAATTATAGCTATGTAGCTGGAACTGGAGCTGGAGCCATAGCTTGAAAATTTTTAGCTCTGAAGCTGGAGCTGAACCTATTTTAAGCCAGCTCCCCAGCCCTGTTTAATATTAATCATCAAGGTGCTAATTTATCTTTATGGTTAGTCAGTACAAAGTTATTGGCACTGTGATTTGGAGTTTGGTAAAGCCTGAGGGCCAAGCTTACAGGAATTTAAGTAGTTCTTTTGATTTTTGTGAATATATTGCTTTCTGCCTTGGTTTCTTTTTATTTGAAGAAAGAAATTTTCTAGCCAATCCAACCTTGATTTGCCAAAATCCACTGTTTAAGAACTTCAGTCTTGTGGCATACTATTGGATCTTGTGTATTGTTTTCTATTATTGACCTTGCAAGCTTTGGAGATTCCTCAAAATTAAAAGCTTATGAAGTTGGAATGTGGTAAATAGTGAATGAGATCCAAACTACTTCTAAAGCAAGCATACATAAAAACAAACACAGTTTTACTTCAGTGCAGGTATTTGGTTATGTATCTCAATTGGTTCTTTTAGATTTCCAAGTAAAATTGTGACAATAACTAAGACAATGTCAAAAATCTAAGTTTTTTTTTTGTAATTTGAAGAGAGAGTATACTTTTTTTAACCATACCACAATTTATATTCTGCAACATTAATCCATTCATATCAGATTAAAATATGAAGTAAAACAAAAAGAAACAATCAAGTACCATAAAGGTTTTTACTTACATTACATTTTATGTATCTTAAAAGGGCTAATGTAAGCCAGCAACACTAATGGTAGTTCTTTTTGTTTTAAATTTTATTTTTGAGTTGAATAGATTAGTATTGCTAAATATAATTGTGGTGAGTTTTTTGTCTTTATTACAGAATTAAAATAGATCAGTAAAACTAAAATATACTTAAATTATAACATAGTCACTTTTAAAAAAATCTTTAATATTGTTCAAATTCAAAGAAAATGCAAAAAAGACAAAAGCAATGAGCTTTAGCCATTATAAATTTTTTTATTGTTATTCATCCTTTACAAACTGCTTGAGGTTCATTTCAACAATTTTGTGGTTGAATGTTAGCAGCATGGTTGTGTGGTTGGAGTGCTGTGATTGTAATTGACATGGTCTTTGTCAGACAAGGGGTAATCATAAATGGTCTATGGGCCAAGAAGGTTGAGAATCACTGGTTTATCTGAATAAAGGCAACAACATGTGACATCACAAATGGGGTTTTGAAGTAATTGATTACAATCTTGAAGTAACGATGTAATTGATTAAAATTACATAAAAAATTTGTGATGTCACATGTTTTTGCCTTTATTTAGATAAATCAGTGATTCTCAACCTTTTTGGGCTTATATGTTATTTAAAGAAAAATATCTGATGGACCACTTTGCTATATTGACATCTCATGAATGCCATTAGTTGATTGCACACAGGACAGTAAACTCAAAGGCATGTCCAATCTTTACTCTTAACAAAATACAGTAATAACCAACAAACTACAGGGTGCAAAGAAAGTTCCTGATCTTATAAAATGTTAAATTTAACAACTAATAAATGTTGAAATTAAACAAAAATTAACACACAATTTGTTAGAGACCCATTTAACATTTCTATTATCCATTTTTCAATATGGCCTCCTTTGGCTTCAATTACGCACTCAAGCCTCCCCCTGAAGCTCTTTATTGCAGCACAAAAAGTTTTTTATGGAATTTTGGGCCCATTATTGCTTAACCCGTTAAGTGCAGAATTAAATTTTTATTATCCGAGTTACATTGCATAATTAATTTCGCATCTCGCTGTTTTTCTTGTCTCGATCGATTATAATTGCTGCTTGTGCAAGTATATAGCAAGAGCGAGAAGCGAAATAATCCGCACTGTGAAAAGCTGCAACGATCAAAACGTATATATCCGTCATGCGCACTGAGAGAGCGTTTGGCCTTGACGTATATACTTGTCATGCGCACTTAATGGGTTAAGAGACTTCTTCAAAGCTTCGATATTATCATGGGCTGATGTGCAGGCCTCTTTCTCCAAGATGGACCAGACACAAAAGTCCAGACGGTTCAAGTCAGGTGATGAAAGAGGCCACAATTCTTTCCTCCAGAAAGCTGGAAAGTGACTCTTGCACCAGTCCTGGGCAGCAGTGTAAAGCAGTGTGAAGGTGTGTTTACAGTACTTTTTTTAGCACAATCTTGGTTTGTTTTATTGACACTCAAATCCACTCATTTTTTCATGATTTGAGCGTCAATAAAACAAACCAAGATTGCACTGAAAGAAAAAAGTACTGTAAACGGCTGTAAACATGCCATGAGAGGGCACACCATCCTGTTGGAATGAGAAAGGGTCATCTTTGAAATATTTCTTCATTGCAACATGGGCTGGAGTCAAAATATCCTGAATGTATAAATTTGCGTTTAGGTTGGCACCCTCTTTAACAAAAATGAGAAAGGATTTCCAATTTTCAGAGATGGCAGCTGATACCATTACTGAGGCAGGTTTTTGGTGGCGGGTTAGCTCAGTGGTAACATCCGCAACTCACGTGCAGAACGACCTGGTTCGATTCTCCGTATCGTCAATTGAGTGATACTCGTTGTGCCCTTCGGAAAGGCCCTTCACAAACATTCCGAGAAATGTGGTCAAGCTGCTTACCTTCAATGGTGACCGCGGTTAATTCACAGAAAGCAGCAAATCGGTGTGTGTGGAACACAACGCCATACGAATATTTTTTTTTTGGTGGCAGTAAGCAAAATTTATGAAACTGGAAATGCTATCAGCACTCTTAGCCAATATTCTGTTGTTCTGCAAGTTGAACTAGCCCTCAACAGTGAAGATTTTTTCATAAGAAAAGATAATTTCCCCAGCATCCATGCCATCCTTCAGTCAATTCAGGAGAATCTTGGCTCTTTCCATTCTCTTGCTTTTGCAATGCCATCAGTTGGTGTCCGTTGGTCATCTTTAAAAAGGACAACTCGAGATCATTTTTGACAATAGTTCTGACAGTTTTTTCATCAAGTTTCAAGTCTCTAGCCTGTTTCCTAATTCTTTGTTTGGGGTTCCTCCTTATCCACTCCCTAATAGTCTTAATTTTGGTTGGGATGCAAGCAGTTTGGGGTCATCTACTTCTGGGACAATCATCTGATGTCCCAACTTCTTTATATCAGTTTACTGCATCCCAAACTGTTGATTTTGGAGTTTTTAAGATCTTAATAATCTCTGGGTTCGTCTTTCCTGTGCAAAAAAGTTTAAATAAATGCTAATTAAATTTTAAAAAATTTGAATCTGAAACATAAAAATGTATGTATTTACAAACAAAATAAACCAAAATGGATAAATTTAGTTAAAAATAGTATCTTTAAAATTTAATTTTGAAAATTCAATCAGGAACTTTTTCCACAGCCTGTAATTAAGCAATCACTCTTAATTTGCACATTCAATCTAACTAATTCTTTAATTTTAACAACTAGGAGGTAAGTGAAGAAAAGTACTTTTAATTTTTAATTTTATTTTAACAAAATATGCACCTATAGTACAATGTATTTTGCAGAATCAATAGAAAAGTCTAAAGTGCTAATGACTTACTTGGCTTTGGTACTTCCAATACAAAGAATCAAGATGTATTTTGACAAAATCATTCAGTCTTAATCTAAGTTCCTTTGCTGTTGATGTCCAATTTGCTTCTTTTTTAACTAAATATGTCCAATACAGCTGTGGTACTGGATGTGAATCTTTTGTCAAGATGTATGCAAATACCCCTTTTTTGTTAACTCTTGCTCTTAGTTTCACATCCTTTTCTAAATCCAACAGTGTTTTGGCCATCTTGAAAATTTCATCTCTTGGCTCATAATTTTCTACATTTACAAACTAGAGTGGATAATCTATCTCCAAAAGATCCTCAAATTTTCTCCCAAAGTCTGTGTGAAGACAAGATGAGCAATTTATGCATTAATGCATTTTAAATGTAGGAGCAGTTTTATTGAAATTTGCAGTTCTTTTTCTCAATTTTTTTTCAATATTTCAGTTTCTTGATGTAACCTTTTATCTGCTAAGCACAGGTAACCAAATCTGATTGTTTTACCTGGCAACTCAAAGTTCAGTATATATATTTATTGTTTTAAAAATGTGACTAAGGTAGTATATTTTTGATTTTATCTCAATATTCTTAAGTTTGTCCAGAATTTCTCGAGCTTTACTGGCTAGTTTTTTGTATTTACAATCCTTAAACTTAAGAAAGTTGATCACTCATTTTCACAAAATCACAAGCCTTTCAAGACTGAGGCCTTTTGAGAACCATTTCACATCTGGGTGAAACAACAGTCTTAAGTTTTTTGTTTCAAAAAATTGTATAAACTCTCTATCATTTATTAAGTATGTTTTGACAAAGTTAATTCCATGTACGACAGCATTCTGTGCTAAGTACAAGGGCAAGCATAGTGTCAAGCTAAAAACATCAAAGAAATTACCTATTTAGACACCAATGAAATGCCAATCTAGGACTAGCTACATAATTTACCTATATGCAGTTCCAACATAATTTATTATTGAAATGTTTATAATTTCAGTAACATTTTATCAAGAATTTATGAAACTCTCTGCAGATCACTAGAAATTTTTGGAAGAACATCGGTGGTCCACCTGGACCAGGTTGAGAACCACTAAAAAAAATAATTTCAAAACTTATGTTTATGAATGTAACTAATATTTTAAATGCTAATCTTAGTATTGATTAGCAGAAAGATTATTCTACTAATACATTTCAGAATTTTTGTTGCAGCAATCAAAAAACACATGCTCATTTTGAGTAATCATAATCGCATAATGCATAAGTAATCATAATCAATTACTTTCAAAGTTTGAGTAATTGTAATTCCAAAATGGATAAGTAATCGTAATTGATTACATTTGTCATGTAATTACCCCATCCCCTGTCTTGATTCAAAACCTATCTCATAAAATTAAGATAATAAATAAATGTAATCTTAATTATGCTGCAATTTCATTAACCTTTGATAATGTTTTTTCATAACTTTGATGTCTTGAATATATACACTAGTTCTGTTCCTTAGTTATTTCACTAAAGTTTTCAGAAAATTGACTCCTTGGTGGCTGTGAAAGCAGTTGTTTTAAAAGCTCATTTGCATTTTAGCCTTAACTGAGAAAAGTCTCGTTTTATATCTCTAGTTTTCAGCCTTTTTTACTTTCATAAAAAAAGTTACGAGTTGCATTATCAAAAATTGAACTTATGTTGCAATCAGCCAATTTGACAGCAACGTGGCCCAAAGGAGCTCCAAGGCCTTCACCAACTGCACTTTCAATAAATTCCAACTATAGCAAAACCAAAAATCTTTATTTCAAATTAAATTAAAACACAAATCCAAAAAGCAAAGGCACGGCTAAAATACAAAACAGTTGGCAAAATAAATTCGATGAATTCTTTGCCCAGTGACCAAAGTGACAACAAAGTCGATAACACAAAATCAAAAATTCTAAGCTATAACAAAAGGAAAAATCAGTTTTTACCATAAAGCCAAATGTATCAAACAAAAATGTAAAAGCGTGGTTTATTATAACATATTGTAAGTCAAAGGCCGGGATGAGATTGAATTCGATTCCTTCAGAAGGTATGATTCACATAGGGATTCTCCAACAGCACATAAAACGTACTTTCATTTTTTTTATGGATAAGGGCTGGAAAAATGAACAAAGGTAGGGACTGCAGTGTATAGAATAATCAAGTCCTCTGACAAAATGCTTTAATAGTTGCAAGTTTGCTATGTAATAGTGATAAAATAAACTATTGTTCAGTTGTTCATAATATTGTATTCTTGGCAGCCATTCTTCTCATACCTGATTCTCTTTGTTGTCTCTGCTATCTTGTTAACATAAAGAATAATATTTGGTGTGACAACCTTGTACACAAAAGAAATTCACCATTTTCAAATGTACCCAGATCAACCTCTGGTTTTCTGAATTTAGCTGTATTAGCCTGGTTTTAGCTTTTTGTTTAAAGCAGAGTTATTATCAGTATTTTACAATTTGTTGTATAGTATCTTTACCAAAGGCACAAAAAAAAATCATTTTGGTAGCCTAAGCATCAAACTCTCATTCTTTTGCTTGCAAGTCAGAGTGTTATATTAGCTATTCCAATGATTGTGGTAATTTTTATCTTTTAAGCTTGCCTTATTTTTAGAGGGATAAAGTGTTTTATAGACCTGTAGAATTCCATACTTGTTAAACATATTTTAGGCTAACTTAAAAAAATTATAATCCTGATTATAAATAGGTTTTTTAGCAAAATGAAAACAATTAAATATTCATAAAATTGTTTGAGATAAAAGCATTTTTAACCTGATAAATAAAGACTGATCTTCAATATTTTTTCATATATTTAAATGATTCTAATTTTCTAAGGCAGTTTAAAAGAATACATAAAAATTTTTTTAAGGGTTATGATTAGTGTTAACATATTTTTGTTATTTGCAACTAATTATTAATTTTTACTTTAAAATAATTTTGAATTAAACCTCTTTCATTTCATTTCTAAATCTTTTTATTGTTTTCTGTAATAGGTTTTATATTACCTTCAAAAGTTTTAAAGTATGTCTGAATTACAAGCTTACCTTGCTGAAAAAAATAAAAAAAATAATTCAAATTTACTTATGACTTCTTCTCCGGCTGCTGAAAATGATTCTGATTCTTCTAACTTGTTGTCCTGGGTGCCTTCATCTGTTAACATTTCTATGCCATCAGTATTCAAAAGTGATAAAGCCAATGAAGGAAAATCAGATTCTTCTTGGTTTAATGAAGCAAAAAGTGATCCTTGTTGTCCAGCCTTAGTAAGTTTAAAAGCTATTTTAAAAGTTAGAAGTTTTCAGATGACATTGAAAATATAATCAGTTTAAAAATGTTGGCTTGTAACCCAAGTAAAAACGCATGTTTCTTTTTGTATTACTTGGTGACAAGTTTTTAACTTCATAGATGTTTATGTTATACAGTCAAGACAACAAAGACTGATGGGATTTTGTGGATGCATTGTAGGAGGTGTAATTTGTTTTTCCCTTGCCTCTGTTTATGCTCCTTTGATTGTTTTTAAAGCACGAAAGTTTGCTTTATTGTATAGCCTTGGAAGTTTGTTCATGATAAGCAGGTAATAACTTTTTTTGTATCACAAAATCTATTAATTAATTGCATGTTATTTTATGCTATAAGTATTTAAAAAACACAAAATAAAAAGCACTTTACATGTGATTAACTTACAAAGTTTGGACTAATCTTTGTTCTTATTTTTTTATTTTTTAATTAAACACGATGATTCAATTTTGTGACTTGAAATTTATGTAAATTTACAGTTCTTTGTTCCATGTTAATGTAAAGCAATCAAATTATGTTTTTTTGTCTTTCTTTGTCTGCATGCTCATGAGTGTATTTCAGCTATTTCTGTGTATTTGTGACATGCTGTGAAGCTTGTGAGCTGGTGAGCCACTAATTTATCAAAGTAAAACAACAGTCTTCCAATAAAAAAAGTGAAAATTTAAAAGCATGTTCTTGCATTTAGCTTACTTGTTAGCTAAAAAACAAAATTTTTTTCATTTTCTTTAACATTAGAATTGTAAAATCTGTTTATTTAGAAATAGATTTTTTTTTGGTTCTAAAAGCCGTTACAGCAATTTGCTTCGAATGATAGCCTTTGATCTCACATGCTTAGATTAAGGTTTTTGTGGGTGAATCCAGGGGAAGCAAGGAAGCTAGGGCCCTTAAATTTTTAAGCAGATAACGTATTTTTTCAAGAAAAAGCATGATTAAATTTCTTTCTGTGTTTCCCTATAAATTTCTTTGTAGAAATGCCATATCACGAAAGTGAAAATGAGACATCAATTTTCACCCACTATTAATTTGAGCAAATAATAGTTTTGATACTGGTAAAAAAGATGCATTGTTAGTAATGTGTAATTTAAAACTGATACCCAGAAAATTTTTAACTCCCTTTAAGTGAGGTGTGCTTTTTATAAAATATTACTGGCCTAGATAATTTCAAACTTAATTTTCTCCTAAAAAAGTTTGTGGATGCACAACTAGGTTTTTGATAAAAATTTTTGTTGTGTACATTTTAGTCAACATTATATTTTATTGATAACAATAGGCAGCATAGCAAAAACCGTTTTTTAAGCAAATCCACATTTCTTATTTGCTCTATACAAATTTTAGGTGGTCATGTTTAGATAATTATATAATTTTTATTCCTTTAGTAAAATCTGTAAAAATAAATTTATTTTTAGCGCGTTTCACCGTCGCTAACAAAAAAAATTTTTCTTTATAACCAAAAAACCGATTTATGCTGATTTAAAACAATCATCAACTTTCTGAAAAAAAAGTTTTATCTCATTGGCGTCACAAGTGAGGCATGCCTCAGATCTTTCATTTTAACACGTATTTCATTAAAAAAAGCGCCAAGCAGTTTAATTTTGTTTCTTTTTCAATCTTTAAGTGATGCATGGCTTCAAGCTGCCGGCACTCGCTTGTAATAGCGGTTCGTTTGCAAAAACGCTTGTTTTGAATACAATTAGGAAGTAATACGAAGGGCAAAGTCCTCAAAATAAATGACGAAAACAAAGCTGAGGCCAGAAAAAGCTGGGGATAAATAAACAAATATAAATACGTTGCAGGCTTTACAAATGTTTTACTTGCAATTTTATTATATTCTCGCTTCATTTTATTTTTACAGGTGAGGATTACCTTACTTGCTTCCTTAGATGGCACGTCCTCGCTGTAAATACCAAACACTTGAGTCTATTTTGCTTATAAGCTTTGCCACTAAATTTAATATATTTTTAGCAGCATCATGTCTTCATCATATGGACTATTGATTAAAAGTTTTAACAGGAAATCAATATAATTTACTATCCTAAGAAAGGTTTCATCAAGGTGTAAGCTCATGCTTTTAGCCAACCAACATTTTTATAAATTTGGTAAAAGATTTGGTGGTAGTGTGACTGAGAAGGTGGGGGGGGGCAGCAAACGCGATCAACATGTTCTCAGTTTAATTCCTACTGTTGTCATTTTTACTTGAAAAAAACACTTTTCTCTGGTTGGCTGTCTTAACAGGCTGCTTTAGGTTATAGTCATATTTCTAAGTTAAAAACAAATCTAAATAAAAAGCTTTCAACAATATCTTGGCATCAGGTTAAAGTAATTGCTTAATGGCCGTTATCAGTTTAACGCCTCAAACGTTCTATGAGTTTATGTGAGGATTATTTGATGATCATAAGGTGTATTTTTTAATCCAAATAGCAGCTATGAGCAATACCTGTATTAACAATTTAGTTTACTTGTATTGATCATTTATTTTTTAACGATTTAGCCCAGCTATCTTTATTTTTTAGTTTTTCTTTTCTTTGGGGTCCGTGGAATCACATGAAACATCTGCTGACTAAAGAACGTTTGCCATTTACCACGGCTTATTTTGGTTCACTGTTTGCCACACTTTTCTTCGCTTTGAGTCTAAGGAGCACCACTCTCACGTTAGTCGCCGCAGTTGTTCAGATTATCGCGCTTGCTTGGTAAGTCCCATGCACCTATAATCAAGCGTTTATCGTTTAAAATAAAATATAGAAAAAATTTTTTATACTGCTGGCCTCTTTTACGTTTATACTTAACAAATGTTTAATAAAAAAAAACACTGCCATACATCCCGCGGCAAATTATTATGTGTGATTCGTCTTTCTAACTTTTTAACAAGTAACTTCGTAATACTGTCGTTAATGACCGAAGTCTAACCGGTACCATCCAGTGATTTTATTATTTATTAAAAATTTTTTTGTATAATTTATTTATTTTTAGGTATTTGATCAGCTACATCCCTGGCGGAAAAACAGGATTGATGTTTATGTCAAAACTTTTTACTTCTGCCGTTACTAAAACTGTTTCCAAATCTATGCCTGTTTGAATATCATTGATGTTGAAGAAACCTTTAGGATTTTTGTTTTTTTTGTCTACGCCACCTGTCGACTCCCTCAAGCTAAGCAGTTTGTTCGTTTATCCCATACAACTTTATGGATATTGAGACAAACAAAGACCTTGAAGAGCAAAAGCGTCTACGCTTGCTACAGTTGATATCACTTAAGGACATTTATTAAAGAGCAAAAATTTGTGGATAATTTATTAAAAATGACTATTTATTTGCGTATTTTTTACCTTTAGTTAGAAGAGTGTGGAAAGTAGCTTAGAGCCTTTTTCTTAGCGTTATATCAAGCTTGTCGGTTTTAACATCTTTTTTTTTCGTCAAATTAAAAAAGCACAATTTTGGATTTATTGATTTTGCTGATTCCATAATTTCCATTTTCTCTTCCTGAAAAAGTTAAATTTTTACAAAAATAATAACTTGACAACTTTTTTCTTTTGTGTATACCAAAACAACTGTTTGTTTTAAAGCGCAGCTTTAAGCAACTGAAATACGGTCTAACATTTAATGGAAAAAGCTAATCTCTTGCATCTTCAATCCCAACAAATCGTAAATTTTTACCTAAAGTAAACACTGTTCACAAATATATTTTTTGGAAAAAGTTTTGGATTTTGTTTTTTGCTTTTATATTTTGTGCAATATTTAAATATATCTCTGTAAAAAAAATTTGGATTCGTAAGAAGTGCGATTAGATAGTCTGCTTGTTGTACATTGGTATAAAAGCTACGTAAAAATAAAAAAAAAGTATTACCTAAAAGTTTCCATAACCGTGCATAAGCTTATTGAAGCTGCCAAATTTTGGCAATAATTTCGCCTATTGCAAATATGGACGGTCAAGTAGTTACACATGTGAATATGGGTCCATTCTGTAACCATTTAACGGAGCGCTTCTCAACCCCTAATTCGCCGTTTAATTTGATTGGGTCGCCGACGACTGTAGTTGTGTATGAATTAAATCGTTCTTATTTGATTTGACAATGGTTTGACTTATTTCTTTCATCATCATCAATCCAGTTTAATCCAGTTTAATCCGGTCTAATCCCCAGTGATTGGAGGTAGCTGGATGCATCCCACTACTTTTGCAACTCTTCTTCACACCTTCTTTCCACCTGCATCGATCTGCCACATCTTTTTTTAAACCAATCCTTCTCATACTTCTTTCGACTTGTTCCCTCCATTCCATCCCGGTCGACCCTGTTTGCATTTTCTATTCCACTTAATGTACCATTGCCTTCATCAAACATCTTTCTCAGGTCGTCTTAGAACATGACCATGCCACCTGATACCATTCGCCCTTGCCAGCTTATCTGCTTCAATCCCAACATGTCCATCAGCTTATCAGTATTCCTTTTGTCCACCAACTTTACACCGTACATCGCCCTCATCATAGATTTTTTTGCTCTTCTCAAAATAGCTACTTTATTTTTTTTCAGACACCACGTTTCGCTTTCATATAACATAGCGATCTTACATAACTCTTATATATCTTTCCTTTCATCCACAAAGATAATCTTTTTTCAAACAGTATCCCACTACACTCTCTGAATTTCTTTCACCACACTCTTGTTCTTGCAGTTACTGCAGCTTTACATCCACCACTGGCATTCAACCTATTGCCAAGATAGCAAAATCCCTTCACAGTTTCTATTTCATCACACATTACCTGCTGCTGCACTTCTCCCGCACCATTTGTCGCTTTCTCACATTTGCTACAAACAAAAAATCTTGCCGAACTTGGAGTTACTTTCTTCAACTTAGAAAATTTTCATGAATTTATTGGTCGCACTTTGTGCATAAAACTGAGTTGACTATTACCCTTTTGCCACATACTCCACATGGGTCTATTCTACTTCATATGACTTCACCCTCTGATCCACACACCATCACCTTTGTCTTTTCAAGATTCACCTTCAGTCCCTCGCTCTCCAATGCACTTCTCCATTTAAGAAATCTTTTCTACAGACCCTCCATCGTTTCACTCATCAGTACTAAGTCATCTGCGTACAAAACCTCTTTCATTAAGCCTTCTCTTGCATTCTCCACAATCAACATCTACCACAATCGTAAACAACAAACGTGACAAAACAGATCCCTGATGTACACCAATTGCAACATAAAATTTTTTTGCGAATTCAGATCCAACTTTAACCTTCGCCTTTTAACCCTCATACAGACTCATCACTGTTTTCCTCTAAATGCGTTCGTTTTTTTCTTTATTGCTTCTTGCACTTCCTTATTCCACCACCATGTGCTTCCTTGCTCTTTCCTTCGTTTTCTCCTTTCACAAAGTTCCTTACAAGCCTCAATATCCCCATCCTTAAATGAATTCCACAAATCTTTTGCTTCATTATTAGCTAATTCTTTCTCATTGTCCTTAAATTTTTTCCTTGTTTCTTTTCTTTAAATTTCTATACCTTCCTATTGCATGTTCCTTTTCATTTTTATGCGCTTAAGCACATTTTCCTTCTTTACATCAACAACCACTAACTTGTGTTGAAGTTCCCGAGGAATCACCTTAATATCTTCAAGAACTTTCTGCTTTTTCCACCAAAACAAAATCAATCTCAGTTTCATTACTACCTCAACTGTATGTCACCTTCCTTTTCTCCTTCTTAAACCATGTATTCGCCACACATCAATCCTTCTGATCGCAGAATTCCAACAGCACTCTACCTTCCAAATTTCTCTCTTAAATTCCATTTCCTCCATATACACCCTCAAATCCATCCATCTTGTTTCCAACATGACCATTAAAGTCTCAAATCCCCAAAGTTAAATCTTTTGTACCTTTCACATCCCCTTCATGAACCACTTTATCATAAAATTTATCTTTCTGTATATCTGGCTTTCCACTTTCAGGTGCACGGACACATATCACCCATACCATTTCTTCCCCAAATATAAGGTACATATCATCATTCTATCAGTCCTTCTATGTATCTCGACAGCCCACTCACACACCTTCTCTGTGACCAATATTCCCACACCACCCTTCGCAGTATCATTTCCCGTCCACCATCTTTGGCCCCTCCATCGTACCTCTTGTAGACCACAAATATCCACCTTCCTCTGCCAATTCTGTCCCTCTACCACACAGACTACCGATGTTCCAGGTTCATAATCTAATTCCAATCTGAGACTTTCTTGTTTTGCAATTTATACGCAGAGATTCTTCGCACCCCCTGCCCATTTAAGGGCTGCTGGAGACTGGGGGCCATTTTATTAAGTTAAATTTTCATAAAAATTTGGAGCAAATTTTTATTGGCTGCATGCCCTTGTTGACACCAACCACAGTTGTCTGTTGTGGACATAACCTTTGCCTAAAAAGACAGTACCTTCAAGGCAACAGGTTGATCTATTTAATCCATAGTTGTAACCCTAACAAGTTTCCCCACTCCGGGTCAGAGTAAACCTGGGAGTAATGGCAATTAAAAGGTAATTCCACTTTCCCTATAACTTCAGAACTTCCGAACTGAAGCCTTTTCCCATCGGATGTAGTTTAACGTCATACCCATTACCCAAGACACATCATTTTTATTGGATCATATTCCCATGCATCTTTGTGGAACCGTATAGTTAATATAGGCCGAAGTTAAAATCAGGGATGTCGGAAGCGGGAAAGAGCATGGACTCGTTTGAAAGCGATAACCTTTTTTTAAGAGATCACAAAGTTTTTGGGACAAAATTAAAATTTTAAACTCTTGAGTGAGTAACGAGTTTTGCAAAAAATACCCTTTTTTTTGATTTTACCCCAAGAAAAAAATTCTTCCGCAGGTGGTTAAATTGTTTTGTTTAGTTCATTTTTTATTTTTGTAATAAAGTCTAGAAAAAAGATTGCTCTATTTCCGCTTAACATTTAGGTCCCCACAAAAAAGATTGAGAAGCATTGGTGTAACGCAATACTGTCAAAAGCTTACCTCTTTAAGCCTATAATGAATGTATTTGGGTTTTAGAAAATAAAAAGATACGAATTTTAACTAGCTAATTTGTTGATCATTGAATTTACTTTAGAAAGAGAGCTAATTTTTAAAATTCATTTGTAAATAACAGCAATCAGAAACTAACATTTTATCATTTAGTTAGCAAAGTTTTTTTATTTAAAAAAAAAAAAGCTGAACATTTTCGACTTTCATAAGTCCTTGCCAAAGCATCTAAAAATTTCTGGCACAATTCACCAATAAACCATAAAAACAATTACATACAATTAAACTTATTTAACGAGAAAAGTTTGATTGGAGATTCGCATACAAAATTGCTGTTTGTGTAACATTGACCCAAAAGAATTTTACTTGACTGATTGCTTGATGTCGGTAGTGGGGCCTGAGTGGAAAGTAACGCCGTATTAATGCAAATACGATCAACACGACTGCGGTTCAAAACCTCTTTTCATTCGGTTGTATTCTTGCAAAAGACCCTTCGGCCGTTTCCTCTGCTTGGCGCTCTTGGCAAGTAGTTTTGAATTCAAGTAATTACTTTATATAGCAAATTAATAAAACAAAATTAAGATTTTTTTCAATTAAACAAAAATATCTTGTCATTTTTAAAAACCCGGATAACTGCTTGACAATTATCTCAAGTGTATCACCTCCGACGTTTCCCTGCAAGTGGGGAAAAAATATAAAATATTGATAGCAATAATTTGGCAAAGCTTCCTGCAATTTGGTTATCTCCCTTAGTTGTCTAAACAAAATAGTTCAATAACATTGCGAAATTGTATAGGCCAGCGGTGCCCAACTTTTTACCAATTTGGTCCGAATTTTTGCCTGGAAATTTATTGCAGGTTACAATTGGTGTAGAAATTGAAGTGATGACTGTCTTTTATTAACTAAATTGGTTAAAATTACGGTTATCAAAGATGTTATTTCTAAAATTGTATGTGTAATTCAAGTGAAGACAAAAAATAGTCTTTACAACAAATGCAGAATCAAAGACAAGAAGCTACCCTGCCAAAAATCAATGTTATTGATTCTATCTGCTTCAGAGGTAGTCATCACCCCTTCCGTCGACCAGAACATCTCACAGGTTGGACCCAACAATCCTGATCATAGATCCTGCAGAGAAAAAAAGTCGTCGAAGCTTTTACGATTTCAGTGTCCTACGTTACTGGTGAGTCACTTCAATGAGCAAACTCGTTCGCTTCCCTCTTGAGGAATATCTTTTCGGCCGCTGCAATAAATAAACAACTACACAAACAGCTTCATGGCAAGCCTTGCCTATTTATCAACATTGCACTCATTACTCGAAATTAGCGTCGTTCAAAATTCGGCTTGAGGCCCGAAGAAATATTGAAAATAAGAAAGTTATATTTCACATGATTAGGAATCATAAGAAGAGATGAGCGGCAAAGGAGGAAAATATGTCATAACGTCTTGAAGATGAAAAGTTTTATAAAAAATATAGCTTTTTGACTTAATTTTGTATGATTGGACAATCGCATTCGCACCATTAAGGTTAGAAGGAAAAAAACAAAATTTGTAATTTTTTTGATAATTGTTTAACTTAGTCTACGTTTAACCCAGGATCACTTGCGTACCGAGGGGGGAGGCCACTGTGCTATGGCCACCCCCAGACCCTAAAAATGAAAAACTGTAAAGCAAAACTAAACAGTTTTAGCAAAAGCAAAGCTGGTTTTTTGCCATTATTCGGGGTTCGCCTGGATTTCGATTTTCCTGTGAAAAACCATTAGTCGCTGAGACCACCTACTGGTAGAAGTCTGGACTGGACTATCTGGTTAAAGTAAAACAGTTATCAAAGTTTGTTATGCTCTTGAAAGTGAATAAGAGTTGTAGAGAGCAGACAAAACCTTGTAGAGGGAAGACGTATAGCCGCACAAACCACTATTTTAAAAAGATACTTGATCAATCAACTCTGCTAACTTTGTTTTATGCTTGATTTTCATTTTACGATTTCATTCTTCTAATAAGTCTCGTAAAAGCGTTATGCTAAAACTTGCTTCCAGAATGCAGAAAAATGCGTATTGTTAGGTGTAATTTTGCAAAATTTTTTTGGGGCATGCCCTCGGACCACCCTATAATTCTCGTGCCTTCGGCACTCCCAAGTTGATTTGTGACGTCACATGATTGTGACGAAACTTTGACCCCCTCGGAAACTTTCTGCATACGCCACTGCCTAGGATAGAGTGGTGGAGCCATTGGAACATTTTTGTCTAAGATAGTAGACCTTATATAGGGGTTGAAATTTTTAATTTTTAGGTTTACATAACGAACAAAACAATTGTGCATAATGCACAATCGCACATGTAAGCATAGGCTACCAGCCGAAAAAAAATTTGAGCAATAGAATTTTGTCCAAATTTAGGGTAAAGACCAAAAAATATGGTCTTCACTTTAAATCTGTCTCAAACTGTCACTGCTTGAAAAATTCTGATTTCGCCCAGATTTTTGATACTTGAGGAGGCAATTGTCCACTCAGCAGGTAGGGCTATACACGTAAGTCATACTGCTCACGTTGAATAAGATCTGTTCATAAACTCAATGAGTTGCTCATAAATCAAGAATCATATTAAATTAAAATCTCTAATAGTCTTTTGTAGTTGGTTTGGTGGAGGTTTCGGTACTATTTTAACAATGGTTAAATTTTGTTAAAACAAAGTGTTCTACTTCAGCAAATACAAAGCCGTACTCATGAAGCGCTCCTCGAAATCGGCAATTTTATTAATTTCAATCGCAATTCGAGCAAAAAATTTTTTCGAATTGCGTCTTTCAAAAATACAATAGACTACTTTTATTACAACGATTATAGCTTTGTCTCAAAGGATCAACATTTTCTAAGAGAGATTTTTTTTGAAATCATCTGACTGCTAGGCAAAAGCACTTTATCACTGCTCGCATCAATTACAACTCGACAACGTTTCGCTTTCTTGTTTCTAATTTTTTTTTTTTTTTGAAGTGTCAGTATAATGATCACTAATTTGCTTTTTCATTTTTGTTCGGCTACAAAGTGCGAGACTATCGAAAAACTGAGAAATGCAACACAGCACATTCATAATGTTCTTTGAGTTGCTGTCCCACAGTTTCCTTTATTAAATGCTCCTAATTTTTCACTTCCTAAAACTACTTTCCAAGTCAAAGACGAAACTTTTTATTACAACTTTTTTTACAAAGGATGCTCGAAAATACAAGCTTGTTTTCGCTAATTCATAGAGTATTCGAGAAAATGTAATGTTCGATTGATGCCTGTGTCCCATTCGTTCCTGATCTTCCCTGAAAATAAATGCCGTTAAAAATTCATTGTTTGATAAATTATTATTGGAAAATTTTGAGAGATCGTTCTAGATCCACAAAAAATGGCCTATTTGATTTAATGAATATGAAAACGCTTTAAAAATCCTGACCTGAAAAAGAAGATTGCTCATTCATTTGCTAAAAAAAAAAAAATTATTAGACATACAATAATTCACAAAACTAATTAATTAACATCGGGTATTAGGCTACAAACGCCGTTTGTTGCGGCTAAGCCGAGTACGTCTATCTAGCCGAATATTTTTTAAAGTTAATTGTCTACAGTAGAATTTATCTAAGGTCTAAATTGAGAAATTGCAAAGCTTTGGTTTAAGCAATCTATGGGCGTAAGCAAGCAGGTTAACATGGCCGAATAGCTCAGGGCAAGCAGAAGGACGTAAGTTCGATGCTTAATTTACTTAAGCGATATTTGTTTTGCATGGAAAAGGCACTTCACGACAAATTTTTAACTGGCTTCATGCTGCTTCCCCACAACGGTGGTTCCTCTTGTAAACAAAGAGCAGCAATTAGGCCAATAAGTACAGAAAAGAAAATTGATTTGCGTAAAAAAATCCTACAACTTCTTGATCAACTCCAAATTTGGCAAAAGAACTTTTACCCGAAAAAGAAGTTGTTTTTTAATTTATTACTTATAATTTTCTACTAGAAAAAAAAAAGCTTCATTGAATTAAAAGTATAGTAGACTATTTAATTCATAGAAAATAAAAATATTAAAATGTACGATTAAATTTTTATTTATTTTTATATATTTTTAAAAAACACAAGATTGTTGATAACTTTTTTGTTAAATATAAGTCTACTTGAAGAGATAAGAGTTAACTTTTTGCATACAACCCCTCTGTTCTTCGAAATTATTTTGACATTATATGTATCATTGCAGCTTTTTTACCACATCCGAATTTTTTTCTCGCACGGCATCGAAGTAAGACTTTTTTCGTTTTTTTTTTCCAGCGATAACGTTCTCGCTTATCATGGATAGTGGTTTTCCTGTTAACATTTGTCCAAAAACTTGCAGGAGCACAAAGATTACAGGATAGACTATACAAATGAAAAATTAACCGGAGTATTTCGAAAAGTCGGCAAAACAATGCCGAGCAGGGTCGTATAGAGGATTTTTGAAAGGGGGCATACAACCGCAATCAAATATGCTTGGTGGAAAATTTTTTTCAAGTGGTAAAAAAAGGTCTTTACTTTGAATCTGTCTCGGCTTTGTCGATTTTTCTTCCCAAAAGCATAGTGATCTCTAAAAAAGGTCTTTACTTTAAATCTGTCTCTGATTTCTCCTATTAGTGATCTCGGAGGGGAGAGGGGGCATGGTACTATACCCCCTAAATACGCTTCTGGTACCGAGTTACGCTAAATGTGCGTTGAACCGAAAACAATACACAGAAGATAAATTTTTTCCTGGACCAAAAAAAAGTCGGTCAACTTGGGCTAATTTTACTTTATTAGTTCAACGTCTCCGAAAATCAATTTGATTAAGTTAATCACAAGTTCATTTTATAATTCGTTTGCTTGAGGTCGCTCACAAGCGGCTTATGACAACGTGTGTTATGATGTTTCAGATTGTAAAATTACGCATCGATCTGCGTCTATCAGATGGACAACTTTCAGACATATTTCGCTGAAAACGAAAGCTAACACCCACCGTGATAAATGGCAAACGCTTCCTCTTAAAAGCGGACTGGCAAATCCGCTCGGACAAGAATAAATCCTATGGTTCTTGAAGCGAACAATTAATAATTGTCTGAAAACCCATCTGTCATCACCTGACTGCACGCCATGCTAGCATGCATGGATGAATATAAAGCGAGATTTGAATAAAGTAGAAAAAGTTTAAAGCTATAACCTTGATCAATCACGATGTATTCTTGTTAGAGCAACTTGGACTAGAGCTGGGGATTAAAATCTGTTGGTTCGAAACACTAGAAATTCTAGAATTAACAGTCAGTTTGTTCAGCCACGACAAATTCTCTTACAAAATGCAATTTGAGAAAAATCTAGTAGTAATTTTGAGTGGTAAAATACTTACAATATCAGTAACATTTGCCGAATATTATATCTCCAACCCTTTAATAGCAAAACAATTGAACAGAATCATACACGTACACAAAAGAAAACGCCAAATTCCGTTTTGGTGCAAAAAATTTTTATATATAGAATTATGTGGTGAATAATTTTAATTTTGTGAAACGAAAAAGCCTTCACACGAACGCCTGGGTTTTTTTCAAGCATTTTTCGCTTCAACCCTTGAACTGATAAGATATTATTTAGTTACAAATTTTAAAACTATTTTACTTTAATCTCTATATCTATCTTTCAGACTCGCAGGAAAGCGTCGAAGGTGCCACACATACAGCAACTGCAACCGGAGACACCAATACATAACTCTCCGGTTCCAATTTTTTTTGATTCAATAGAGATATGGCTGAAACTTAAAACTGCTTGCTAAGACCGCCAAGCAGAGGAAAGCGCTGAAAGTGTCTTTCCCAAGGACACAAGAATGGTGCGAGTAGGATTTCAAGCGAGACCATGCCCAACACAATTACGGCGCTCTTAACCACCCGACCACGCTGTCGACATTAAATCTTTTTGAAAAAAATTTCTAGTGGCTGAAGAAACACAATGTTACTGGTCTGTGGAAGGCAATTCCAAAATTAAACCCATATAATAAATCAATATGGGGTATACGAGGGCGCTATCAAACAGACAAATGAGAACACGACGGTCTGTGAGAGCGCATGGCAACTCCATGTCGTCTCACTTCCTTCCTTAATTGTAGCTTGCTTCCTTCTTATTGTTTTAGAGAACAGAGCCTGCTTGAAGAACGCAGTGATGCAGAGACTCATAGTTAACAAATGCATTTACAATCGAACACGTTTACAAGTTGGTTTCAAAGTTTATTAAAAATGTTCGAGCTCGGTTATAACTAATGGAAGTTATATAGAAACATAACTATTCCGCATTCTCTCTGATGTAGGTGGAAAATAGATAATTCGTATATCAATAGAAAAATCTGTCGTTTTTTATAAGATAAATAGTCGCGGCAAAAAATCGATTTTTATGTTTGCCCGCAGACTCGAGACAGACAATTTTAGCAATACAATCGCGAAAATAAGATACATCTTACTTTAATATTAATCCTACTGCATAAATAAATAGCTGCGAGGGCTCACTAACCGCATCTTTACCAGACAGTGTTAGACGAAACTCTGCAACACTGCATGATAGAGATTAGGCTAACGAACACGAAATTAAGCTCTTATCCAACACCAACCAAAGCAAATACACGACCATGATCTAGATCAGCCGCGTGAACACGAAGCCGTTCGTCTCCATTTTATTTCCAATGCTGGTTAAATAGAAAACACAACGAGACGCCCGACCGCTTCTAGAAGGCTCAGAACAATGGTAGAAACATCTAAGCATACAGCGGACACACCTTTGGTTAATAGCGCGTAAAACGAGAATATATAAACTCAACCGAGCATGAAGCAGCTCAATGAATAGAAAGTCGCGGTTGGAAATCTTTCAACTTTCAAAAGCGGGCTAAGACCTAAACAATGACGTGATACAACGATCTTCATCAGGAATCAACTTACTTCACTTACACCGACAAACATTTCTACTCAACATCAACTAGGGCATGACTGAATCTTTAAAGATGCTTGAGTATACTATCTAATTATTGATCTATTTATCCGCGTAGACTCCTTATTTTTTGACGTCACACCTTCACAGTATTAACTGAAATTTTACTGCAGATGTATCTCGAAGTATGTAGTTTCTCCGGCAACCCAAAATCATCATTACCAGGCAGTATTAGATCAACAATTTCCAAGACTGCCAGGAACAATGAACACGGGATCCGATTTACGTGCAACGAAGAGATAATACTTATCATAAAAACTAATTCGCTCGCCAAAAAGAATAAGGGCGAAATGAGCGCGTAAAATTTATTTAGATCGTTGAATCGATTTATCTTAACGTATTTTCTTAAGAGAACGAACCTTCTTTGTGATATAATTTGAACAGGATCTTATGCTGACTTGTTTTCTTTGTTGACGTCGTCTTAGCTCAGTCCGAAATGGTATTTGCGAAACAAAAGCAGTTGAGCTTGGATAAAAGGCTAAGAGAAAATAGCTTAAGCAAACAAAGTAAGCGTTCAACTCGTTCGATACTTGATAGTAAAAGTCTATTAATCATTTTGTTAAACAATGACCAAGTCAATTAACCAGGTACAATTTAATTCAAACTGAATTCCTTAGGCAGTTTGACACAATTTACTTTTAGTGGGCAGCAAGGTCGAATGAAAGAGAGCCGTAATTGTGACCGATATGGTCACGGTTCAAACCCTATTCGTACCATTCTGTTGTATCTCGGAAAAAGACACTTTGTGGCACTTTTCCATGCTTGGTGGTCTTGGCAACCAGCTCTAAATTTGAGTGATATCTCCATAAAATCAAAAATCTGAAATAAAAAATTAAAACCGGACATCTTGGGATCTCCGGAAGCAGGTGGAGTAATTCCTTGCCCTATGTATTAGCGCCTTCGTCGCTTTCCTGCAAGTCAAGAGGATAACTATAAAGATAAAATAAATAAATCATCACATTTATACAACTTTAATGACGATTGGCTTAGAAAATATAACTAAAGTTTTGATCCATAACTTCTATCATAAATACTGATTGCGCCATTTTTCTAACTCAATATTAAAAACTCATACAATTAGTTCATTTTTCACCCAATACTATATAAGATAACTTTGCAGACTCGCTAAACCGGTAATTATAACTTAAGCAGATACCAAATCTCGAACTTTTACCTCGTGGACGAGCAACCACGTGCGTGCTGCTGATGCAACGCGCCGCACTGAGGCTTGAAAGAAGCGTGAACGTGTAAAATAAATAAAAGAGCGCGCGAAAATAACGCACGGGATTGTCGCGACTTAGCCCACGTCACAATACAAAAATTGAAGGGCAAGGAGGTGATCGCAAAATCGGACATATTGCACGAATCCAACATTGATTTATATGTATTAATAATAAAAATTTTAGGGTAATATTTTAAGTGGAGTCACATTAAGTAACCTAACTTACAAATGCTAAAAGTATTTATAGAAATAAAACAATCTGATGTTTTACAAATTAATAAATTGATTTTATGTTTTTAAGTTTTTCAATTATCATGAACATAAAACTAAATATAAATATTGTTGCATTGATTAAACAATCAAATATTACTAAAAATGAAACACAATTTTCAACAAAAAATTGGTCACAAGATTTGTAGTCTAAAGGTAAGATAAATTTTCATCGTTAGGCTTACTATAAACAAACAAGGCAACCAAGGTATACACAGATTGGGTGAAAAGTAGAAAATTGTGCTACATATTTTTATATTTTTGTCAACGAAATTTGTGACTTGCAATCTTGCTACTTTTAAAATCAAAGGGGCTGTTTTTTGTTGTGAAGATAAAGACCTTTTGCTGTTCTTGACCAAAAATCAAATGTATGCAAATTTCTTAACCTACTTATAGAAATTTAAAATGTCTTCACCTTGTGGTTCACTTTTTGTGAAAATTTGCCACATTTTTGATTGACTTGGTGCAAACCAACAAAATTTTTCAGCAACCCTGAAAATAACAATAATGGCTAGAATGATGTGAACAGTAATTCATTAACTGTAATAACAAAATTTGGTTGTTGTTCAATATTTGCCAAGTTAAGTTGATTACCTTTTAAATTTTGGAAATCCCAAAAGTCTGTGCTTTTAATAATCGCAAACAGTGAATGAGATCCCAATCTTTTGATCAAAATTTTTTTGTTTTTGACAAAAAAAAAGTAAAATAGAGATATACTGGATTGTTGGTCTCTGAAATAATAATTTAAAATTTAATTCATTATGTCATACCATTAACTTTGGTATTCAGAGATTTTATTGCTGATGTTAAGGATTTTACAAAATAACTAAGTTTTATGATGAGATCTTGCAAATCCACTCGGCACAGCTTTATTGGAAGAATCACTTGTTTATGACATTAATTATTTGGGAAAATATTGGAAAAAAAAATTTAATACATTTCTTAAAATAAAGAAACTGCTAATAACTATTACACTGAAAAATTTTTTAAAAATAATAAAATTATGGAAATGAAACTAATTAAAAATAGTAATTTTTGTCAATATGTCGCTTAAAAAAATCATTTTATTTAAAAATTTAATCAAGTTAACGAAGCTGTTTATAAAAAGGTGGCCACTTTAATAAATTTTGAGTCTTGTTCACCCTTTGTCATTAATAGGCTTGCAAGCTTTAAAAATTCCCTAAAATTGAAAAGATTATAAAGTACAGCAAATGGTGAACAAGATCTTAAATTTTTTTTGAAAATTAAAAAATTTGCCATTTAAACCATTTGGTTAATATGGATATAAATAGGAGTTTAGATTTAACACACTAAAGTTTCAACTGAAAATACAATTCTTACTGAAGGTTGGCCTAATTGGCTTTACCTTTGCTTAGCAATAAAAAATGATCAGAGAAAACTTTACAATAATTCACATTTAAAAAAATTTTGAGAATTTACCTTAATCAATTATGACTCATGCATAATGCCTCATTTAACTTTGCATTTTATGTCTGCTCAAGTAATATAATGTGCCCAAAGAGCAAAACACAGTTAGAAACAAGAGCCATATGTACATATCAATGATTCTAGAATGAGCCACCATAGACTTACTTTGCAATGAAAATTGATTAAATGCCTGGTTGGTTAATAATGTCAAAAAAAGAAGTTTACATTAAAATTTTGTTATGAATTGAAAGTCGCCTACCCATAATGAGTAAACAATGTGTCCAACAATTTATTCCAGTATTTACATAAACATCAAGTTGCTTTAACTTTCTTTAAATGAAAAGTCCTTGTAGATTACCATACCTTGTTTGATGTATGTTGGTGAAATTCAACCAGATCAGTTATTCAAACTTTTACAATAAATTTATTTTTTAATGCATAATTGTTTCAAGATTGCGTTAATTGATTTTTCTCAACTTAAAGCTGAAAATTAAACTTATCAAAATAATAAAGTTACATAAGGCTTCAATACAATCAGCAATGATTATACAAAATATACATATATATTTTGGGTCTCTTCAATAAGATACTATAACTGTTGTTTGTCAATGAAACTAAACTGGAATACCCTTACAGAACTAGGAGGAAATAAAAAAGAAACCAAAAGAAAAAGAATCTCTCAAAAAATGATAGTAACCATAGGGGGATTTTGATTAGTTTTACTAACTAAACTCGTTTATGGTTGCTTATTAAAAAAACCTGTCTAAGTGATTTTTTTGGTAAAACTAACCCCTAATTCACCTTTTCATCTTTTAGCACAAAGATGGAATAAAAAAACTAAGAAAAAAAGGATTTCTTATGCCATAGTAACTGCAGAGGGATCCACATTAGCTTTATGAACAAAAAAGGTCTCTTCAATAAGCAACTGTGAGTGATTTTTTTTCATGAAACTAACCTGGAATCTGCCTGTAGTTACTATGGTTTCTTGAGAAATCCTTTTCCTCTTGGTCACTTTTTTATTTCCTCCTGGTGATGTAAAGGGGGATATTCAGTTAGTTTTACCAACAACAGTTACGGTCACTTCTTTAAAAGACTCAACAAAAATTGCTTACAGTGGCTTTTTGAAGAGACCCATACAATCTTTGTATGATTGACATGTTGCAATTAATACATCAACTTTACATATGTTACAGTTATAGATAAAAATTTGAAGCTCAACTAATAAGTATTAGAACAATACAAATAAACTCTACATTAAAAGTACATAAAAGCTATTGTGTTAGTACAATAATCTAAGCACTTACATTTATTGATAAAAAATTGGCAATTTGTAAAATATTTCTGTACCTAAAATCAATAGCAATGAAATAAACTGTTCAAAACTTGAACATGCAAGTACGTTACTGTATTATTTAAAACAATGAATAATACGAAATTACATAAAATGAACAATAAAAAAGGCCTATCGATAAAGTAAATAAAAATGAGCAAATTTCAACTTGATAAGGCTGACCTTTTTCCGCAACTTTGATTAACGCAATAATCATAGAATTGGCCAAGTTTTTTTGTCCACGTGCTAACTTAGCGGGAAACGGTTGCTACGATTTTATAACCTTTTGATTTGTAACCACTAGGAGAGCCAGGTGTTTCCTTTTGTGCTTTTCTGAGTATAAGATAATAAAATCTATAAAGCATAGGTAAGCATATCACAATTTTAATTATTAATTATTAAATATGTAGATAGAAAAGCTTGCACTATGTTTTCAATAAAAAACTTTTTAAACAAAGATTGCCATTAGAATTGTTTGTAAAAAATGATGCACCAGTTCTTTTTCAAGTCAAAGCGTATGCCTATACGTTTCGGATTAGGTACCAGGAAAAACCGAAGGCAGAGATCCATTTCCTTAAGCTCTGGTATGAACAATAAAACAACAACAATTTTTCTTTTAGACAACGCTAAAACAAAAGCAACAGTTTTTATGTTAATTTTCTAAAATTTTT
This sequence comes from Diplosoma virens, assembly GCA_963680785.1. Classification (NCBI taxonomy): domain Eukaryota; kingdom Metazoa; phylum Chordata; class Ascidiacea; order Aplousobranchia; family Didemnidae; genus Diplosoma; species Diplosoma virens. The sequence continues at coordinate 6,290,332 of OY796891.1, forward strand.
ATTTGTATCCTGATGATTTGCAGGAAAACGTCGGAAGCACTATGCCTAATGCAACAGTCAAACAAATATTCCGACTTGCTTTCGAAGATGTCACGATATTGTTGTCCGGGTAAAATTTCTTACTTAGAGATAGGACAGAAATTTAGTGTTGCTTACTATATTTGCCAAGCAGAGAAAAAACCCCCGAAGTGTCTTTCCCAAGGACAGAACAGAATGGCGCAAACAAATATTGCAACAGGGCTGTAATTCAAATAATTCAAAAAATATAGTTTTTTATGTTCCGTGAGGAGGCACGATAAAATATTATATATGCAGGACCAAAGCCTGGAGATTGTGAGTGCTAGTACCAAAATATAACAAAGGTAATCGCACTAATGTTATTCTTTTATTTTTTGTTTTCATCTCTATATTTATCCTCCTGACTCGCAGGAAAGCGACGGAGGCGCTAATACATAGGGTAGGCAATTACCCCGACCTGCTTCCGGAGATGCCAAGATATTGCTATCCGCTAGTAATTTAATAGAGATATGACAGTAATTTAGAACTGCTTGCCAGGACCACCAAGCAGGGGAAAGTGCCGTAAAGTGTCTTTCCCAAGGACACAACAGAATGGCGCGAGTGGGTTTTGATCCTAGACCGTGTTGATCACAAGCCTGGCGCTTTAACCACTCGACCACGCTGCCGAAAAATTAAAATAAATAATTATTTTAAACAAAAAATTAGGCCTACTTAATTATTTAAAGTTTTTGACTTTACTTTAAATCTTTAGTTAGTTATAAGGCCCAATTATTTATAAACAATTTTTAACAAATTTATTAAAACTGCTTGTATAGTTTTTTTTCAATTAAAATCTTAATATAGAATGATAAAATAATTGTTTTTTTGTGATTAAAACGTAAAATTCTGTGAATTTAAACCTGAACAACCAGAAACGCTAAAATTAAAGGACTATAATAACCATTACTGAAATTTAGAAATTTTAAACGAGTTCGTACAAACCGGTTTTCAGAATTTCAACACGTTCAGCTAACCCTCTCTTAATTTAACGTAATTTATATATCTCTATATCTCTATATAATGAGGAAACTTGTCCTTAGTAAGTTTTCTACAAAAAAGAACTTGTTTTTAAATTTTGAATTGAAACACTAACTGTAAACTTTGCATTTTATTATTTTAAGTAAAGAAAGAATTAGGCGTAGAATGATTTTTTAAGCTATACTTCGAACTCGATCAATTACCGGCTTTTCAACGTGTCGGGCTGCCAGTACAAATTGTAGGTTACAGCTTCATGATTGAAAAAATGCGATAGCCTATCTGTCACATTTGCGTCTTATGCTGCTCGGTCAGTAGCCTATTAATGCTACAACAAAGTATTTGGATGTCACCAGTGGGCCAAAACCAATAATGAAATTTCTACGGCAGTATTCTAGGCCTTGATTGCATAGCTCAAATGAAATTCCTACTGCAGTATTCTAGGCCTTGATTGCAATGGCGATATTCAACCATTCGAATAAACCTATTTTTAATTTATCATTACTTTAGCCAACACTGGTTAAGTCTAAGCAAAGAGATGCAAAAGTAAGATTAAATAACAAAAATTTTTAATCCGGTTTTGGATTAAAACCTGTTTTTAACTTTTTCAAATCTTAGCATAGCCTCTAGACCAGTGGTAGGGAACCTGCGGCCCGCGTGTGGTTGAGAAGAACCATAGCAATTTCTTTGATCAAAACGGTGCTTTTTCGGTTTATTAACAATACGGCATGATAATAGAAATGCAGGCCCACCAAGAAAAAATCAATGCTAGGTGAACACCCAAAAAGCTAGTGAATAAACAAAAAAAAGGTCTGGACATAAAAAATCAGATGAACAAGGTTTGTAGAGTAACTACTTTCTTTCTTAAATCGAAAAAAGTTTATAGCGGCTCGCACTTAATTTTTAAATTTTGGGATGCGACCAACAAGTGCAATTAGGTTTTTCATCCCTGCTTTAGACTATAAGTGCTACATCAATTTTCTTTTCAGTAACATACTACAAAACAATCAATCGTCAAGTACATCGTACTTAGCAGTGGCGTGCGGTCAGGGCATGCAAGTCATGCATTGCATGACCAACGAACTTTTACGTGATGATCTTTTTTTTCTTTATAAAGAATACCACAATTTTGGGACGAAAATTGAGAAAACTGAGACTGATTTTAAGCAAAGACTTTTTTTTTAGAGAACACCATGATTTTGGGACGGAAATTGGTCTTCATTCTAGTAGAATCTCAGACAATTTTTTTTGTTCTATCCGTAAAGTATAGCATACAACAATTGCATGACCAGCCTCAGAGGTCACCGCACGCCATTGGTACTTAGTCAAGTCAACTTGCCAGTTTAACTCTTTTTTTGCCTGGAGGAGTATTATCAAGCCTGTATGATTATATTTCTCAAGCAAACTTCACCAACCACGGATCCCATAACAAAGTTGTAATAACTCAACTCCAGTTTTTGAAGAGTCTAGTTTTTCAATTCAATTCAACTTAACTCAACTCAACTCAACTGAATTTTCGAATCAAATCTTCAATTGAACTAATGACTCGGATTTGAATCGAGTTCGGTGTAATGACTCGAGTCAAAACAATTTAATTTTTTTGCTAAACCTTGCTCCTAAAAAAACCTTACTTCCAATCCGTGTTGTATCATATAGGCTAAGCCAAAGCTGTGCAACCTGTTACACAAAAGGCTGCACATCCCTGATATAAGTTTTTGTGTTTTATTTTACGTTGAACATAAAAAAAGCTGTCAAAGTCAAGTGAAGACAAAAAAGAAACTCTGGATATAAAAACTTGTTGATATGATTATAAACTCGCAATTAAAAGGGCTTTCTTTTGATAGACTTGGATTTGATTGAAGTCAAGTAGACCCTAATTGACTTAAGTGACAAGACCAAAGGACTCGGAATAAAAGATTGTTGAGTTTGGATTGACTAAGGTCCTTTAAATGTGGGATTGATTAGAAGTCTGTTCCATATTAACTGAGTTTTCATCATACAACCTGACCTTAGTTTTTTGTGTTTTTCATTGTTTTTTTTACCATTTATATCACAAATTAAAATTAAAATGAAACAAACCTCTTGATTTTTTTAGTCACTTTTTATCTTTCATAAGTATCCGGCAATAAAGTCACAATAATGATATTTAATGGATTTACACCGGTTCAAACAAACCTGGTCTTAACATTTCATCTCTCATCGAACCGGTAAACTATTTGCTCCAATCGAAATCATTAGATGCGAAAGTAAAACTTAACAACACAATCTGCCTCTGGAAAGAACCTATTTATAACTTTTTAAAATCACAACACAGCTTAAATTATTTTTTTGCAACTTTTTTCTGATTTGCGCATTTCACTAAGCTACAGTGAGCCTATTGGTGAATGGGAGGGGAGGATAATAGATATTCATAACAATAAAGTTATGAGTCAATAACTACTGCTTGTAAAAGAAAACCTTTTATTTAGAGACCAATACATTTTAGGGAGGAAAATCAAGAAATTCCTATCAGATTTAAAGGGATGATCTTTTTTTTGTTAAAGATCATTACTTTTTGGAGACAAAAATAAAACAGCGAGACATATTCAAAGTGATTACACTAATTTCTTGGGTATTTTAAATTATGCCGCCTCTTTGTTAAAAATTTTCAAATCTGGCCTCCAACAACAAAAAGATTTTCGACTTCTGCCATAGGCTACTATCAGGCAACAATCTAATCTCATGGGAGTTTTTTAATCATTCATATTAAATCAATATAAACCACTACTCAAAATAAGAAATTGGTTAAATTTTAACACTTCGTAAAAATTTTTGCTCTTAACCATTCCGATTCCAAATAGCTTATTATTATTTAAAAAAATTTTATCTCTATATTTATCCTCCTGACTCACGGAAAGCGACGCAGGCGCTAATACATAGGGTAAGCAATTACCCCAACCTGCTTACAAAGATACTAAGATATTGCTTTCCGTTTGAAATTAATAGAGATATGACTGAATTTTAGAACTGCTTGCCAAGACCGCAAAGCAGGGAAAGTGCTGTGAAATATCTTTTCCAAGGACACAAGAGAATGGCGCGAGCAGGTTCTGAACCGAGACCATGTTGATCACAATTCCGGTGCTCTAACCACCTGACCACGCTGCCATTATCATACGAGTAATTAACTAAGGATCATCATTATGTTTTTATTGGTAATGCTATTTCTATTTAAAGTTACTTCGTTTAACTGTTAGACCTGCTCTATCAACTATCCTGTATTAACAAACCCGTCCTTTCCCTATCTTTAGGCCTGGAATACAGTGTTAAATAGTTACAATTTAGTAAGTTGCGGAGCAAAAACAACAAAAAACAAAGCAGTATATAATGCAACGTCAAATGATAGTTTTATAAGCGTACCAGCCAAAATAAGTGTTTGGGGGGCAATTGAGTTTTTCAAAATTTTGTGACGCTTACTCGAAACTAGATTTTGTAGAACTTTATGGATATAAAAAAAAAATTGTCTAAAATTAGGGTGAAAACCAAAAAAAAAGTTTTCACTTTGAATCTGTCTCTGATTTCACGATTTTTATCCCAAAAACATATCAATCTCTAAAAAGAAGTCTTCACTTGTGATCTGTCTTTGATTTCTCGATTCAAAAACATAGTGATTTCTAAAAAAGTTCTTCACCTAAACTCGAAAACCTTTATCAGCTTTTAGCACAAAAACCTTTTTTTGATCTTTGTTATTGCCCTAAAATTCCTGATTTCGTCTAAATTTTTTAATCGCTTCCCAAAAAATTCTGGTCTTGCTCAAATATTTTCTTTTGGCTGCCCGAAAAATTCTAATTTTGTAATTACCCCCCTTGTCCCCCCGGCAGGTACCGCTTCGCTTAGTTTGAAGTTTTTAAATAACTTCTATTACTTCTATTACTTCTATTAACCTCAATTTTGATAACAACCGTAAAGAACTAAATTATCTATTAATTTAGGGGAAGGTCAGGTTAGTTGATACCAGTGGCGTGCGGTGACCTGTGAGACTGGTCATGCAACTGATATTTAAAAAACTGGTCTTCAATTGGGTATTTTATGAGTAGTTAATGGGTAAGACATGCAATATTTTATGGGGTAGCAGAAAAAATTCTGTGTGACATTTCTAAGACATAGACCAATTTTCGTCCTAAAATTATGGTGTTCTTTAAAAAAAAAGTTATTCCTTAAATTCAGTCCTGAATTTAACACTTTTTGTCATGAAATTGTAGTTAGTGTTCTCTAAAAAAAAGGTCTTCACCTGAAATCTCTCCCTAGTTTTCTACTTTTCGTCTCTAATTTCGTCTCAAAAACCAACTGACCTTTCTCTGATTTCATCCCAAACCAGCGGTGCTCTTTATTTCGTTTAGAAATAAAGGTCATCGCACAAGAATTCGTTGGTCATGCAACGCATGACTTGCATGCCCTGACCGCACGCCACTGGTTGCTACGGGTTTTACTTAAATTTGTGTAAAAGGTATTCGGGATCTAAAAATAATTGATAGTCCAAACAAAAGGTTGGTTACTGGGTTTAGTGATGGTTATAGCATCCGACTATATCTGGTTTTTATGCAAAATGTCTGGAAACATAAACACACCCAAACAGGTTAGTTAATACAGAAAAGGTTAGTTGATACACCCTTGCAGGCCAGTTGATACATTTAGTTATTAACCCCCAAAAAATCTTTGACCAGTTTTAAATGTCGGCAGCGTAGTCGAGTGGTTAAAGCACCGGACTGATAATCAGCATGGTCTAGGTTCAAAACCCACTTACGCCATTCTGTTGTGTCCTTGGGAAAGACACTTTACGGCACTTTCCCCTGCTTGGTGGTCTTGACAAGCAGTACTAAATTGCAGTAATATCTCTACTAACTTACTAGCGGATAGCAATATCTTGGCATTTCCGTAAGCAGGTCGGGGTAATTGCTTACCCTATGTGTAGCGCCTCCGTCGCTTTCCTGCGAGTCAGGAGGACAAATATAAAGATTAAAATAAAATAAAAAAAAATAAAAAACTGCACAGTTTAATAAGCAAAAGAAAATACCTTCCAACTGGTTTTATTAAAAGTTGTTGTTCAGGAAGTCACTTGCGAATTTTTAAAAAATTTTTAGTTGTACTCAAACTTGACTCAAATTCTTAATAGAAAGAACTCGGAGTCTACGCGAGACCTCAATTCAACTAATGACTCGGAGCTGACTCGAGTCAGAAAAAATTTAAATTGTCCTTCTGCTGACTGTTGCTCACGTCCAGGTAGTTTTAAACCTTGAATTTTCAGTGGCTTTACTTCAGGTTGAAGATAGAAAAGTTGCTTAAAATCAAATGAGGACCAAAAAAAGATTTTCATTAAAAAATTTATTGAATGTAAAAACTTATGGGTATGAAATTGATCATTAACTCGAACTCTGATGGACCCGAGTTCTTTACACATTGAGTTGAAAGGACTCGAAATTCGACTAGGGTCATGGCGTTTAAGGACATAGACTTTATTTAGACCTGAAAATTGTCAAACTTAGACAGACTCGAGTCCTTTAAATATTAGACTCATTAGAACTTTGTTTCAAACAAAATGACCTAGCCTAAATCAACAAACTTTTTATTTTATTCAGGTTTGCAGGTCAGACGGTACGTGTAGGCTATCAACTGTATCAAACCACTATTACCTTCCGGTTACTTACACCAGGTTCACATGCCCCCGCCACTTACCACCTGGTCATATACACCCCTAGTATCTTTTTAATTTGGTCATACCCGGGGGAGAGGGTTAGTGGTTATGTGACCAGGGGGTAAAATTCCGGGGTTATATAACCGGAAGTATATTACCAAGGAGTAATTGTGCCCAGGGGGTAAGTGTCCTGAGCCCTGTGTTGTATCAGCTAACCTAGTTGCACCACATATTTTTTAAAACAAACGCTTTTCAGCATGCAACTCTGCAACTTGGAAAAGATTTTCCAGTCTATTAAGACTTAATACCAGAAGCTACTACCAGGCAACAATTTAGTCTCATACGAGTTTACTATCATTCATAGTAAATCACTATAAATAACTTCTCAAAAATGGAAAATTGGCAAATTTTAACATTTAAAAAATGTTTTCTCCCAAAACCACACTGATTCCTAATAGTTTATTACCATGACGAAGTATCACCATTGTGCTGTAGTTGGTAACACTATTTGAATTACAAGTAATTTTTTTCGACTATCAACTAACCTGACCTTCCCCTATCACTATTTATTCTTTTGACTTTCAGGAAAGCGTCTGGAGACGTAATACTTAGGGAATCGTCAAGCGATGATATTCTAACCTACATCTGGAAATGCCAATTAACATATTGCTGCATGTTCAGTTGTTGTGGTTCTTAAGTTTTTATTTAGAGATTTGATTGAAATTTATATAGAGCTCCTTGGTAAGGTCTCAAGCAAAGAAAAGTGCCGTAAAGTGTTTTTTTCATGAACACAACAGATTGACGCGAATACGTAGGTTTTGAACTTCAACCACGATTATGTACTCGTTCGCCATCTCTCGATCGATCATGTCGCCATCAATACGAACCTACGAAAACACGCTGCCTGAAAATTGCAACTCAACAATTTTTCTAAAAGAAGCTTTTGTTGGATACAAACTACTACAAAAGAAAGACAGTATCCTACATTAAAAAAAAGTTAGTTCTCGATTGCAGTTGAACTCAAAACGTTTTTGTAAATGAAAAATGCTTTTGTGTAAAAGTAATAAGTTTTTACAGATACTGATGCAGTTTTGCTAAAAGATATTTCAATGGAACAAATATTTTTTCTATAAGCAATTCTTCATTACCATACCGTTTTTTTAGATTTTTGTAAGTCTTCAAAAAATTGCCGCTTATTGATTAGTTTTTAATATGTTATCGAATTAAAAAATTTTTTTTGTTACTTCAAACGTAGAGTTAATTTTGTTTGGTTAAATTTGAACCATTAAATTAAAGATATTTTATTGAAAGGAATGAAATACACATTAGGTTATAGGCTATGACCATCAGTAATAGCTTTAATAGGGTGCAAGCGGTGTGGTCGCACCGGGCCCCCCTAAAATAGATCAAAAAGTGGCCCCCCCTACACAAAAAATTGCTTGATTTTTGCAAAGGAGCACTAGGACGTTGATGGCAAGTCAAAATAGAAAAAACATTTTTGAAAAAATGCTTTTGTAACCTCCGTAATTGACGACAAATTACACACTATATACTACTACAATATGAAGAGAAGGTACTGTACATCACATACCACTGAAGACTTTTTTTTTTAAAGAACACCATGATTTTGGGGAAAAATTGGGAAAGCGGAGACCTTTTTATTAGTGACAACTTTGCTTTCATATACTAAAACTGCTTCGGCTACCTTTTTTTGGTACACTAAATAGTGGCCCCCCACTTACTTTTCTTGCACCGGGCCCCCTTTTTGTAAGGCCATCACTGATGACCATTATACTTCTAGCAAACACACCAAGTAAATTTTAGCTACGTAAAAATCGGTTGGGCCACCTGCTTTCTATGTGGTGTGTTGGCTGACCTAATTACAAAAATTCCCCGGGTTAATATCAGACCGAGGGGTTTCAAACCAATATGTAGTTGCAGAATAAAGAGTAAAACAAACTATCAAACTATCCCACTTTAATATTTTTTTGGGCGGAATAATGCATAAGATAACGTGTATTGCATTTAAGTTTTTTTAAATAACCTGCAGTTAGTGGATTATTACCAAAATGTAATTGGTTCAATGGTTTTTAAACAGAAGAATCGTCGAGCAGCTTTTAAGGTATTTGAATGAGTGGTTTTAGATACCGAATTGACAAAATTATGGATCGTAGTTACATAATTGAGTTGAATTTTTTAAACTATGGCCCGAATCTGACTTGTCTTGGGTCGAGAATTTTTTGATCTTTTGTTGATAATAATTTGACTTTTTTAAAGGCATGGCGGTTCTCAATTATCACATAAAAGCAAAAATGCTTACATATCTCAATCAGCTTGAGAACCGCTGGTTTAAGGTAGGTTAGGGTGATAACTGGATGGTTTTCCAAGGTAAATCTAATGTCTTTGATGGTTTTTTGCGTTTACAAAAATAGAACAGATGATACATATAAAAAAAAAAAGCATTTATGCTGGAAGGAAGAACCTTAGACCTGGTACTAAACTAACTTGGCGGCTCAAAAAAAAAAAAAAGACCACAACCCATTTTTAATCTACAAATAAAAATATTATTTTGGGTAAGAATTGAACCCCATACCTGTACCTTCCAAGAATCTTATAAAATAAATATCTGCCCGATACCTGTACCGTCCAAGAATCTTACAAAACATAAATATGTGCTAAATCGTAGCTTTTTGCTGCGAAACCACAGGGTCAGATTCGGTATTGTACCTCCTGATTGGATGGATTATAATTTTAATAATTTCCTATCTTCCGAACTTGCAGGACAATAGCGGAGCCGTAAACCAAAAGAAACAATCAAGCAATTACCCTGACCGCTTTTGGTGATGCCCAGATATTGCTGTTTCGTAAAATTTTTTAAATATTTATACTAAAGCCATATTAGTGTAATAAGATTGCCAAGCAGAAGAAAGTAACGTAAAGTCTCACCTAAGGAAACAACAGAATAGCGAAGATAATTTTGCCCGAAGCATATCGATCAAGGTCGCGATAAAAAAGATTTACTAAGAATTGAACAAAAATTCAAGCCGCCGACAAATGTCTATTGAAATTAAGAAAAGCATCCGACATATTGTATGTTCAAATTGATTGTTTGTCACTTTAGTAATAGTACAACAGTTGAAGATAGTTTTGTAAGATAAAAAGTTTTTTACTTTTATTATGCTAAAAATAACCTAAGTCTTGAATGTTTTCGTTTCAAGCCTCCAAGTTTGCAGTCGATGCTGCGCGGAAGATTCTCACAGTTCGTTCAATACTTAAACATTTCTAAAAAGTGTTCTATTCTACAACTCCAATGTTGACAGAAAGCAAAACATCTTTCCTCGAAAGAACAAAGCTCAACACCTCCGGATATTTAAAAACTAACTAATTGCCTTTCGACTGCAAAGAAAGTCAAGCAATCCATGGTAGAGTTTATAATTTTCTCTGTGTATACAATCGAATTATGTACAAGAAATTAAGGTCGAGTCGATCGCGCGGTGATCACGAAACATACGCGGCGGTTAAAACAAGTTAAAAGCGGATAGTGGCAGTGATGACACAGTCCCAGCTTATGTCCCGTCGACAAAATGGGGGCAGAGAAAAATTCATTAAGTGATTTGACATTCAATTTGACGCGCGAAAAATCGAAGCGATGGTTCAAGACACGATAGATCGTGTATGACGTCACAGTAAACACTTGGGCACCAAACTGCATTTTCTCAAATCGGTAACGCGAAACACAAAAGCTTGTATCAATTCATCCACTTGCGGCAGTTGATGGATCCGCAAAGACAAGGGATTTTATTACCATCATCTTCGAAGTCGAACTTGTAATCGTAGTTTAACTGAAAAAAAAACAAAACAAAAACTATTCAATTGCGCATTGCACGACAATGGTTAAGTAGGGGGGGATCTGGGGTTTTAAAAAGCAAATTAAAATTATCGAAGTCTTTTGAACAAATGATATTTAGTTTTTTAATGCCATACGACGCTTGATAAGAAACTATTTAAATTTAAATAACTTTTTACACAAAACAACCTTTCGCCAAACAAACAAACAAACAAACAAACAAACAAACGCATATAACTCACTTCCTCGCCACTGAGTATGAGCCGGTTCGAGATAATCATTATTTTCTTTTCTTTCTCGAAGTTAACGACTTCAGCAACACAGTTGGGGTTGCAAGAGTGGTTGATGTACCTGCTCAGCACGACATCATTGTAAACACAAACAACATACAAGTTCAAAAAAACCGTTCGGCAAACATAAATTAGTCTTTTGAAATATCACGGCAACCATTCAAGTTGCGGCCACAAAGAATTAAAAAACGCAGTTACATTTTAGATAGTGAACAAACATTTAAAAAAAAGATTTTAGCAGCTTTGGGAAAAAGAATTTAATCTTTTAAAGAGACCTTTTTGATAATTAACAAAAATCCTCACAAAGCTGGGAGATAAACTTTATAAACACAAAAATTATTTCAGCCCCATCCCGCGACCATCTCGTGCACTCGCTCAGCGATATCGCGATCACTCAATTAGCGACTCACCTGGCGGGTCCCCCCGTCACTGTCGCGTCGACGATGTAATCGGAATCGAGTCGGAACATGTAAACTCCCCTGTTCGCGGCCTCGTATTTCTTCTCACGCTTCTCAGCGACCTCTGAGCGGATGATTTGGCCGATGTATTCGATCACCATCGTGCCCGGCTCGATATCGCGGCTCGCGAACAAACCGAGGCCCTAAATTTTCACAATAAGATCGCTCGATAGTGTCGATCGCACGCAATCGATCGAAGCAGGCAGTTGTGAAAATACCCGGATGTACGAGGTCGCGCTGGTCACGTGGGTAATTTTACGAAGTCAATAAAACAATAAACTTTTGTTTGCATTCCCTCTTGTGCGAGCGTAAATTTCGCGTTTTCTTGTTTAAATCTCGTAAAAGGTCGATGCCGCGCTCTTCGAAAATCAAACAACTCGATATTAATTCGAACAAAAAGAAACAATCCGTGCTTCAAAAGATTGAAAGTTGTTTAAAATAAAAAACAAAACAATCGCGTCCCATAAACCGTGTTCAAGGCGAGGAACTGAAAGCCGAACCTGGATTCGAGACCGGGCGAGATTGACATTGCTCCTCCAATCCTGCTTCATTCGTCTGTACTGCGACGACTTCGAGTGGACGAACTGCTTGCCGTAAAGCGAACCAGAAGCATCGCCAATGCCGGTGGACTCGTAATACTCGCTGATGAGGTTGCTGATGAGAGTGTGTGGTCTGTACAAGGATATCATTACTCAATGCTATGTTATTGTTCTCTAACTAAGCTCCCATACAATCGCTAACGCTCTTTATTACAAATCAAGCTGCTTTGAAAACGAGAAGCACCAGACACAAGTTTTGTTTTTGTTTTAAGTCTAATTTTTGATTGTACTGAGTTATCATATGACGGCGTGCCGCAGAAAATCTGACAAGTCATGTTACAGCATGAACTAACACTTTCACTTCAGTCAAATTATGTTTCTGTCTGTTGATAAAACTCAATTTTGCTGATGCTTCAAACAAAAGTTGAAATGCAAAAAATGAAGATCAAATCAAAGTAGCACCTGCCTTCCCTTGCATTCTATGTATTCAAAGTAAGATGGAACTGCTCTGTGTATTCTCACTCTAACCTGGCGCTGGGGTTTGAACTGGTAGCATAGCTTGACTGACAAGTACGATGAAAGTCTGAAGAAATTTTCATCATCAACAGTGGATCAATCTTCTTACGCCTCATAAACAAAAGCACATCTATATCAGTATGAACTGAAATCACAACCAGCTAAAAGAAAATACTTTTTGGAACCAAAGGTATATACTGTAGGTACAAAGACCAATTGTAAATTTCATTTGAGTCTAGCCTGTCAGTAGAATGCGCAGTTACAGTATTTCAAAACAATATTAAAACATTTTCAAAATTTATTGTAAAACTGCCTTAAATTTTCAATATTGTAATCAAAATGAAGAATGAACCAAAAAAAGCGCGAAATGTAATGGATAAAAAATAAACCGTAAACATTATTACACATCAACATGTCATACTATATAGCAGCGGTCGGTAACTGGCATATCCGAAGTTTCATATTTTTTTCCTCCTCTAGTTCCTAAGAAAATTTAAATTTAAAATAAAGAGATAAAAGAGCTCCCAGGTTGCCGATCGCTGCTTTAGAGTAAATCACTCCGACTGTTTAGTTTCTCACAGGGTGACATACCACAAAATCTCAAGCACCTACTTTTTTCTTGAAGCCTTGATATGAGGTTCGGACCTCGCACACCCTGTTGGGTTGATGGCCAGGGGGACCTCAAGGATGGGGGAGCGGCCGTAACGAAATTTATAGTTGGCACAAATCTCTATGTTTGGTAGCTAAAAAAAAAATTGGAGCCTTTCATTAAACTATTAACAAGCGAATCAATATAAATACTTTAAAAAAAACTAACACACCTAAATTAATACAACGCCATGTTCCGGCCGGAGAAAACAATCAGCAAACCCATTCACATCTTAGCTCAACGCTTTACAATTTTTTAGTAGAATAAACCATTAAACTGATATTACAATTCCGCAGAACTCTCGATTAAACAAGTTTTTTAATAACCGATTGGTTAAAGCCCGGGCAACTCAGAAAATGTACAAAGAACTCCAGTTTCGCAAAATCCTGTTGAGCAGCTGCCTTACAAGTGAATCTAATATGTAAAAAACGAAATTAAATAAACAAATACTAGACTGCCACGCATTCCTTATAGCTTCCCACCGATTCAAGTATTCTACAGACGACGGGTGACGTCAAACCGAAGACATTCTCTCCATTAATATAAGCTGGGAAGAGCTTAAGCATTTTTTGTTGGCTTCTCAAACTCGCCAGCTGGTGAAGGAGTTCGGACCACTGACCTGTGAATGGAAATTATTTAGTTTTAGTAAATCTACTACGGATAGGAGCAGATGAGACGATGATGTAAAATAAATCTAGAGAAGACAGCTGACTTAACTCAAATAAACGAGTATAAATATAATAAACAACAATATTAAAAAAGATTTAAAACCATGATGAGGCACAGCACAGATCGCACCAATCATACTGTGATTGAACCACGTTACAAAATTCATTAAAACCATGTTGAAGATCTACAATATATCGGACTTCTTTAAGAAGCGGGATGCAAGTTAACTTTGTTTGTTTCTTAGGAGACCCAATGTTTAATTTGAATTATATCGATACAAAACTTAACAAAATACTAATATTTTCGATCGCTGTGGAAGGAAATCACATAAAACTGATTTAATAACTTAGAGTATTTAGTCAAAGAATTAAATAATGGAATGCAAAAATGAGTGTAATGGATGAAACAAGCATCACAAAGCTCACTGTTGACGCAATCCCCGCTCATCTCCATCCACTCCCCGGGTGTTGTCTGCTTCTCCACGGACTTGGGTCGTGAGGCCACAGCCTGGTATCGTGTGGTGAACCACGGTCCCCCATCCTTATCGCTGATCATGCACATATACTTGCACCGCTTGCGCGTGTTCTGTCGGGAGCAAACAAGTTCAAACGGTGTTGATCAGGTTTTTTTTAGGCTTAAAAACACGGATGTGTTAACAATTACTTACACTGCTGCTCCAGTATATTCGAGTCGCTTTGTAGCCGACAGGATAAATCGCGGTTTTGCTATGAAATTGCGCCATTTGGTGAGTAGAAAGTTGGCCGACGGCATAAAACATGAGGGCGCCAACACGCAAGATGTAATTCTTTTCTCCTTGATTTTAAGAAAAAATAAATTACTAAACAGGTAACAAAAAATAAATTTATTTTATTGTAATCATAAATAAACTTTTGAGAAATCACCTCTACTATTTGTGATAAACAAATCATTTATTATTCATTTCTACAACATAAATTTATTAATAATTAGTTTTTTTTATAAAAATACAGTTAAAATTTGTCAGTTTTAAAATGATTAGTATTAAAGAAAGTTGGTTTCATATTGATTTTCTCGACTTTGTTGTTTGTGAAACTTTCCGTTTTTTTTTTTTGCATTTTAACCAGATACTTAACTAAATCCAACAAACTTTGCAATGAAGTTATTTCTTAATAAAACAAATCTTCGTCTGGACATGTGCATCGTACCTTGAGTCAGTTCCCCCTGTTGCATAATGCTGGCGATTTGCTTTGTCTCCTTCCGCTGCACGTAGACCTTACGGAACACGGAGAGGGTCTTTAACTGGTCGTGGTGGGGAGGGGTGGCGGCCTGGTTTCCGGCTGCGAGGATATGACTGGGACAGAGGACAGTTTTATCCTTAAAGCAAAAGTGTTAATGGCAACTCTCAACGACTTCTCGACCAGGTTAGAAAGTAGAAATGGGGATAACTAATTCAACGCGAGACACACCTTGTAGAAGTGGCATCCACACTGAAGTGCGCATGCGCAGTGGTAGATATTTACGCAGCGGGAACGATGGCATCGTATGGTGGCGCCTTTTCGCATGCACACGACACAAGTGGCGGAACAGCCGTTTCTAACCGCCAAGTCTACGTTGATGAGGGCGCCGCCCTGTGAAACAGAAGCACAATCTTCAGCGCGAGTTAAATGAAGAACAACTTAATTTTTATGACGTCAGCAACAACAGCGGACCAATAACAAAGAGAAAGCGACCCGAGCACTGCACTCCGCATCCAACATCACCTGCGTCTCGTACACTTCAGCAGACCAAAGGGCACAATTGAGGTGGACCCACTGGTCGACGTCCAAATTGAGCAATCGAGCGACTCCCTTCGTGTCCCCATCGCCGCTCACCCCGCACAGGACACAGGTTCTGGAGTCGACCACATTGGCAGGGGGCTGAAAAATAATTTCAACGCAGAATTAACGCAACCTGCAGCGCACACACGCGTCGCGCACAAGATGTTTCCATCAAAAATTTAATGCAATGGCATAAAGTAATCATATTGATATTTCAACATTAAGCATTTCAATCAACACAGCTTGACTAATTGTAATTATTAAGAAACGTAAATTTGATTCCACGCCATGGACTACAGATCGTTAAAATCACCCACCTTCAAAGCTGACCCGTACTTTTGGAGGAGGGCGTCCACGTCAGGAGGAGGTTTTTGAGCCCCGGTTCTCCCGGTAGCAATGGTCACTGTCCATTTCTTCCACTTGATGCCTTTCCAACGTTTCCCACCGTGCTTCGTTTCCTCGCCTTATCAATATTCATTGCTTTATGACGTATGCACCACGTGATTGAAAGAACCAATAACGTGTTTGATAGTTTTTATTTGATCGATTGTTCAAACATAATAACAAATTCGTGAACAAAACCTTGCGGGGATTCACCTGGACCTGCCGACCCTCTTCTTCTCCCCCTTCCTCGCCCCTTTCCATCGGCATTTTTATTAGGATCTTCGGCGGCATCGTTACTTCCTGTTGGAGTTGTTCCTCCTGCTCTTCCTCGTGTCGAAACAAACTCCGGATCAGGATTGGCGTTGATGAGGGAGGTGATATCGATCTTCCTGGTGTGGCGCTGGTAGAAGTGAGGCTTCAACTTTTTCTTAGGGCTGCTTATGTCGAGTTTGACCTGAAATTTCACCGCTCGACATAAAGTGTTGGAAGAGAAATTTTTGAAACTTCCGAAATGTTCAGACTGCACAGCATTCAACAATTAAGCTGACGCATATATCAGTAAATTGAAACAAATTTAAAATATAAAATTGTTGGACTTTCATACAGTTGCATTATGCAACCTTGACTATTGATTAATGATTAAAAATCGCATAAACATTGTTTTTATTCTAAACTTTTAATTCTCCTCAAAAAATAAAGAAAAATGCTATGAAATATAACTGTGGTTCGATCTGTTTCCGAAACACTATACTAGAATTTCAAAAAATTGCATTAACAATAATTTTTCAATTAATAACTAGCAACTATTCGTAATCATTAGATCTTGGCTAATGCCAATTTATTAAATTGTCATTTGTTTGTTACCACACAATCATGCATTATAATGATACTTTTAAAAAGTAATTATCTTTTGACTTTAGCTCTTTAGCTCACTTTGACTTCAAATTCACTCTTGAAATAACAATCTTTGTTGCAGAATATGATATCTTCTTCTAACAAGTTTTCCTAAACCATTAAGTTATCAAATTAAAAACAGGCCGAAACTTTTGATATAGCATTGAATAGCAAATCAAAGTTTTACTTCATCAGTACATAACATACTAATAATAAATAAACAGATTTGGTTGTTACCGCGGCGGTAAAGCGTCGCAACCATCATCATTTATTCAATAAACATTACGGATCCTACGCGTGCTTACCCCAAACAATGGTTTCCTGACACCGTTCCCAACCACAACCTTGTCACAATGGAAACAGCGACGACTAGTGGGGTTTTGCAAATCTGGCGACTAAAAAAATCACTCTTTAATAGTCCAACCATCATCATCGTAAATCTGTTTTACTTTTCCAACATCAAAATTAGACAATATTAAAACCCAAAGTACGTATCCACGTTAAGTGTAAAGAAAACGTACAATTTATGCAGAAACTGGAACTTAAGTAGTGGAATAACCTGACTTAAATTTTTCGAAAAATGCAAATGTCAAGTTCAATACACACTAAAATAAATTAATTTGTTTTGTTAAACATGGCAATTACGCAGAATGAAGGGTTTTTTCAGAAAATTGATTTCATAACACAGCACTGGGTCGCCAGAGGATAGAACAAATACAACTGACTGCATTGCATAAAAAGGTTCTTCAGAAACATAATTTAAAACAAAACCAAAAGCGACTTACCCCAGGAAAGCCTTTATTTTCTTTATTGGCATCACCATCCAAAGATCCCGGCTGAACAAGAAAGTTGGTTAGAGTGTTATTAGGGAAGTTTATTTAGCGGAATCCACACTAAAACCCAGACCAAACACAAAACATTGATACCTCTTTCTTCGTGTTCTTTTTCGCATCGTCCAACTTGAAGCTTACAATCGAGGTACCCAACGTTCTTGACAACCGTGAAAGATACTTTTTTATTATCTGAAAGTGAAAGTGCAAAACCATGACAAGATATCGAGCATAGATTTAGCTCTAGTACGCACGCAATCAGTCGCAGAGCTCAACGATAGAACGCAACTTCAAATAATTTTGTAGAGTTTCACGGACTGAACAGTAATTGACACTCACTTTTGTATTTTCGGTTTTAAATGATATCGTCACGGACACGTCCCCGTTTTCTTCTACGTTGACTAAAAAATGAAAATGTCATTTGGCAAGAGCAGAGAAATAAGCAGAACACATATTATTAAAGCATTGACGGTTCAGTCACTTTTCTCAAGTAATATCAGAAGGGACGACCTCATTTGAGTGTGCGGCCGTGAATGGTCTATGAGCACGTTGCCCTCTAGTGGCTGGGCACATGAGTAGAATAAAGTGAAGCTGCTTTAGTGGGTTGGGTGAGGGGGCACTGTATCAGCTGTCAACGGGTCACCTTTAATTTACTCTTTATTCGAACAATAAACGCACAAACTAAGTCACTTGCCTTTATTCGGTAATATTTGAAACGGGATGGTTGGCGACGGAGCTTGATAGTCGGGTGGATCTTTGTATGACAAGGCCCGGGTGAGGAGAAAGTTGTGAGATGACAATGGGTCCTTGTCGTCTTCTAATTCCGGAGACGATGGAGGAATTTCATCAGCGGATGTTCTTAAAAATTTAACTTCATTATTGTACCGTATAACGTTAAGCAAACTGAAGTCAAGTAGAAGCATTATGCGCATTCAAATATAGGAGGCACCCCTCAAATAACATTGAGTTCAGGTATTTAAAACTTACCTGCGAATTATGACGTCAAACAGTGCGCCTACATTAATCTCTTAACAACCCAAAATCTCAACTCGGGGCTTTTGTTTCCGCGCATTGCAGAGAGGTTTCATCATGAACTTATCTACAATATCTGGCATTGTTCAAGCAAAATGATCCTCAATACCTGGTAGAAAAATCATCGGCAAGGTCAGGTGCTTGATGAGGGGGAGTGGGTAGGGAATCCGGAACCTTTACATGTTGGTGTGCGGCCAGTTCTCCATCGAGGCTGTCCATCCTTTTAGGGGAAGGAGGCAATGAAGATGGAGGAGTAGGGGGGTGCATATAAATAAACGGATCCTTGAAACAAAAAATCTTAAAATGAGGTTAAGGTAAACAACCCAGAAGAAAGATATAACGACAGAAACAAAGGAATAATTTTTATTTTTACTTAACAATGTTTAAATAAGTTAACAACCTCGATAGTAACAGAACGTAAATTAAATAAGTAATAGAACGCAACAAACTGATCAGAATAAACTTCATAACAAGACAAATAAATACTGCAATATCATGAAAATCAAAGCGGACCCCACCTTGCAACGCAACAAGTCATAATAATCGGGGAGACCACACAAAGTCGCACTGCCGAGACTCCCCTCCAGCAATGATTTGTTTTGGGTCAGCCCGGTCCCTTTTGGCATGCACATTGCCAAGTTGATTTTAATCTCTGGCTCCACCAGTGGCAGTAGAGGAAGCTGAAAGCGAATTTATTACCGAGGATTTTTTAAAATATCTTTGTCATGACTCTAGGAAAAAGTCAAAATGAAATAGTAAATTTGAATGGAAATACGTCCAAGAATTAAAAAAATCAAGTTGATCTTACAAAATATGAGACATACTAATGTCTGCTCAATTGGAAGAGAGCAAACAGCGAAATCGAATACGCAGCAATGAGAAAGACGTCAGCACCGCGCCATCAGAACAATAAAACAACATTAACATTGTCTTTCACCTAAGATCGCATCGAACTCACCGGCTTCCACGGGGTCGGCTGTTTGACTGGGGGCTGCTCAGTTGGAAACCCTTTCTGTGTGTTCTTTGCACCAGCTGCCTGTGATCTTTGAGGATCCTGGATGAAGACGGATTCATCATCTTGGCTCTGGCGCTTTTTCTTCTTTTTCTTTTTCACTTTCTCTTTTCCATCCTTGTCTTTTGAATCGGCGCGAGGTCTTTTTTTCTTCCCACTCGCATCCGCCTAAAATTCAAAGGAGACAGAGAAGTTCAGAAATAATCGAACTGCTATATTCCGAAATTTCGGGAATACAAAATTCGTTTTATCTAATGAAGAGGATAAACAACACTTGGCGAAGCTACGCAAAGTGAAAAGCAAATTTTATCTTATTTTGCTCTAGGCAAATTCAGTTTAATTTCAATAAAAACTAATTTTAAATAAATTTTTATTCACCTCAAACTCGGCCTTCTCAAGGCCCCCATATGGGCCAATCGGGCCCATCATTCTTATCGGGGAAGCACCAGACATTTCCTGGATTTACAAAACAAATTGATATTAATTGATTAAAAAAAGCACGATTCAAAGGAAGCACTCACAGGAGGATCACTTCCGGGCTTGAGCATGAGGCGGAGAAGTTCCTCATGGTTGGTGGCCAACGCTGGACTGAACACGGGGGGCCCGAATCCCATCGGGAGTTGGTTTGGCGCGTTCTAGAATCGACGACAAAATCGTTTTTTACGTCATTGTAAAAAGGAAGTAATCGATGGGTTTTGAAACTACCTTTGCCATAGATTGCTGGGTGGAGTGTTTAGGGGAAGATCGGGGAGGTTTTGGGGTTCGCATCCACTGAGGCGGAACGACTCTTTGCCCTGTTTCTTTGGCCATTTCCACTTTTTTGGTGTAATCCAGTCCGTCCTTGATTACAGTATTGATGGTTTCATCCACCGATGAGAAAGACTGCAAAGCCAGCAACACTCTATCAACAGCGAACAATAGACAAGAGAGAGCTGCTATTCATTTGATAACATTACATAAAAATCAAAGATGGCAGCTTGCTCGATGTGATCGCCGTCGTTTCTATTCGAGGAAACACCGCGCGCTCGCGTGGGCAAGCTCGTGCCAAGAATCAATTAATTTTCATCGAAATTTCGGTAAGTTAATTTGGCTTATCAAATAAACTTAAGATTGAAAGCGCTATTGCGCAAAAACAAACCAAAGGCATATGTGCTACAAAACTTAATTATTAGGCTAACGTTCAGATGAACCTTAACACAATAAAATTTTTACAAAAAAGAAGCAAAAAGTATTTCGTTCCAAGCTAAAGCATCTTCACATTATAAATTTTTCTACTAAAATTTAACATTGTGAGCGAGTACACCCTGAGGAAACGATGCACTCACGCATTCCTCTATTTCTTCTTCCATCTTCGCTATATTTGCCCCATCAATAAGAGATCCAGAAGACTCGATCTTAAAGGGGGAGACACTACTCCGGCTGTCGGGGGTAGAAGGGGTCGACCGGGCATCAGGGTCAGTGGCCATGATGATTTCATACTCAGCCTCACTTAGACCAGGAGGCAAACGTGATGGCGGCGGGGGGTGGCTTATTTTGGGGACCTTAGGTGGGGGAGAAACTGCAACGAATAGGTTAAAAGTTAAGACCTGGCTCGGGAAAATATTTTGAATCTACATCTTTGTATGTAAAAAACAAACGATTTTTATCTTTGGGTTGAAACTAAGAAACAACAACCTAAGGCGGACGAAGCAGATTCCTAAAAATCAAAACACCGAGATTCGGTTGGTTTCTTGATCGAAGCAGATTAAACTTAAAATCTGTCACTTCTCATCAGAGAATGAATATGTTTGATTTGAAAAGATATATTAGAAATCTATTTGTACAACGTCAACAACAGAATTGTAATGTTGCAAACATTTCATGTCTCAGCATAAATCACTCTCAACTGCAAGCTGGACATGAGTTCAAGATATGATAAAGAGAAAGTTAGATTTAAAACAATTTAAAAATAGCTCGTAATTATCTCTGAAATCTGTCTGAAGTTACTTTAAAAAAATCGAAGCTGAGCTTTGAGGTCATTGCATGGGAGACGACAACCGGCATTATGAAAATGTTATTGTTGACAATAGAAAATAAAAAAGAAGCTGACCGACCGATAAAAGCAATGAAAAACAAATTTACAACAGATTTCTTATTACTTGGTCGGTTTTTTTCCATAGTTAAACACCAGCACACATGGCACGGTAGATACTCATTCTTTGATTTAAACCGGTAAATTTTTTTGGGTCGATATTCGCGTTTCGATTCAGTACGTAGATAAGCACCGGCCAATCAACGAACGAAAAAATAATCACGTGCAGACAAACAACCACTCACGAATCTCCTTCTTAAGATTGTTGACAGAAACAGAGTGACCAGCAACAACAAAGTCGGGCGGTTTCATGGTGGCAGGGTATGTACCTGAGGAGGCATAATAGATTACAAGCGAAAAAAAAGCAGAAATCAACTAGTTCAAATCCATGGTGGAAAGTTGGGGGATAAATGCGCTTGTCATTTATTCGGGGAAAAGACAATTACAAAGTCATTTGCTTTTTCGGGTCATATTTATATTACCAAAATTGAATCGGAGCCAAGTTGGTTGGTAACTAAAAGTTGGTGAAAATAATCGATTAACAGATAACGATTATTATCTTTTTCTGGAGAACCTGAAGTGCCAGACAGACGGGTTTAAACCATCCCAAAATCACTAAAATGATCCATGCATCCCAACCATCCCAAAATCACTAAAAATCACTAAAATAAAATCAGAAATTATCAGGTATTGGCATGCTACTGTGAGAAAAGGTATTTCGTCCTAAAGAATCAAGAGCAAAAACAGAAATATTGGTTTTTCGGCTTTATTAAGAGATATATCTCTGGCTGATTTATAACAAAAACTATCAGTAAGATTTGTTTATTTTGTTTATGCCAACTACGTAGATAAAAAATTAGATAAATAAAGCTAGCACAAGCAAATGCCTTTGAATGACATAATTTGTAATGAGAAGTTGGATTGCCAAAAATAAACGAAATATGTACAATGCAAAAGCAACAAAGTCAAGAAATTGGTTCAGGACAAGCTCTAACAAACCTGGGTAGAAAACTGCGCCTTCGCTAGATGTCGCCAACGGATGGCCATGAGAAGTTAATCCAGCAGAAGCAAGCTGAAACAACAAAACACTGCTCGTAAAGTGTGGCTCAATACGTTGAATGACAAACTAATGACTAGCGGGACACGAGTTCAAGTATCTGGAATAAGCACATGCTATTAAACATACAAAAAACAATAACTTATTAATAAACTTAAAAAGTTTTACAAATTTTATTTCATCTCTATATTTATCCTCCTGACTCGCAGGAAAGCGTCGGAGGCGCTATACATAAGGCAAGCAAATGACCCTGACCTGTTTCGGGAAATTTTTCATAAGGGTATGACTGAAATTTACTGAGACCACCAAGCAGGGGAAAGTGTCGTAGGCGTAAAATGTCTTTTTAAGAGTAAGTTTTGAACTGAGAACATGTCAAGCACAATCACGGGGCGATTACACAGCCGACTAAAAGGAAGGCCCGACTTTGCTTGAAAAGATGCAAAAGTAAGTGGAAGTGAATTTCATTTCAAGCGATTATAAACAACGAACCAGTCAAAGCAAAACAAGTGCTGCAGTGTGACGCATTTGAATGTAAAAGTTTTTATATTCAGACTTAGGTTTAATTTTGGTGCAAAAATACAGTAAGAACAAAAGTACACCGAGGGTTTTTGGCAGGAATTTCGTTTTTTAAAAAGAATTCTTAAAGATATTTTTGCGGCCACTATATGGCACCAGCGCATACTTGAACGCCAGTCGGGTTCGAAAAGGATGGATTGGTTGTGACGTAACACTGATCCTTGGAAATCAGAGAGGAAGAGGCCGTTACCATGGCAACGGCGGAAGATGACACGACGCGCGCACCTTGGAGATAGGGGTGGGAAGGTAGAGCGAAGTGGAGCCGTTTGCTGGGGTCCATCGGAACTGAAATAAACACGCAAATTCACGAGACCAGCCGCGTGATCAAACAGCAAAAACTCACCAGCGCCTCCTGGCGTGATTAGACCCTGAATAAAAAAAACAAGAAGCTGGTTAGTGATTAGACGCAGCAGAATGCACTTAACACGTGTTTGTGTTTCACGTTTTACAGTAATGTATGTTGAATTTAGTCTGTGATGCACTTCATTATCCTAAACAAGATGGATACTCGGCCGAAATTCCAATTAAAAAACAACATAAAACTCGGCTTGCCAACAGAGTTAGGGGGTAGGGTATCAAACTGACTGTTGGTTCTTGTACAATAACGCGATAACTGGTTCAATCGAATCACTATGTTTTTTCTAAGGTAGTAGTAAACGTATATAAAGTTATCTAATATTTGAACAAGTTTCAACTCAATTTGATTGAGATTCTATTATATTATGCATAACTTTTTAATTGAGAAAGTATTAAAAAAATAAATAAAAAACACAAAGGGTAATCATCAAGTTCAGGAATCCTTGAGGCGGAAAGATCTTCAATACAATTCCGAGACACTCTGATGAAGAAACAATTGATTTCTACAATTAAATCGATTTTTCGATGTTTTCCTTTATCGGGTTTCATATCGCAAAATGACGGCCATGCGCACAAAGCACACTGAAGTGCAATCAAGCGTGACCACTCACATGCGACATGACGAAATGCGGATCGACGTTCGGTGGGTTCTCGGGAGCGACGCTCTTCGCCTTCTTCCTCTTGCGCTTCGGTTTCTCCTGACGTAACAACAAAAGAGAGCTGAGTCACGGGGCGATACGCGCGATCTTATTGCCACAACCGATGTGTGAACATTATACAAACTATGCAAGCTGTAACAACAGCCTCACCTGGGGTGGAGTAGCGAGGGAGCTCATTTGGCCGTCTGTGGGGGTAACGGGCTGCACTGGCATGCCGGGGCCAGGGTTGACGGTAGAAAGAGAACCGGGTGAACTTAGAACTTGTCGAATGGGGCCTTTCGTGGCCATGTTTCCTCCGGTGTTGACGTTCACGGAAGCGACTTGGGCAGGAACGAACTGGCCCTGGGGTGCTTCCGTACTTCTGGGGGAGCCTTGCTTCACGTTTAACGAAAGAGGAACCATCATTTGTGTTGGGGGACCGGTAGGATCTTGCGAAGACATCACGATGGGCCGCGTGTTTTCAACACTTCCGGACAACGATGGGGCCATGACCGAACTTGTGGGCAGAGCCTGGCCATGGTGAAGGACAAAGTGCGTCATTTCCGCTTGAGAGGTTTGTCTGCAAACACCAATGAGTTGCTCTTCAATTAAATCGAGTCGGCCGGCCGTGGGAGGTAGCGTCCTCCAATTTTGCAAACTCACCGCATTCCTTGAGACTTTTGATACTGGGCCATCATCGCATCGTGCTGTTGATGGACTCGACTTTCGTTTCCTGCTGGGGCCGGTGCCGGAAGTGGCGTCATCAATGGCTGAGAAGTAGCTGCAAATATTTAACATGAGCGATAATCCTAAACCAGTGTTTTCCAACCTTTTGTATATGGGGACACACTATTCAGCTATTTAAATTTTCGCGGCACAGCCATTATATTCGTTAATAATAAAACGGTTTTCACTTAAGATTTGTGCATGACTTCTCAATTTTCGTCCCAAAATCAAGGTGATCTTTAAAAAAAAGGTCTTCACTTTCATTCAGCTAGAAATGTTTGCATTTCCTACCCAAAATTATAGTAATCTCTAAAAAAAAAGGTCTTCACTGAAAATTTGTCAATAATTTCTCACTTTTCGTCCCAAAACCAAAAGTTTCCGGCTGAACTCACGCTCTTTCTTTCCCTCCAAATCTCACGCACAAAAACCGAAAACTTTGACGTCCCTAAATATTTTTTTTCAAAATCTTTCGCGACACACTTGGAGATCTCTCACGACACACTAGTTTGCCGCGACACACCGGTTGAAAAACACTGTCCTAAATGTTCTGAGGAACATTTCTTTTGCGGTAAAGCAATGTCCAGAGATTTACACGATTGGAGATGATAATTACGATCGTCATCGTCGTCGTTTGAAATGGCATCTACTCCAGGTCAGACACAAACAGTACTGTGGCCGAAGGTTTATCCTTTTACTGCCCCAGACTGCAGTACTGTACTGCCCTGTATCGCAAAAGATTTACCCATTCCATGTTCATAATTATGATGACAACCTCTAACAAGGAATTGAAATCCCTACAACTAGTTTCGAAACCATTCGTAATAATTATGTAGAGTTTGTTTAAAAAAACAATATAAAAAAACTGATTAAAAAAAGAAAAATAATGCTCAAACTCGATAACGAAGCAAATGTTTGCGTTTAAAATTTATAACAATTTTTGCGTTACACTTCAGCAATTATTTTAATCGTAAGTAAAAAAACTGAAGAATAACAAAACAAACAGCAAGACTCTTCAGTTTAAAAAAAGTACGAATTTGAACTTTTGCTAACTCCGAAACGAAGAGATAAAACGGAATCTAATATTTTACTCTACTTTTAAATGAAAGGTAAGCCGATGTATTGAATATAAGCCAGTAAAATGAAGTAAATTTAAATTTGCAATTAAACAGTCGCTTACAAGCAGATGGAGCAAGAGGCTCTGCACCGGGTGGAAGGGCAGCCACTGGATGGCTCTTTGCTTGCTGAGATTGTTGTCGCACAATGGCAGGGGAAATCGGGGGCGGCTGTTGAAACGGGGGATGGACAATCTGCACCAACTCTGCCGACCCCTGGGCCGATAATATAATTGAGCATGAAGAACACAAGCCACCTGATAAATCTTACCACGGCAGTCTGATTGGGAGTGGGGCTGGTGAACGTGGGGCCGTGTTCCGCAATGTAGCTCTGTATCAACTCCGAGTGGCGAACTTGTTCTTTTCTTGCCTGTCAATCGAGTGCCGATGAGCACATAGATAACTCACAGTAATTGACGCTAAAACTGTTTCATTAACAAGACCAACGTTTTACATTTACGTTAAGAAACTAAATTGAAAAATTAAATTGAATAAAAAACATTGAAATTAAAATTTGTTCATGTTTACATTAGCAATAACCTTGAGATGCTACGGGAGGGGTACTGATTGTAAAGTAAAATAGAAGGCATCAAGTATTTCTTCAATAAACAATATAGGAATCAAACATACGAAAAGGAAATAAAAACTCTATACAACCTCATCTAGTTGTTGCTGTGCATCTGCAACTCTCTTATTGGTTAAGGTGAGATTCTGTGCGTCCGCAGGAGAAATTTCTTCACCGTTCTTTTTGCTCTGTCGTTGCTTCTTGGTGAGAGCTTGTTTGGCAGACCGGTGCTGCTTGGTTGCCTGTTCCAGTTGCATCTGCAAAAAGCTTGTTTTAACACGAAGCAATGATAAGAAATATTGTGAACACAATCAAAGCACAAAACAATTGCTTGTTCGTGGCATCAAATGTCATAATTATAGTGGACTGATTGCCGTTTTTCGTAAGCGGAGCCACTAATTGTAAGTAAGTAGCATCCTTGTTTCAAATTAACCTAAAAAACCTTTTTCAAAAGCGCAACAGAACTTATTCAGGTGGATAGAATGAGGATCAAACCCGCGCCCTTGTGGTCGGAAGTAAGGGTTAGTGTGCTGGGCTATTCCACGACTAATACTTGCTTAACGTAATTCATACAAATGATGCGAACGCGCAATTCTATTTATAATTAAAACAAATTTTTAGATTTCCTCTAGGTCTTTATAATCGTCAACAAGCTCTGATGTACAATGACGAATTTCTGAACGCACTCAGCAAATTCTACTTGCATAACGCAACATTAAGCGAAAACCTCGCCAATCAAGCAACAGCTAACTAGCCAACCTGTAACAAGTTATGGTGTTGAAAGAGCCACTTTTCGTATTCGGCTTTCTGTTGGTTTCCACTGTCAGGTCCAGTAGGTGGCGCAGACATCAAAGACAAATCTGAAAAAATAGTCACTTATTAGTTTCGCGTAAGCAATGTAGATGATGTCAACAAAAATTTTATAGAACTTTTAATAAAGTGATTTTTTGCACACTATGGTTATGCAAAGCTTTTAATTTATAACAGACAAGATAGAGCGATACCTGAGACTTGCATGGCGTGGGGGGGTGCTTGTTGGGGGTGCCATGCTCCGATTCCGACTGGCCGTTGCACCATAGGGCCCGACGAGGCAACCCCTTCCACTCCAGATGGGGGCGGGCCTCCTTTTATGACCTAAAATTAAAAACGACATAAAAAAGCTTAATATAAAATACGAGGATATGTAAAAAAACGAAACGCTTCATTAAGAATTTGGCAGCGACTAACTGACCTGGGTGATGCCGGAGAGTACCTTCATCTTGGCCTGCATGATTCGGTCCCTCTTCATCGCATCCGGAACCATTGAATACATGGTTCCTGACTGCTGATTAAGTTCCTGGCTCATTTTTTCCAATCTGGAACATTAAAGTGTTTATGGTAACAGAACTTGAAATAGTGGTATTCAGTCGGCTATGAATCTATTGAAACTATATGAAATGCCAAACCATATATTTGATAAGCTAAACATGTCAAACTCGCGGACTGCAAAGTCTTTTGAAGAGTTTTTTGTCAGATTTAATTTTCAATTCAAAACTAAATTTAGGTAATTAAAACGACTTGATATTTTTGTTAAGATTAGCGAAGCACTTATATAAAAATCCCTTTTTTTGGTCTTCACTTTGATTTGAACGGAAAATTTCAAAGAATATCCGGGATCAGTCAATTTGTTTAAGTCATGATTTTTTTTGTCTTTACTTTGCTTAATAACCGGATTGCGTCCAAGCGGCAAATTCTTAGGCAACAATTTCACCGATGCGGCCCGAATACGCTCGCGAGTTTAACATGCCTGAGATGAGCAATATTCTTAGGTGTCTTGGTAGCGACATCAGTTGCGCGTCGCAACTTGCTGGAAAGTCATATTCTTGAGATTGCGAAAAAAATAAAAATTTAATCAATTACTTTCTCTTCTCTTGCTCTTGCTTTTCCTGATCCAGCAGATCTTGAATAAGAAGAGGCTGCTCCTTGACGAGAAGTGGTTTGGGTCTGGATTGCTGCATCACGGTCGTAGGAGGCTGAACGGGGTGAGTTTGCACACGTGACTGAACGGCCGGTGCTGAAAAAAATTAGTGCCCGGTGACCCCAAAAAACAACAGGCGATTTTAGTAATGAAACCATTAAATTGCTGGGCTAAAACTTATATTTGAAATTGAAATTAAAAAATATTGAACTGAAGCGAAAAAAACTAAGAACCAAGAACCTGAATGTAAGTTGAGCAAACAAAACACTCAAAAACACGCTAAAGGCTCGTTTCCACTACGAGCGTTGGCCGATTTATTTTTTATTTATTGATTTTTTTAGTTTTTTTCGCACTTAAGCGGTAAGAGAAGCCAAAAAATTAATCAATAAATAAACAAAACTTCCGCCGAAGCTTGTAGTGGAAACGGACTATAACAGTTTGTTGTCGTGGTTTTTTAAAAAAGCAACTATCAAAATTTTCCTGACTAGACGACCCTGACAAGTAATGGTAAATCAAAGTTAAACAACTTTTGTTTAGTGAAAAACAAAGTCATAAAGTAAAAGAAGCTCACCACTGGACACAGGTAAATATTCCTTTGAAGTCGCGCCAGGTTGTCCAGCGACAGTAGCAGTCGCGCCAGGTTGTCCAGCGACAGTAGCAGTCGCGCCAGGTTGTCCAGCGACAGTAGCAGTCGCGCCAGGTTGTGCAGCGGCAGGTTGTACAGCGACAGCAGGAGTCGTTAATGTAGTTTTTGAAGATGCTGGTGTTTGTATGCTCTCAATAGTAGTGGCTGAGCTCATAACAGTCGATTGTGAAGTAGTTGTGGATGTTGTTCTGGATTCACCGACACTGAGCGCAGATGATGTAGGAAGAATCCCTCCTGATACTGTGCTGGTAGAAATGGCTTCCGCGTGACCGGAAGTTGTCGCCACTGTTTGTCCATCGCTGGAAAGCATTGTTTGAGTCTGGATGCTTTCCTGAGAAGTCTGATTAGCAACAACATCGGATTGTGCGATGTCTTTTTCCGATTTAAAACCGGAGTCCTCTTTCTTTGTTTCATTATTATCAGCATGTTCCGCTTTTCCTCGATCAGAAGAATCCACTGGAGGAGTATCATCTGTCGTAAGCACGGAAGATTTCTGACCAGAAGTTGAGAGGTTAACTTCCGTTTTGTTCGGAGAAGATCTTGCGTTCAAAGTACTCATTTCCGTTTTGTTCGGGGATGGTTTTGAATTGAAGGTGCTCACTTCCGTTTTGTTTGGAGATGATTTTGCGTTGGGGGTACTCACCTCTATTTTGTTTGGAGATGGTTTTGTGTTGGGTGCGTTGATTTCCGCTTTGTTCTGAGGTGCGTTGGGTTTGGTGACGGACTCGTTATTAAGTGTTTTATCTTCGACTTTTTGCTGTTTGCTCTCGTCATCTTTCTCTTCTTTAATGGATTCCATATTTTTTCCTTCTTTGTTCGATTCTTTCCCGACTACAACGACATTTGAAACAACAACGCCATCATCCGGAGAGTTCATTACCACCGTAGTGTCAGGAGGTGGGGTAAGACCAACGCCTCGAATCAAACCGTCAGAGGAGAGCGAACCTCTTCGGCTTCCCGCTTCACTCGCGCTGACCGGCGGCGACGATTTAACGGAAGCTCCAGGTTCACTCGCGTTCTCATCAGCTTCGGCGCTTCCGGCGGCAGCTGGCTTGACGTAACTATGTTCGACGCTCAGCGAGGCTTCGGCAGACTCTTGTCCCGCGCTTTTTTCAGCCGGAAGAGAAGGTTGTGACGGTAGATCGGGTTCTTCCGCAGAAGCCAACTGCTTCTGGCTCACCGGCGCCACTTCGACGCCGCCTTCGGAGGCGACTTTTGGCAAGTCCTCAATCACCGACGCGGTGACAAGTGAAGCGGCTGGAGCTTCGTCAGCGATCACCAAACCATCAGTTCGAGTCGTTCCATCAGTGCTGGGTGTCGATGAAGTAGCAGCTAAACAGACGGTGGTTGGTGCAGAATCGGAAGCGGTTGTGGTGACGAGGGTGCTGACGACGACATTGTTTGAAGTGTTCCCAGAGACGCTGTTTGATGTCACCGTCACAGGAGTCGTTGTAATCGTTTTATCTTCAGACGTCGAGGGTACAATGGATAGTGAAGTAGGAGGTGAAGTGAGTGGTGTAGTGAGGGGTGAAGTGAGGGGTGCAGAAGGGAGTTTAACGCTAGAAACAACCGGTTTTTCTTGGCTTGGTTTTGGTTGAACAGCTGTAGCTTCAGCAGCAACCGGCTCTGCTTTAAGAACAACGTGATTGGCTGATCCAGCGGAAGAAGAGCTAACAGGAGGAGCTTTGTTATCCTGCAAGCAATTATGACGTAATAACTTAATTAATACCCAAAAATAAATATAAAACATTATTATTGCAACATAAACGTCCACACGTCACAACGGCGACAGTTAAACTAATGACGACTCACGCTCGACTGGGTGGAGACGGGGAGGGCGGCCCCGGCGCGGATCAACTGTTCTCGGCGGAGAGCCGGGTCAGTGTGCTTCGAATGACGCAATTCAATGTAACCGGCCATCGGGGACTGTCCCTAAACAGCAAAGGAGCTGGATAATAAAAACCGCAAGAGAACTGAATTCAAACTAAACCCAAAATTATTAGCGTTGGAAAAACAACTTTCGTGTTAATACCCAGCCACAGCGTCAGAAGTGGATGGGTTAAGCAGCATGGTAACATAGAGAGCTTTATCTGATCAACGAAAGCGAGTAGAAACTGTTCAGGCAGACGTGGAAAAACTTAACAGGCAACATTAATGCGACAAAAATAACATAAAGCCAGATAGGAAAATTTTGAATAAACTTTGCTGCATAGCATGAAACAACAGATCTATTGTTTAATATCATGTGTGGCAAGATGTTGTTAGCTTGCAGGAGGAAGATATCCAAGAAAAAGAACTTACCGCAACAGGGTGGACTCCGGTCACAGAAGAAGCCGATGAAGTTCTTCCTGGCACTCTCTCAACTCCAAATGAAGGCATAGTGGTGGAGGATGATGGTGGATGAGAAGAATTGAAGACAGGTGATGAAGGTACCGCTGTAGAATAAACGCAGTTACACAAAAAATCAAATATTTTTTGAAAAGTATGATCGAGAAAATTTAATGGAAACTAACGTTACTTCATCAAACAATAAAAAAGCAAAAAGGAAATTATGTTGAGTTTGAGATAAGTTTTCGGTCAATAAACAGATACTTAAGACCAATGAGAAAGACGCAAATTAAAAATAAATATTAAAAGATTTGTTGAGTTGCAGCTGACATGTCAAGGAACAGGTTACACCACAACAATTAAGACACAACCAATATCTTACTTTGTGGCCTGGGTCCCCGGGTCCTTGGTTCACCCGCGGGCAAAGATCCCGGATGTTGAGGTCCAGAAAACCTTTCCGGTCTCACCCCCGCGTTAAAAACGAACGCTTGGTTGTTAGGGGCGGGCGAATGCGCAGGGTAGGGGGGCGGCGGTCTACTCATCGCCGATCCGGGAGTTCCCCATGAATTACCCGGAAAAGCTTGTTGTTCGAGCAACTTGTATCTGAAGAGAAACAATCAAGATTACGTAAGACTGAAGTAGTTGTCAAAAACCAACCAAAAACTAGAAAATTAAGAATTATTTCAGCATCAGCCGCCGCATGTAGTTGAACCATATTAATTGATGATGACGCAGGTGTTTATTGTTACTGAAGTAAAAGCGAACAACAAGTAGCAACTCGATGAGCCAGACATTTTGCAATAACTCTGTTTTAAGAAATGCAAAGAGAGACCATCCAAAACAACCGCTACATTCTGCTTGAACAAAAGAACTAAACTGGACAATCAAAATGAAACAGCCGCCACATTCTGCTTGAACAAAAGAACTAAACTGGACAATCAAAATGAAACAGCCGCTACATTCTGCTTGTGTCTACAGATTAACGCAGTGGAACACGAACACGCAGAAAGCGAGACATCGACACGAACACCATGTACCTCCGCTGCTCGGTTCGTCTCATCAGCATCTCCCGAATCGGAGGTCTTCCTCCAGGAGTTGGAGGATTTAATATTTTATCTCCTCCCTCGACGACTCCAATGCCACTCTCGTCTCCAGTCGATAGAGTTCGTGACGTCACTGAAAAAAACAAAAAATTGTCCAATCAGGGACAAACACGACGGTCGCAAAAGACCCCAAAATTTAAGATGACGCAATAACATCGAGTCCTTAACCTTTGACCAGATCAATTAAATTGTTTGAAGCGGCATAGTGCTCAAAAGATGCTGCTGATTTGGGAAATTCTTCTAGCAAAAATCTCGGCAAAGAACAAAAAAAAACGATCAGCTTAATCTAATTGTGTGTATGAGTACGCTTGGTTACAATGTACGCTGGCAGTAATTCACCGTTTCATAATGCTTTGAATAAATTGAATAAATTTTAAGATATAAGATATTATTAAAAATAATATTGCCAAAAATAAACAATTTAACAAATAAGTACTGGGCGCGGGGGAGTGAGGAACCATCTTCATCTGCATTTCCGCTTCCGGTTCCGAGGACACAGAAGACCACCTCTGCAGAGGCTTTTCAATTTCCTGATAAGCATCTCTCTGGGAGAGGGACTGAGGGGGGGTGGGCTGGCTAGCTTTCGGTGCTGGCGATCTCAAACCTGGTTGGGCACCAACTGGAGTTTGGGGAAGGGTATGTTGACTCATTTGCATGCGCCCCACCACTTGAGAGACTAATTGAGGGGTGCGAGGTGCAGTCATTCGAAACTGGTCCTGACTCGGGGTGATGGGGGCGTCATGAGCAGATTCCTGTCGTTGAAGAGGGCCGGATTTTGTGGGCCCAGTGAAGGTCGGGCCGCCAGGAAGACCAAGGTTTTGAGAATGAGAAGCAGCAAAAGGCTGGGGAAAGTGCATTGTATGAGGAGACATCAGAGCCGCGCTATCTGCACTTTCGATCTTCGGCATTCTTGCCCCTCCATGCTGGGGGACCAAAGCCTATGAATAAAATATTTCAAAACAAAAACACAAGAATATTATATTCTTTCTTGATTTTAACAGTCTTTAATCATAAAACTAATCAAAACTGTTGAAAACTACACTAGGTCGAAACTTGCAATGAGTGCAGATCCATAGTAGGATGCATAGATCGGGAAAATTAATCAAAAAAACTTTTTTGAACAAAAAATCCTAGTTAAATACCACATTTGTAAGTTTTGGCTTATACAACTTCTTCATATAACTTATTCGAATAGAAAGACTTATACATATATTTGGATATAACAGAATAACTTATAATTCTATTTGAATAAGTTATCGGAAGTTCAACAGACGAAATCTTATAGAGGTAAGTATACCCTTATTATTCGTATGGGTTACGTTCCTTCCCCCTGCGAATTCCGAAAACTAATGATGCAGTTTTAAAACGCCTACGTATGATATTATACACGTTAAAATATTCTAAAGACAGTCTTACTCATTAATACAGTAATAATGTAGCAATATGCAGTAATGTTAAAGTAAAAACATTGAAATTTTGTAGTGCGATAATATTTACAGCAGTTTAGGCAATTCCTCCTCTTCAGGCACTCAGGCAGAGGCTACCACGAATTCAAACACATTATGAAAAAAACAAACTTTGAGAGCAAAATCCGTGAGTATGCAGGACCACGAATAGGCAAGGGTATACTGCACAGCTGGGATTTTTGTTAAAAAAAGTTCTTTAATCATAGTAAGAAAATGCTATAAGGTACTGGGATAAGCCAACAGAAACAAGCACATATTCACCTGTTGTTGAGGCGACCAACTTTGCTGGCCTGATATAACTGGCTGCATGGGTTGACCTGCAAAAAGCATAAAGTCAAGTATAGCTGCAAACAACATGTTGTGCATCTCATTGACTGAAACAGATCAGTTGTCGTTGTAAATGCGAAGTTTGGTTTTGTGACATCTCAATGTCATTTGCGAATATACAAGAGATTGTCATCATCAAGCTTCGGCATCCTTTTCGAAGAAACATACATAGTTTTAAAGCGACTGACGACACTCGAAGAATAGCGACGTCAGCCAGGCACGTTTTCTGGATTCATGCGATATTCCCGAGCAAAGGAGAAAGTTGTAATAGTCTTAAAGGAGCCAAGAAATAAAAAGCTGTTCAAGTAATGCAAAGTTTTAATTATGGACATCTAACAAATACAGCACATTATGAGTATTTCGCTACAAATCCGACACAGATAAAGAATGCAGTATATTTACAAACACACTTGGCACCTATTTTGAAATTCTAGAGAATCTGTTTTGACGTACAACAATAAAGGACGAGTTAAAACCCGACAAATGAACACACGTCGACTCTCAACACAACTACTTCTATACAAACCTTGCATTGAAGCGTCAGTCCACTGGCGTTGGGCAGCAAACCCTTGCTGGGGGGCGCGGTTTTGAATTTGCATTTGACTGCTTGGACTTTTTGCTGAAAAAGGAGATTTGCTACGACCATTACCACCACTTGATGGCGATGCACCTGGAGATTGCGGTTTTGGTGTAGAGTCCCTGAGAAATAGAAACGTCATAACAAGCAACTTCGAGTGTTACGCTTAAAAACAAAACAAATAAATTAAAAAAAGTGTCACAACATCTTCTAAATCACTCCTATAGAGGTATAAGAAATGAAAGACCCATAACTATATCAATTTTTAGTTTCGCATTAAAAAACAATCGTTTGCAAATGATAACCCCCCCATACCTCGACGGGGGCTTGGGTTTGATGAAGGTGTTGTAATCAGGGACACTGCCCACCATCCCCATCTTTACTCTGCTGTCGTGAGCAGGGGACAATTGGGGCTGCTGCAAGCCCGTCACTTGACGTCCTATTTCCATGGCGCCACCATGAGGACCGTTGCGGTTGTCTACGATTCCGCTGGGTGCCGGAGTTGGAGGAGCAGCAAAATTTGCTGAGTGGAAAATACCAGCTCCCTCTTCATCTTGCTCCTCCTGATCTGGAAGTTCACCAAGGTCACGCCTGGTTGATTTCAAGTACGCTCGATTGTCGCGGGCCTTTTGCTGCAAACATAAAAAAGTAAATCTTGCTGCAATTTAATGTTGCTTGTCCTTAAATTGAACAAACAAAAGATAGAGAGCTCAATACGATTTAAATCAAGCGAATTAAATCAAACTTTAACGTAAATTACTTTAAAATAAAACGAAACTGCACTTTCGGCGTTTCAGGAAAAATGAATTAAAAAACTTAAATTATATCGAAAAAAGAAAATCTATCATATGCCAAAAACATTCATCTCTGCTGCGAGGCAAAGGCGTGAAAAAAAAAAAGTTTAAACGTTTCGAAAAGTTTGCAATATACTTGGTTTCGTACCAAAAAAGGGGCTCTTTCCTCAGGGGTCGCTTTCCTCCACAACTTGGCCACTTGTTTGGCTCGGGTCGGCCAATCAGGATACTCCTTCTTCAGATAGGGGTGCTTCAAATTGGCGTACAGGACCGGGGAAATGGTGGCGTATTGACCTGATCAACCCAGTATTTAATAGGGTGGAAAAATAAAATGAACCAAAAAGGATAAAGTTGAAGAATTGTAAACAGGATGAATCAATCTGAACGTCTAATGTATGAATCTCACACAATTTTTAAAATTTTTTAAAGGCTCTTTAAAAATAGCCTTGGGGGAGTAAAAACAAAAACAACATAGAATACTTTCAATTTATTTACATTTGTTTAGCTTAAAACAAGTTAAATTAAGACATTGTAATAATGAAAATCCCCAGTTTCAGCTCCATTGAGACACAATAAAAAACTGGCACAACTTCAAACACTCAAACACACACTTGTTGTAATAGTCTATACAGGGTGTTTCAAAATTATCATAACACTGGTATGTTAAAGATATATATTTAATTAAACAGACTATATAAAAATAATCTTCCATATCCCATGGCCGATAGACTATCTCTGAAGCAGAGAAAGGCGGTTGCAAGCTTGATGGAAATTTTTGACTAAAAAAAAAGAGTGAGTTGAGAGTTCGCTGAACGATTTTCAGATCGCGATCCTTCAAGTCGTTTAACAATTTATCGCATTTATGCCAAGTTTGTATCGACTGGATAGACTGCAGAGGAAATGCGGGCCAATAAATTGTGATGTTAAACGCTGGTTCTTGTGGAACATGATGGTGAACAATTTGAGACGGTTTAGTGAATTATTTAAACAGTTTACGACGTTTTCTGAATAAATGATTTTCTCCCATAAATGTGTAAACATAATTTTGAAACACCGTGTACATTACAAAACCTGACCTAACAACAAACAGTTCAACCCCCCACATAGGGGTAACACTCATTCAACTCCCCAGATAGGGGTTACACTTACCCAACGGTTCGTCTTTCTCCCACTTCAAAATATTTCGCTGGTTGACACTGAGCGTGTCCCCGTCCAAATCCGTGCACAGCGGCCAGGGGGGAGCGGCAGGTTCGAACAGGTTCGCTTCTCTGCAAGACGATAGTGACGTCACAATCAAGCTGTTATAACGGTCGTTGTTTCAAACAATGAGATTATTATTAGATTCTCACGGGTTTAAAGCTTTATTGATAATAGATGCAAAGAGTGTCAACAGATCAAAGCAATCAACTTTTTAACTACGAAATGTGCATTTTAAGATAAACGCAAAATTGGTGGTTGACGTGGATTTTCGAGAGGCATCTACGCTTATTAGACGATTATCATTTGGTCATCTTGCAACTGATAGATAGGAACAAGTTTGTCTAGATCAATACAGTTGTGTACAGTAAAAAGTTTGGAACCATATTTGAATTTGACAGGACAGTGATTTGAACCTGTTTTAGTCACGGCCCAATTACCAAGCCCACGGACTCTCAAATAACTCAATTTATAAATTTTTCTTTTTTAATTCTGTAGAATTTCCAGTACATTCGCAGACCCCCTTAAACCTTTCCCTTTGGTTAGAAACCACTCACCTGAGAAATAAAAGCTTTGATAAACATTCAAAAAACTCAACCATCGAAAATATCCTAACATAAATTTTCGGGGGAGCAAAATCTCAAGGTCACCTGGTTAAGTCGGGGAGGTTTTGCACGGAAACTTGAGTCCCTTGTTCAGGAGGGGGAGCAGCAGGGTCAAGCTTGGGAATGAGCGGTGGAGTTTGGGGGATCTGCAAGCATAAAAATCTCATTAAGTAGTCAAGCACAGACCTTATCCCAACGCAGTTTAATACGGAAATGGTAAATGAGATTTGTTTTAAGGTTCAAAAGCAGAAACATGTCAAAAAATTTCGCCTGGTAAAAAAACAATTTATTTGTTAAAAAAAAATTTAATTTAACCTGTCCCATAGAATGGGAGGGCAACGGCTGCTTCTGCATTCCCTGTGGGTGATGGGGTCGGTATAGCATTGCCCCAGTGGGGGTCATGACTTTTTGAGTGGGAGGCTGCATGTCCATGGCATCCATTGAATGTTGACGTTGCATCACCCCAGCATGACGACGCATTGACTCGTGACCTTAAAAGCAATGAACCGTGTCGGTTACCACTTCTAAACCGGTAAGATAGCATTTTCAAAATAACTTGATACCCTTTGCAATGATTTAGTTGCAATAAAACGTAATGGCTAGATTACAAACCCATAAAAAAATGAACAGTTTAACAGTTGGAAAACAATACGAGCGTATAATCCACAATTTTAAAGTGATTTGCGATCTATGAGGTGATTTAGTTTCAAAATGGATCTCATGGTAAAATGTCTTTACATTTTATTCATCTGATAATGCCTAATGTACTGTAAGCCGAAAACGTTTATGGGTATTTCATATTAGTTCATTATTTATACTTACATATACTTTATTTTATATTTTATTTTGATATGAATGGATTGGTTTTGTTGAAAATAATAGTGGTATGGTTAAAAAAGGTATACTGTCTTCCTAAATTCTGTTTATATATTATGGATTCTAGATAATGAACAACCATTAAAACTATAATGTACTAAATAAATTACTTAAATGACATTTTTCAAAATTACAGGCCGAGGCAAATAAATAACAGAGGCGGGCAAGGCTGGTCTTTGTTGAAGCAATAGCAGCTATACTTGCTTTTTTGTCCAGTCGTCAAACTGTTTTTCCACACTTTAAATAT
This sequence comes from Diplosoma virens, assembly GCA_963680785.1. Classification (NCBI taxonomy): domain Eukaryota; kingdom Metazoa; phylum Chordata; class Ascidiacea; order Aplousobranchia; family Didemnidae; genus Diplosoma; species Diplosoma virens. The sequence continues at coordinate 6,329,173 of OY796891.1, forward strand.
CTTCTGGTTTTTCACTGACTTTTACTCCATTAAAAACAGGGTTGGCAAAATTCTGGGTTTTAAAAAAACAGCCTGGCGAGTTTTATTGGGTTTTATTAATTTTTATATTTTATTCTTACTGAAATTGTTTTTGAGACATATTACTATTAAAGTGACTGATAAAGTGAGGAATGGTAAGCAAATTTAAACAAATATTAATACAAATTACAAATAGACTAAACTGACCTATGGGGTCTCTGAAAGACCCCCTTGGTATGTTAAGGGTTAATTATGAAGGTCCTAATTAACAATTGATAGCATGTTATTCATAGGATATGTAAATATATACATATATTTTTGTACTATTACAAGGTAATATGTTCAGTCATACTATTACTATTAATATAATTGATATAAAATGCTTTTGAATATTTAAAAAAAACCCAAAAAAAAAACACTTGAGGCAAGGTTTTTTAATGCCAACCCTGAGTAAAATGCTGGTTGTTATTTTTGTGTAAATGGAAATAAATTAATGAAATGAATTGCGGCTGTAGTTTTATTTCCACTCTCATGACTGACATTATTCATGAAGGTCATACTTATCAATTCAGCATGTTATTCATAGGAAATATTAGTATATACCTATTTTTTTACTATTACAAGGTAATATGTTCAGTAATACTCTTACTATTAATATAATTAATATAAAATGCTTTTGAATACATTAAAAAATAGAAAATTTAAAAACCCCACTTGAGGCTGGGTTTTATTGTTTTTTTTTTAGGTGGGATTTTTTGGGTTTTATTGGGCAGATTTTTTAATGCCAACCCTGATCAAAAACACATCTTTCTACCTCTAAATCGCTTTCTCTTTGAGAAAAATTTTAATTAAGTTTAATTTTGGTTAAACAAAACGTGTTTACCACTGGAGCGAATAACAAAAACTGGATTTGGGAATCTTTGAGGGGCTTCTCATGTAAAATATCAAAGTGTGGCCTTCTTTAGCTTACTGTATATTTAGCTCTGCTATAAAAATTTAAAAATTGTTTATTAATTAACAAACCTGGGGCTGCCATGCTTATGGGAGTATTTGGGGACATTACGGGGCCACTTTGAGCATGACGTGGGAGGAACTTTTGGGGCTGCAAGGGCATGGGTGACGGCGATGGTTCCATCTGCATTGGGGTTGGTGGAATGGTTCCTTGTTGCAAAGGAACTTGAAAATGTGAGTGTTGTTGTTGGGTGGTAATAAAATTAGGGTCAGAAGACGAAAGATCGCCTCCAAACATGTGTTTGTTCATCATTGGAATGTTCGGCTGCATATTAAAATTGTTCAGTGGGGCTTGTGGCATCTGCTGTTGCTGTTGTTGTTGTTGTTGTTGTTGTTGTTGAAGTTGCATGTGTTGATGCTGTTGAACCTGCGAGAGTTGAGGATGTTGTACCGGGACTTGTTTGTGCTGCTGCATTGGTGCGGCTTGTGGTTCTTGCTTGACAGTCGGTGTATCAGGAGGAAGCATATCTTTACTCTGCAACAAACAACATTTCCGAGATTTCGTTGTCAAATATGCAGCACATGGTACTTCCATCAGGTCTTTTCAAGGGGACAACCTCGCCATTTAAAAACTCCACACTTTTTTCATTAATTATGATTCTGTGGTTGATGTCGGCAAGGGCATGCGACCAATAAAAATTTGCTCCAAACTCTCATGAAAAAGCAATTTAATAAAAAGTTTGCAGTAAATGTGATAAAGCGACAAATGGTGTGGGAGAAGTGCAATAGGAGGTAGTGTGTGATGATGTGGAAAGTGTTAAGGGATTTTGCTATTTCGGCGATAGGTTAAATGCCAGTGGAGGATGTGAAGCTGCAGTAAATGCAAGAACAAGAGATTAAGATGGAAGAAATTCAGAAAGTGGAAAGATATTGTTTGGAAAAAAAGTGGATGAAAGGAAAGGTATGTAAAAGATATGTAAGATAGCTATGTTATATAAAAGCGAAACGTGCTGTTTGAGAGAAAATGAAGTAGCTATTTAGAGAACAGCAAAAAGACCCACGGTGAGGGCGATGTGCCGGGCAAAGTTGGTGGACAAGAGGAATACAATGGAGCTGATGGACAGGTTGGGATTGAAAGAAGCAACACATGAGCTGGCAAGGGCGATGGCGTGAGGTGGTGTGGTCAGTTGGTGGTTTCAGTTGGTCAGTTGGTCATGTTTTGAGACGACCTGAGATGTTTTGATGAAGACAATAGTATATGAAGTGGATGGAAAACGTGAACAGGGGCGACCGAGGATGAAATGGAGGAAACAAGTTGAAGAAAAATGAGATGGATTGGTTTAAGAAAAGATGCGGCAGATCGGTGTAGGTGGAGAGAAGATGTAGGGCGAATTGCGGAAGTAATAAGATGCATCCGGCCACCTCGATTCACTGCAGATATTTAACCGGATTAAAATTGGATTTTTGTTGTTATGATTCATTTTCTTGAAGCATTTAGGAAAATTTAATTTTAACTGAAGTCTTTTGTATGTTCATAGTCCAGTAGAGCTACATTTTATTACGATTTTGATGGCAGACCAATTCATGTACAATGGCAAAATTTTTGATTGCAACAAGGAAAGTTATCCAGTTAAAACTGAGATGCACAATCTCAAAAAAAAAAAAAAAAATTTAACTGCATTGAAATGAACAAACGCATGCTGACAGTAACATGCTTGCATTGAATTTTATTATAAACTCACAATCTGGTCGATTATGGCGTTGGTCGACTCGATATCAAACCCCGACGTGGATGTGACGTGTGCGGGGTCAGACAAAGAACTTTCGAGAAGGTCGACGGAGCCGGAGGATTTCGGAACATCGGTGAGGTTCCCGATGTCGCGCAAAAGATTTTGCTCGTCTGAGGGAAAACAGTGATTAATGGACCGAAAAAAAAAAAAGGTCAGAACTGACCCATGTTTATTAGTAATGAAATCGTCAGAGCGCGAACTAACGTGAACAGCTTGCTTTAACAGCTGTGCTGTTCGGTTAACGACAAGTTACCACCAACGCTTGAATTACATTCAAATAATTTGATAAAAAGCGATACAAAAACATCATTAAAACGCTGGCAATATCACGATACACACAGAAAAGTGTTTGTTCGCAGAAGCACATCGACGTGATCGCGACCAACACCACGCGAACAGTACGATCCATTCACACACGGAACTGACCAGTGTCGTCTTGCGCGTTGTTCAAAACGTCCGTGAAGAGCGCAGTGACGTCACCGTCGATGCTCGCCAGGCCGTCGGTCACCAAGGTCTCGAGCGCGCTTGGGCTCAGAATGTTCTCGTGACTGTTTCCACCTGCGCGCGTCATCAATGAGCCTTGTTAATTCATAGTCGCAACTTAAAAAAATAACCTGATAGTATACGAGAGAAATGGCAAATGGATCGGTTAAAAAATGAAAAGTTTTAACAAAAGAAATTTAAATTGGTTCATAGACCTATGGAATGTTTTCAGTGGTCTATACTAAAGAACTCGTTTTGTCTTTACTTCTGTTCTAAAGTCCTTTGGACGACTCGCTGAAGATCTAACGAAGTTCTTACTTCGAATTTTGAGGATGTTGAGGAAACATTGGTTTCGTATGTCAACTAAACACTAAACTACGACGTTTAGCAAAAGCACCAGACGGTAAGATTTTTCAGAGGAGAAATGCGTCACTAAATACCCGCGCATACTTAGTTCCCTGATACAAGGTGACAGCGTTCAAACCCAGCCTTACCCTCATTTCCTTGAGTACCCGACAGCATCCCGAGTATTTCGTCTTCTTTGAAGGGAAGATCGTCGGGGAGGACCCCCAGCAGCTCTTCACTCACTTTGTCCATCATGAGTGACTCGTCATCATTGGAAACTGCGTTGCGAGCCTGACGTAGAAAATCAATTGTGACGTGATTTAAACTCGATTGACGTCGTATAAAAAACAAATTTCAACCGGACTTCGAGAAAAGATTTTATTTTTATTTATCTTATCTCTATATTTATCCTCCTGACTCGCAGGAAAGCGACGGAGGCGCTAATACATAGAGTAAGCAATTACTCCGACCTGCTTCCGGAGATGCCAAGATATTGCTGTTCGCTTGTCATTTAATAGAGATATGACTGTAATTTAGAACTGCTTGCCAGGACCACCAAGCAGGGGAATGTGGAGTAAAGTGTCTTTCCCAAGGACACAACAGAATGGCGCGAGTGGGTTTTGAACCGAAACCGTGTTGGTCACGAGCCCGGCGCTTCAACCACTCGACCACGCTGCCGACAAAGATCAATCGTGAAAGATCAATAGAACAGGAAACTTACGATAAGCAATCCTTACGTTGTAGATTTAGAAATCGATTGAAACACTCACAGCGAGCTTCTCTTTCAGTTCGGCATTCTTCTTCGCTTCCGCCGCTTTCATGGCGACTTGGGTGTCAAGTCTCAGCTTCACTCTCTCCGGAAGTACAATTTGAGAGTCGAGATTGCTCGATCTGTAAAGCGCGATGGAATTGTTACACGAAGCAGTTAGTATCAGAGCAAATACAACTTGGTGAACTGTGCTTTATACGCAAAGGTCAGTTTCGAAAGAATTACAGAGCACAACTTTGCTTTTCGTGTGTGCTGTCCTCATTACAAAACAATGTATCAACTTCTTACGGTTTTCTTTCGGTTTTTGCCGTTTCTTCAAGGTCGACATTGTCGGAACTCGTTGTCTTGGCTTGAGTCAAAATATTGGCTCCAAAAAAACCTTCCTAGAATCAACATCACAATCAGATTTAGGCAGAAGTTGGTTTTTATTTATATTAAAAAAGCTTCAGAATTATTTTTATTTTTTTCTAATTATTTGGACGATAACAAGCAAAGAAACAAGCACATGATTGTTTATTAAGTACATACAAGTAATAATGAAAAAATAGTCGTGTCAATTATTAAAATTAATCAAAAATGAACGAAAAAGATGAACTAACATAGACCGAGTCTTTTCTTTTCTTTTTTGTTAAATCAGACTAGATTTCGTGAAATACTATTAACTTCGTCAGGTGTAACTAAAAAAAATTAGTGCGTCTTTTGCGTTCATTTTTAATTTACATCAAAATACTTGGAAGAAAATCAAAGAAACGCCATTGCAGTCGAACACTATTACTAAAGCTACAAAGTACCTGGATGTAAGATGGAAACTGGTCGATCAGTCGGACTCTGCGCTTGCGTTTTGGTTTCGGTTGGGTGGGGGGGAGGGCGGAAATTTTAAGCTTGAGGGGAGGAACCAAGACACTGGTTTGTTCTGATGCAACAGTTACCATTACAACAAAGGAAAAGTTTTAACTGGTTGGTGAAGACAACCAGTTAATGTTTTAAACTTTATTATGAGACACACAATCAATGGCGACACGTTATTAACAGAATTTGAGAATTTACACGGAGATAAAACAAAAATTATGACTCTTGCAAACAATTATTCTTTCTACGAAATTGAGAAGTGGCTTAAGAAAATATAGAAATAACATTAAACACAAGGTAATTTCGGTGTTAATACCCTTGTGTTTACAATACGAACGAATCGATGATTAAAGACAAACCTTCAGACTTTGACTCCGAGCTTTCCTCTTCCTTCATCTCAGCATCTTGATCTTTCTGATGAGCGATTGTTATTCCTCCTTCATTCTCATGCTTGATGTAATTTGACTCGGATTCTAAACCAATACAAATATAAACAGTGTTCAATAATAAGATATTTACAGGTACGGATACACAATTGCTTGCTGATGTGCTCTATTCGTTTTCGTTAAAACAGCAGCGATTGCCAAAGCAATGATATATCTAGTAATAAAACAGACATCTAAGTGCAGTGTCTTGAAATGTCATAATTTCAGATCTTAATGGAAGTTAAAAGGAAACATCGGGATGAAGTCGAGGCTGTTTTTCTCAACCAAAGACCGGTTTGCTCTTGCTCAAACATTAGCCTTCAAACTACAAAACCCAATTTTGATAATATAACGTTCAATAAATGAAATTGAGCCCTTCAGCCCTGACCTCCAGTGATTTCGGACGCCCTCATCTTGACCTCGTCCACTTTTGAGGGGCTACTGTCAAACCCAGTCGTACTCGAGAAATTTCCGCTGGGCAAGCTGGGGACCGCTTTGAAAATTCGATTACGTTTCCCTTTCGCCCCAACAACGCCACCGCGGTTCCGTTGGCGGACCATAAACCCCCCGATTCCTGAAAAAAAGTTTACATTAAGGACAGCTAATGGGTTTATAAACGTTAAAAGTAAGCACTATTATCAACCAACGAAGCCACTTCAAAAGCAAACACAACTAAACTACTTTATAGGAGCAGCCATCTTGTTTTTTACTGACCAGGTCTATAAGGTTTCCTTCTACGCTTTATGGCAGAATCTTGTACTCCCGACAGCACTTGCTTTGTTAAATCATTTGAAACAGGAGAAGTAATTGCATCGGCTCCCTCCAGTGGCGATGGGAGCGGCTCAGATAAATCTAGAGTTGTCGATTGGGAGCCTAAATGGACCAACACGGTACATGAAACAAATAATCACCTAACTTTAAAAAAAGCCTCAATAAACAAACCCACATTACGTAAATCATGGTAAAACATACACCTTCATCAAAGGAATCTTTACTGAACGTATCCTTAACACACTAACCTTCATCAAAAAATTGTTATCAAAAAAAACGAATCAAACAAACACTCACGGAACGTATAATCTTCTCGTAAATTTGCCAGAAACTTCAAACGCAATTTTATGACAAATTATTATTCAAATAGATTAAATGCCTCAAATCAATATTTAAAAATAATTGAAAATGTTTAAAAAACTATAGTTCTAAATGCTTGGAAAAATATAGAGATAAAAAACTAAGCAGTTTTTTAACAGTATCCAAGTGCTTGAATCTAGTTTTAATTATCAGCAGATTGGTAAAACATATTTTACAAGTTACTTATCTTCGATGCGTATGTTATGGTGGAGAACCACGTGAAAGCAATTTTTCAAGAGCGAAAACTCAGCGAGAAAGTTTCATAACAAGAAAAACTTAAACTGTTTAAAATCATGAAATTAAGGAAGATAAAATGATCAGAAAAGTAAGAAAATACGAAGTAATTCGCGGGAACCGCGAGGTCTATGTACATGCTGCAGTTGATTCGATCAATTATGTCGGAATAAAGTTTTAAGCTGCCTACATAACAAAGCTTACAGCGTCCAGTCGCTGCTCGACATCAAATCAAACTGACGAATGAAACAACAATAAAGCAAGCAAACTCATGCCGCGGAACCATGACTGAAAGACGCCGAATTTATTTTTATGAGTAACTTGAATGAATTAATCATCGCATTCTCCAGATTGAAAACAAATGCATTCTGCATCAAAACAGTGATGAAAGCCATAAAAACACAAAAAATGTTTGAATTTGTTTCAACGAGATGTGGTGCTGGAAGTCCAGACACTTGTCTGAAAAGCGCTAAGGTCAAGAAAAGAGAATTAATTTTGAGAAGGTATGTTTAAAAACATTTTTAAAGGCCGTTTCCACTGTGAGCGTGGAATAGAGGATTCTTTATTTGTTCTATTGATTTTTTTTACTTCTTTCGCGCTTGAGCGCTAAGTGAAGCCAAAAAAAGCGATAAAAAAACACAGAATACCCCGTTCCACGCTTGTAGTGGAAACGAGCCTAAGACAAGTTAGTTGCAAAATGTTTAAGATTAAACAGGAAAGATCACCGAGTTCATTTGATTGGATGCGAAAATTAAACAGCAATAACCAAATGAACAGAAAACACCAAAGGACGTTTCTACCAACCACTAAAAGAACAACTAGAATGATCAGCCGGATCTATGGACTTCGCCTGACCTGTTTCGTCCAAAATACTGAGCAAGACATCTTTGTATAAGATATCTGAATGTTCTACAATCAACCAACAAATATTGGTTAGAATCGTCTATAACGAGCGTAGTTGAAAATTTTATATGAGCTATGATAGAGGAAAAAAGTTGAATTTAGTTGCGCCAGCGCAGCACGCATTTCACCAAATAAGCTTCCACAATTTTGAAGAAACTTTTTTAAAGTGGCAAAAACAAACGTCTCAACTCAATAACTCAAAACACCAACAAAAAGTTAAAAAGAAATCATCAAAAACAAAATAAAAGCAGCAAACCTGTGTCCGCCAGCAACGTGTCCCCCCCAGTATCACCACTTGCAACGGGTTCAACACTGCCGCCTTGTGGCGGGTCTGTGCCTTCGTTATCTAACGAGAACAAAAAAGCTGTAGACAGAGAGTTTACCAAGTCATAAGTGATCAATCATGAAGCATGACTTCCCTTAAACGATGATTTTAAGCAACTTCTGGAGCATTCATACCTTTGATGCCATCTTTGCTGTCACCTTCAATGACCTGAGAGTTTACTTCGTTTTCAGAAGCAGCCTTGACATCAAGTTGGGGGGAAAGTTTATCAGATTGCTTTTGAGGGTTCGATTTTCTTTTAAATCAAAAGTAAATTACACTGACTTGATTACTACGTATTAGAATAACAATAAGTAAATTATCAACTATATTTAGAAATGTTAAATTCATTTACAAAAGTGGAGTTAAACTAATGGATTTTAAAATTTTGAAAACATAATATGGAATTATTATATCAGCAATGTTTTGTTTCACGCACTGACACAACAGTTTTGAAAAAGAACAACTCAAAAACATTAAAAAAATTTTACGAAATTGAACATGTGGAAATCGCAAGAAAAACATAGTAATCGAGTTAGTTGTCACCTCTTTTGTACGTTCGGTTTCTTCTTATTTAAGCCCATCGCGCTTTGCATGAGTTGCTGGATGTGCTGTAAGCCTGCGCTTGTGAGGGCGACGCCATCTTTATGATATTCCTAGATGAACGTGCGTAAAGAAATAAAATGGCGTTCATCATACAACAACAGTACGGATAACGGTGAGGTTAATAATTAAAATCCCATGTTTCGCATTGATTGTTTATTGGCAGTCATTTTTGATTGAAATAGCAATAAAAAAACAAATGAGAAATTTCAACCAGATTGAGCAATACCACAGGACAATGAAACATTTCTCGCTGCCAATCAATCGACTATAAACATAACACGTCCACTATCAAGCGCCCTTTACCTTCACTTGTTCCACATCTGATCGGGTACGGCCCAAGTAGATACCCGATGAGGGGTCCCCTTCGAACGCGCTAGGGGGATTCAAGTTAAGATGGGGAGGAATAGATCCTTTAGGCCGACAAAAAACGCAGGAATAACCTTTTTCTAGAACCTTTTCTATGTCGGACTCGGTGTAGAGATATTCGCACGCGGAATGAAGCCACCTGCAAGACGAGAAACATCTATGATGATCGCTCGCAGCACTTCAGCAATCGATAGAAGTTGTTGCTAAAGTTTTTCGTCTATTATATCACAACTACATAACAGCAAGGTCGTGTCACCTCTCGCACGACGAGCACTGCATGATGGTTTCTTCATCTCTGTAAGGCCGCCGACAAATAGGGCAGTGAGCGAGAGAGGCACAAGGGCCACATGAAGTATAATTTTCAGCCCAATCACTATTAAATCCAGGAGAAGTAGACCCACAATGTGTGCATCGAACACACCTAAACAAAAACGAAAATTAAAATAAATCTTTAAATATAGATTGCAAACACTTGGTGAAAGCAAAGAGCAAAAAATTCTCACCATTTACACTTCCAACCCCCCTTCGGCACATGCTGCAGCGGAGGCTTCAGGCAATAAGTGTGATAAGAAATGTCGCAATCGTCGCATAGAAGAAGATGGGAGGGATCATCGGCGGCGCCGCATTCCTCGCACACCTGTCCAGCCACATGGTTGAAAGATAATAAAATCGACATTAACATGCGATGCACACAAATCACGTGATATTCATACAAGTTTTCTTAAACCGCAACCTTACAACTATTTGACTAAATAACCACGAGTATGATTAACAAGCGAAAGCTTTGCCGATAATTGCATCAACAGAGTTTACCAACCGATCTTTTATATTTTTTTCCAAATCATTGAAGAACAATACTGAAGAGTGTTTATTTGTAGCGAAAAAAGGCAAGAATCAGATAAAAATTCGAAAAAATTTGTTGATTGTTATTTTATCAAAAGGCAGAAAACCCGGATGTAAAGGAACCAGTACAAACCGTGCAATCAAGACAGCGCCAGCCCTTGCGTAGCACGACTTTGGTTAGCTTCAAGTTGACGCAGTACGGGTGATAACACTGGCCGCATTGCGAGCACGCCACCAAGCGACCCTCTTTGCCTTGCCCAAAACTCCCACACACAACGCACATGTCCTAAAATAAGAGTATTTTTAACATGGCGAACTATGTCAAACTCGCTAAACTCAAAGTTAGAAACAAATACTAAAGTACAAAGCCTGTTCTTGTTGCAATTTCAGGTTCGGCAAGCTAGCTTCAGCAATTAATCTGGATTAAAACAAATTGCTCAGTGGAGTTGACATAAAGTTTAAAACCGCGTTCATCGATCTAATTAATGCTGCGAATTCGAAAAAAAAAAAACTCTTTGCTCAAAGGCATGCAAAGCCGAAAAAGCCTTTTTCATTTACCATAAAGGACTTTTTTGACAACTTTTGTGTGCAGCATAGACTTGAAGAGGTCGCACCAGGTTATACTAAATTGATGTTGAGTCGGCTCTTCACAATTTATTTTGATATTTAGAGCGAAGAGAAGCAAAGTAAACCATCTGACAGCATATTTATTTAAGTGAGACCAAAGGTGCATGCCGTCCTCAGTGAAGAGTGGGCCCAGTGTTTCCTCAGATCAAAATGACCATTTAAAAAGTATAAGATCTTTTTATGCGAGTGAAGCAATACTATGCCAAACATGATTCTTTGCATCACTTTTGCATGAGTCCGCAAGTTTAAATTTTGTGAAAAAATTGAAGTTTTTGAGTCTGAGCTATTATTGAGTATAAGGGAGTCCTGTAAAGAGTGATGTACTAAAATTATTTTCTTGTATTTTGTTTAGCAAAGAAGCGCTAATCTTTCCTAAGTGTATGCCAAATAAATATAAACAAACAAATGGACACAAAGTAACCAATCGGAAGAAAATGCTAAGTCACCTGATTCAAAGTGAAGGCGTCGTCAGCAGAGCAGAGCACAACAGTGTTGTGCATCGAGTCGCCAAATTCCTCGTCGACTACCTCATGCACGACGTCACTTCCGCCTCCAAATGTACTATCTACAACCGGAAGTTAGGGTTAACACTTGATGGGGTGGAACCAAATGACGACGTGCGGCCGAGTCAGGCTCAAGATCGCCGCTACGCGACGATGTAGCAAGAACGCAGCTCGTCACCAACCTTGTCGGGCCAGTCTGCTTCGCGGCCTTCTTCTTGCGCCCACACTGGTCGAGGGGGGACCGCCGCCGGTTTGTCCGAACGCGAGCGGATTCATGGGGCTAAGGGCGTTCATGGATGGGGTGTTAGAGGCGGTGCTTCCTTGTCGCGATCGTCGATGACTGCGACTAAAGCAAACATGTCGTTAGCAGCGATACGTCGTGAAACTGCAGTACGACGTCATGAGCCTAATTTGGCACGAATCTAAATCGAAGCTTCTCGTCAATGCACAGAAGTTTCGATCGAACGAACCAATAGGAAATATATACTTTGACCTTGAAAAAACGCTTTATATGGTTCTTGAAAGATCTATTCCCAACAGTCAAACTTTTGTTAGAGGTTGAAAATAAAATTATAAGCAGATATCTGGGTAATTTTGATTGAAAGTCAGAACATTGTTAAACATTACAGTAATTATTAATTAAATAATTACAAAAAGTAATTTCAGCAATCGATTTAAAACTAATATTTCGACAAAGGAGAGATGAACGGAAATACAAAATAACACATAAGCAGCTTTGCAAATCAAACGCAAAGTATAGATCAAACAATTATGGGGCGAAGCACAATTTTTGAAGAAACAAACCATGATATTGCTCGATAACAAAATCAACACACGCCATTTTCTAGGAAGCTGCAGCAATATTTTTCACACTTCCAGCAATTGAACCAATGGAATGAAAAGAAAATACAAAATCTCATAGATTAGATTACAGACACATTCTCTCTTAATTAAATAACTTCGCGGCCAAATCTCGAGTTTAAAATGTATTGGTATGAGACTAAGACAAAGAAAGATCAATAAGCAGCTCAGCGAGGTCAAAATCTTACTTTTTATCTCCATATTTATCTTTTTGACTCGCATAAAAAAAGTGAAAGCGTTATACTTAGGGCAACCTTCAAGCAATTACCCGACCTGCTTCCGGAGATGCCCAGATATTGCAATCCAGTTGAATTATTTATTCATTTACGAGGTTTTTTAGTTTTTATTTAAAGACATGACTGAATTCAAAATTGCTTGCTAAGATCGCCAAGCACTGAAAAGTGCCAAGTGGTTTTCTTAAGGACGCAATGGAATGACGCGAATAGGATTTGAACCACGACCAAGTCGATCACGTTCGCCATCAATATAATGTTCTTAGCTACCAGGCCACGCTACCGACAAATAGGTCGAAATAAAGGTTAAGATATGAACAGGAATACACTTGGGTTACCTTTTTTCTTTGCTGCCACCTTTTCCTTTTGAACTGCGAGACGCGGGAGGCTTCTTTTTACTTCCGAAAGGTTTTCCTTTGCCGTAAACGGATCCTGGTTTTCCGACTCCTGGTCCTGCTGACAGTACAAGTTAAATCCTACGCATCGGATATTAAACTGGATTATTTGAAACCTAAAATTGAAAAGGGATCTCGTATGAGTCTCAAAATACAAGCAACCGGCTCATCAGGGTGATGTAACAGCAGCGATATTGGATCGCAACTTAAAAGCGAAACATCGCCATCTAAACGTCATAAAAGACAAGCACGCACGTCATTTAAACATCAAAAAAGCACGTACGTTGAAGGTCGTTGGTCGGTTTCAAGGGGGCTTTTCGAACCGGGTGTTTTGGAACCTTGTCCTTGATCGCGTCGTCACTAATCAGTTTATGCGCAGGATGTTCCTCCTCTTCCTGGAGCATGGAGACACTGACGATGGGTTGAAAGGCGTCGTTAGTGAACAAACTGAGAGGATCCTGTAAAGGAAGTAGTTCAATCCGTTAGATGAGAGGTGATTAGCAAGATTCAGCATAATTATAACCTTTTAAAACAGCCAGTAAATATCTGCCGCTCATATGAGTTCGTTTCTTACCAATATACTCGTGCATAAGAATGGTTCTCAGTTGAAACCAACAGTTTATGATACATCAGTGATTATTAAGAAAATATCAGTACCGACTTGATTGGACAATTACGTAAATTAAACAACTTAAAACGTAAATAGCTCCCTTCAGGAAGTATCGCATTAATTTCATTGATATTGTAATATGATGTACGATAAAATTAACTGTTTCTGGTCAGGAAATCAACATTAAAATGCTAAAACTTGCAATCAAATATTTTTCAAACACCACAACAATACAAGTATCAAACTGAAAATCACACAGGCCAGCTCTTACTCACAACAAAATTCATCCTTAGCAAGCACTGCCTACCTGTTCTGAGAAAAGCGACCCCAAATGGGGCTCATTCGATACTTTTCTCTCGACGGTGCTGCGAACTTGCTGACCAACAATGCTCATTGTTTCGTCGCTCACGTGACGCTGCTTCTCGTCCACACTTCCGGTCAGGCTGGTTTGAGGGGCGAACAACATTGGGTCGGTGCTGCTGCCTGTTGCAACGTGATTCGTCAACCACAAGTCACATGAAAAACTAGTCACCAGACAGACTAAACTACAACAAATCTTTCAATTTTTAAAGCAGTTTTCGAAAAGACGTTGACATCGGGTTCAGAATGATACTTACATATGTTTATATGAGAAACAATTTCTTAAGCGACACTTATTTATTGATGTTTTATTCTACAAACTCAATTGATAAGAGATAATAACAATAAAATAAAAAAAAACGACTCCTTCAGAGGTTTTCGGCTCAAGTTGTAATCAGAAAAAAATATCACATCGGTTCTTTATACTCCTTACTCACAGGACAACACCGGAGGCATTGATCTTAAAGCAGCCGTCGAGTGATTAACGCAACCTCTACTTTTGAAGATTCTGCGATATTGCTGCCCATTTATAACTTCTACATTTTGCTTTAAAAATTTACATCAGTGAAATGACAGTGAATAAGATGTACTTGTTGAGACCACAAGAAGATGCGACACAAAATGCCTTTCAACACTTGGCGAAGAGAAGACTAAGAACATTCGGAACCCATCGACTACGCAGCCGAATAGGAGTCAAAAAGTCTGGCAAGGATACCTTTCATCCCGGAGCCGGACTTGTCCGATTCGATGCTGCTGGATATACTCGTGCGCTTCGCTGGGGGCTTCTCGACTTCCATGCTCTCAGTGACATCATCTTCTTCCGGCACGGTGGTGCTCTTTAGAACAACAGGAGCGGCAGAGGAAACGGGGTTGGAATTGGTGTCCATCTCTGCCGCTTCATGCCGACACTTGGGACAGGTGTAATCGGCCCCCATGTCATTGTAAGCGTCCATATCAACTGTGTCGTCACAATCTTCGTGCACCTACCAACAGTAAAAGATTTGAATGACAATCCAATCTACGAACCAAGGAAAGCAGTAAATGCTTTAGCAAAATACATCGCGCTTCTTCTGATCTGAATACACACAACATCCGGAGCTCACCCATTTCCTACAACTATTGCATTGCATCATCTCCATGTTGCGCAATTGTTCTGGGTACACCTTCGCACAGACCGGACAGCTGTGACCTTGGTCTTGTCGTTGGAAGCACTTGTCGCAGACCTTCCAGAAAAACATTGAGGTTTATTATAACTCGGCTCGATGTAAGCTCACGAGGTGCTGCAAATCTTGAGAACGAAAAACGAAATTTGGGGTACGAACAATTTAAACGTGTCAGAGAAGCGTGTTATCTCATATTATGACGTAAGAATCTGCTGAGGTCGAACAATAAACTCTCCTAATGCAAGTATATTACCAACAAGTATTTAACCGAAATTGAAATAAATGGAGGAGTAAAAGT
This sequence comes from Diplosoma virens, assembly GCA_963680785.1. NCBI lineage: Eukaryota > Metazoa > Chordata > Ascidiacea > Aplousobranchia > Didemnidae > Diplosoma > Diplosoma virens. Next base: position 6,344,258 of record OY796891.1, read on the forward strand.
TTACAAAAAAAAAACAGCACAAAGCAAAACAAATGTAAACAAAGGACCCACCTCCTCACTGAAACTCCACAGTGACGGTGATCCGCTTTTTCGCTTCAAGCCGCAGTCTGCGCAACGTCGGCAATTCTGAAAGTGGAACATCAAGCTGAAAGTGGAAAACACTAGAAAAGTTTCTCTTCTAATAGTTATAATGCTTTATGCGATTCTCCGGGCAAGCATTGCTGATAGGCATCACCAAACACGAGTATTCACGAAACGATCACGATTTTTAAGCGAAGACTACAAAATTACATGTAAAAGCGAGAAAAACCTTAACACTACAACAGAGCACCTGGCAACACCAGCCGTTGTTCGGTATGCAGGGTATGGCTGGTTTGAGACAGTAGGTGTGGTAGCCCTTGTCGCAGGAATCGCACACGAGCATGCGATTGTCGTCGCCCGGAAGCCTGGGAAGAGTCGAATTATATGATCGCGATAATGTAACGTGGTTAGTTGAAACACGCCGATGGAAGAATAGGGAACATGTATTACCCCAGTGTTTTTTAACCTTTTTCTACCTTATCACTCTTTTTGGTCAGGCCTAAGCAGCCCAGCAGTCCAGCATCCTCTACCGATGGCTAACATATTTCTGTTACCTTTGACCGCCACATATGTGACCTTCCCCAGCACCCCCTGAAATTTATTTCAACAACCCAGGTTAAGAAACACAGTATTAGTCTTTATATAAACGCCTTTTCAACAAAAGAGATTCATTTCGCGAAATTCTTTTCAAGTGTAACCATGAGATGGGTCAGAAAAGTCTGGATCGAGTAAAAACAACCTACGGTTTACAAATTGCGAGGGAGAGCTTTTATTACATCATAAAGCACATTACTTCTGCAAGTCTCGTACATCGAGCCCTAAGACAATACGGAGTGCGAGAAGTTTCTCCACAAGAAGTGGCACTGCTGCAGCCAGCATCGGGTCCGACAATGCGAATAGAATTTAAATTGGCCCCGATTTAGTCCGGGATTCGGGTAGCATTTCGGGTACATCGAACGTGGCAGGATGTCCTATATATAGAACTGATTTTTCCATAAACGCGCAAGATTTTTTCCTGCGTGCCGATTTGGTTTATTCTTAAAATTTAATTTTATGCAAATTCGGGTTTATACCTAAAATTACATAACTCGATAGAACTCTATGAGCAGTAGCTTGAAGCAATGAAAAAATTAACGTTGGCTTCTGCCTCGCTTTGAATCCCCCCAAAAATTCATTACTCTTGAGAATATATTATTAAATCGGTGATAAAACGTAAAATTGACATTAAGAAATTGGTAAAACAATCTCAGCATAAAACGACAAACATTCTCAAAACAAAGTTCTTGTCAGTCTTAACGCTTTTCAAACGGCAGTAAAATTTCCGTATTTACCGTCCTGACTTGCAAGGAAACGACGAAGTGTTACATTACGGATAAACATCAAACAATGACCCGGCCTGTTTTCAGTTAAACCACGATATTAATGCCCCGTTGAAATGTGTTCTTTCACTTTTCCAAGTTTCACATTAGTAATTTACAACTGGCTTTTACAACCGCTAAGTAGAATGACGTAACATGAAGTGCTTTCACAAAGACACATCAGCATGACGTGGGCAGGAGTTGAACGTGACGTCGCCACACTGCCGACAAACAAATAACTAAAGCAACGACTAAATATAAATAAATTTTTCCTAAAATTTTTGAATGACGTGCTGAAGAAATTAAGAGAAGGTAATTTTGAAAACTTTACAGCAGATTATAGCGATAGTAAACAGTTTTTTTTTATCATCTATCATTCAAAAGAAAATGAAAACATTTTCGACTTGATGGATCTTTTATCGAAACATAAAAAATTTTCAGTTTAACTTGTCACAATTTGCAATCTCATTAAAAAGACTTAGTTACGTGAATGCTAAGATTACGGCAAAACGTGATAACTTTCGAGTGTTACAGTAGCAGCATAATGAACAATTCAAAACAAATCGCTGATTTTAGTTGGTGATTCAAAAACTTTGGCGAATACGAAGATTTTTGTGAATGATTACGAAACAGCCAACTTAAAAAATTTCACAAAGCAATGGTTGAGATTGATGACGCAACTGGACACCTACCCGCAGGTCTGGCAGATCTTGCAGTCAGGACACTGCCACCCCGCTCTCACCACCGGGTTGACCTCCACGCGCAAGCAGTTGCCATGGTAATGATGGCCGCAGGATGTGCAAAACAAAAAGTCGGATATCTCCCCTATAACAATAGAACTTCAATCAAATTGTGAAGACCATTACGACACAACAAGAACAATCGACAAAAAATTAAATATCAAAATTGAATAAATTATGCTTCAATATTTCTCATTTATTACTCAATAGCACAGCAATACTAAATTAATGTTGTTTAAAACGAGATTTGTGAAACAATAGTTTACACGGTCGCATTTGCAACATACATTGTAAATATAAATTTAAAGTTAAAGCTATGGGTGAATGTTGAACATTGAATATTATGACGTACCTATGTCGTCACACACAGCACAATTAAGTTCTTCGGGAGCACCAACAGATGGAGCTTGTTCTAGATGATTCGGACAGAGCATCAGCATCGCTTTAATGTCCTATTTAAACGCATTTCGTAAGCAAGCGCGTAAAATAAATATTAAAAACCAGATTCAGATGCTTCCTCGAAAACTTCTAATTTATTATAATTTGGATTATTTTATAATAAACTAACTGCATCAGAATACAACAAAACATTATTCACGAAAAATTAGTAAAGCTTAAGTACAACTTAGCAAGTTGTAAATGGGTTCAATCCCAAACAACATTTTAATAATAAATCGAATTTCTTTTGGGAACTCCTTTCTATTTCCGGCTCATTTAAATCTCTTACCCTTTCATCAACTGCTGAAACCTTAAACCTCATCATAAAACAACTGGTTCGGTGCCTGACCCGTCACAATACAGTCGATACAACCTGCTCACGACACTGCCACAACAGTCAGCCCTTTCCATGCAGATCCTTGTATGAAGCTTTGCGGTGAGGCAGGAAGTTTTATTTAAACAATGTTTGACGATTACGTCATTTGATGACTTAGTGTTTGATTTCGAATCATAGTATTTTTGATTATTTTCGTAAGAAAAAATCGTACTAACTTCAAGGCAAAACGTTACGCTTTCTAATTTTAAGATCGCAGAGGTTGATCAAGGGCCGGTTATACAAGAAAGGGCAAAAAACGCACAGCCAAAAAAAGGCAAAAAAGTTTGTAATTAACAATTAAAACTTAAATCAAAGACAAGAGAAAAAATAAAGACAATTTTATTAAATAAAGATGAAAAAAGAGATGTAAAATTCAAAATTTTCTCTCTAGCTAGTAAAAAAAACGGATCTGATAAATTATCTACCCACAGAATTACACTATAAATCGTCTGCCCCCAGGCAATAGACTAGTAAATTATCTACCCCCTACCCTAACTCTAACCTTAATTCTACACTAGTAAATTATCTACCCTAAGTCAATGTACTAATAAATTTTCTGCCCCTGAGGGTGTATAATTTACCAGATCCAAAAAAACTAATTAAATTAAAATCTGGCGCATTTCCAAATGAAGCGGTGAGAAGGTTCGATGGCGACCGTGATCGATACAGAGCCTGTTCATCTCTTACCCTTGTCATGTTGTAAAAGACATTTTACATCACCTTAATCTGCCTAGCAACTTTCAACAATACGTTTCAAATTGCAATCATATGAGCTCGAAAATTAAAAAACTTCATTATAAAATTTCAACCAAGCAGTAGTATCTTCAAAACCAGCTGGGAAGAATTGACTGGTACTTAGTATTAAAAGCCTGCCGTTTTTAAAAGGTCACTTGCGTAAATAATAGATATGATGATTTTAATCACAACTTTTGGTTTGTTTTATGGGCGAATCAAAATGCTAATGATAATACATTTATTATTCGAAATTCTTTTAAATTGCTTTGTACATTTTACTTTTCTTTCAAATAGTTTTACTTCTTTAACAAGGGTATTTTATGACAAGCTCAAAGCGAGTCCTAAATTATTGTCACATGCGCATCTAAACTAATTTGTTTTAATTTAGTGACATACTTGAGAGAGAGCGACCAAAAGTCTACGAATTAATCTAATTAAATCAAAAGAATACATCAGCGTTTTTTATTTTTTTTACAAGAATGATTCATTTATTGATTGAATCGTTGTTAAAAAATAAATAGAGCAATAACCGTGGTAAAAGAAAATATATTTGAAAAGTTAATTTTTTGACGGCAGGAGACACAAAGTAATAAAAACGTAAAGTACAACAAACTTATTAGTTATGAAATTACTTGGAAACAGCCGCTGCCAGCAGCACATGGGTAGTGATATATTCGGTCACATTTGGCAGCCTTGCACTTTATAGTTGCGCCGAATCTACCACAGTAGCTACATTTTGAAGACATGCCTTGATGGACTGCCTGCAATTGCATTGAAAATATAAATTGCATGGAAAAAGAAAGACTGTACGCTTTATAGAATTGATGCTTAGGAACAAAACACTTTTTTTTAAATTACAAATTACATAAACCACTTCTACAAAACAAATTCCAATTTGAAACAAATGATTTTCTGAAATAATTACAAAACATTCACGAATTAGCACTACCTTGTCCACATGCAGTAGTTGATAAAGTTCGTTTTGAGTAACTCCTTCAGACCATGCTGCGCAGCAGTGATGCGCAGTAACATGACCTGAAAAAAATAACCGACAGTTACTACAGAATATTACATGTTAATGTCGCCTTATGTAGAAGCAGGGTTTTTCTATCATTTACTGATGTGATGCATATGGTTTTACTAAAAGTTGCAAAAGATGTGATGCATATGTTTTCATAAAATACTTTAGCAAAAAGGCTTGATTACAATTCTAAAAAAATCACATTTAATATACATTTTAAAAGATAGGAGAACTTAAAAATGTTAAATTTTTTTGCGCTGAATACCTACAAATAAGTGAAAGTGTGTTTTAAGAGAAAATTTTATTAGAACCACATCAGTTAAAAAATACTTAAGATTTTTTCATATATCGGTTTAGCAAAAATAGATGTTTCAGAGCTATTTCAATTCAATAAAATAATATTTTTCTGCAAAAAAATCCAGCATTCAAAAGAACAAAAAAAATACCAAAAATGTTTGTAATCAAACAATTATAGAAAATAAGAAGTTACTATAATCTTAGACATGGATAAAAACTACGACTTTTTAGAAAAGCACGTCATCTTTAGAAAAATAAGACCAACCTGTGGTTTCAAAGACAGTAGCAGGGTCAGCTACATCGGCACAACCAATCATACTTAATTCATGGACCATGCTTGTCTCTGCACGACGAGTAGAAGAATCACGGCTAAAAATATTGGAAATTAATAAAAAATAAGTAAAAATTTAATTTTTTTACAAAAATTATGTTGCAGTTTTGTTTTTTCAACCTAAAATAGAAAAAAATTAAGTACTAAAATATGCAAAAAAAAAAGATTATGACTAATGTCAAAGATATGGCTACAGCCTAATTTACTATTTTAAAAATTATCTTTATTTTCAAACTAGAAAAAGCAAATATAGCTTAATTTAAAATCACATATTTAGTGATACAAGTAACATATCATGTGATGGATTCTTTACCAGGTAACACACCTGTTTCGCATTTCACGATTTCTACTTCGTGACGGAGATTTTGAAGATCTATCTCCATGTTCTGGTGCAGGAGATTGCCCTGAAAGCGAGTCCCTGCCACCTCTTTTTAAAATTGGTTTTCGAAAAGGATTAAATCCAGGAGTTGGTTCATATCTTGTCAATTCTCCTTGTCCAAGTAAGCTCTTTTCCCCACAGTAGCATAAGGCACAAATTTTTCCAGAACTAAAAACACACACAAAATACAAAGCTTATTTGTTTAGTGGGCAAGACATACTAAAGTAAAGCATATTATTAAAAAAATAAAACCAAAGCTTAATACAGTTAACAATCAGCTAGCACGTCTCTATTTGAATTTTAAATAAATATTTAATTAAAAAGTGATAAACAATAGCAAAAGTGGTGAACTAATCAAAATTGAGTTTGATGTCAATCCCCATTTATTTCGTACATTGATATATAAAATACTAACTTGGGATAAATGATAGCAGGCATTGCTAAAGCAGACATATTTTCATCAATGGGAGTTGAACATGTTGATACTCCTCTGCTTCCTTCATCAATTATCTCTTGTCTTGGACTATAATCTGGATCATTTGATGCATTATCTTCCTCATCCTTGATTACTCGACTTCTAGTTTTTCTTAAATAGAAATAATTACTTAAATTTTTGACACATTTATTTACTTAACTGCAAGCTACATGTTAACTAACTTAAAATAAAAATTTATGCAGCTTACAATCAAATTCAGTTAATTTTTTCAAGACGTATAAAATGTATTTGTCACTATATTGGTAAAACACTTTGGTTTCTTGCATCATTTATATCAGTAAATGTTCTACAATTTCATCATCTTATTTTTTGACAAACTTGTGCCAGAGACGCTTGAAACATTAAAGTGATTGCGTTTGTGCAAACCCAACAACAGTCTATGTTTACAGCCAAAAAAACTAGAAAAATAAATATCTCTTAAAGCTATAAACAACTTTTGCTCAACACATTGACAAGGTCTAAAAACTTTACCATTGAAATTTTGATACTTTTATAATTTTTCAACTATTTGATGCTTTTGCAAAACAGTTAAAGGAAATCCTTGAAAAAAAAAAACAAACAATATAAACACATTTGATTTCAGTCAACTTGTTTTCATATTTTTGTCTTCAATATTTCTGCTGTCTTAGGTGTGTGTCTTGATTGATAAGTAAATAAAAATTTTAAAAGCAAATAACATATAATGTTAGTTCATTTTCAATTATATGGTTTTCATAAAATTTCTTCTATAGTCAAATGAAACTCAAAAACTAAAACATAGATTCTCAAGTTTTTTTTTTTTTTTTTGATTTACCCCTTAATACTGTAGGAAATTAAATTTACCCCCTGGCTTTTGATGGCCAGCAAGTATTTTTTAAAATGATGCAATACATAAAAACCTTTTAACAAAAAATTATTTGAAGAATTGTATGCCACATTTTACAATACTGACCTTTTTTTACAGTAAGTTTTTTTTTCTTGTCCACTGTTTTCTATCACTAACCTTGCAAGCTTTAAGGATTCTTCAAAATTAAAAAAATAATCATGTCAGAATGGCAAATAATGAATGTGATCCATTTGCCTTCATTGTTTGGAAGGGCATTCACTACAGGTCAGACACAAACAGGACTGGGGCCAAGGGCTTATCCTTTTACTAACCAGCTGCCTGGATCAGATGCTGGCAGTGATGTTGTTAAGCCAGCATCAAGTTTTATTATTTAAAGTGACAGCATGGTTGAGTGGTTAAAGTGCCATGCTTATGGTCAACATGGTCTCGATTCAAAACCTACTTGCACCATTCTGTTGTGTCCTTGGGAAAGACACTTAACAGCACTTTTCCCTGCTTGGTGGTCTTGGCAAGCAATTCTAAATTAGAGTAATATTTTTATTAAATTACAAACAGACAGCGATATCTTGGCATCTCCGGAAGCAGGTTGGGATAATGGCTTACCTTATGTATTACTGCCTTCATTGCTTTTCTGAGAGTCAGAAGGATAAATATAGAGATAAAATAAAAAAATAAAACAAAGCTGTCAGACCTCATGTTTCATGTGGTGCTGATGTATGGAGCAAGTTATTTAGATGTGGTCTGCAGTTTGTTCAGAGGCACTGCACTTGCGATTTGGTGAAGGAGTAAGACCCCATTTGTGCATGGATAAATGAAATAGCCCAACAACAGTATGCAGGTGATTCAGCTTAACCTCAGCTGTTCAAGGCAAGCTCATTCCAAAAGCCTGGGACTTTTTTTGGGAATAAAAACATGGAGCCTGGATGTATTCTTGCAGTACTCCACATTCCATAATTTTTCCACTAAATAACATGAATGCCAAGTCTGGCAAGGTTGTTTAAAAGATTCTATGCAGCTGGCAAAAACAAGCATCTACACCTTGGTCTCTTTTGGCAAACTTTGAGGACCCACTTAAAAAACTACTACAGGATGTGATCAGGTTCCAGAGATCCAGGGTAAACCAAGGAGAGTGTCACTCCTAGTTAGCGAAGCTCAGCTGGCTGGGTGCCTGAAAGTATGAATAGGTGCTCCATTGGAATGGTACACAGGCATCCAGTGACTATGCACAAGGCATCATTTAGGGCACCGTCTATGAGGCAAGTGTCAGTTGTGACACCACACTGGTGTGCAATACTCAGTTATTGAGTAACCCAGAGATAGGCAAGCTGTGCACAATGTTTTGGCACCAGCACCCCATCCTGAGCCTGCAAGTCGCCTCAGCAGTGTGACATGCAAAGATAGTTTTTTGTGCAATGGCACTACATGGTGATGCATTGCACTAGATCATTAATGTGAGAAATCTGTCCAGTTTTACTTCAAAATAAGTAGGGGTTAGACAGAACAGTAAAAGCCTGTTGTAGACTTTCAGCTCATGCTTGGCTTCTCATTGATTTAAATAAAAGCTGCCATCACCATCTTAGTGTGACTGAGCTTCAACCTCTGAGTCTGGAGAAGTGGAGAAAGTGAAATAATGTCTTGGCTTAAAGTGCCCTCCAAGTATGTCTGTATAAGCAAACTTTCTGGAAATAGTGGAAGGCAAGTAATAAGCATAGATGTTGAACAAGAGAGGAAAGCCAAGACCGATCCCTAAGGAACACTGTTTTTCAGATGGTGTAACCTGCTTTGCTTGCTGTCACTGGTAGTAAGGGTAAAATTTCAGTTGTGGACAGGCTTCATGATCATTCTGACCATGTGCTTATCCAGCAAAGCCTCAGCAGCTTGCAGATCAGGCTACAGTGCCATATGCCACTGTCAGATTGAAAAATACGACATGGGCCTTCTTCTTATCCTCAAAAAATCCATTCAATGACAAGTAACAAAGCAAATAAATTGTTTATTTGCAAAACTTAGCACATATCTCTATAGATTGCTTTTTATTGAGTTTACAAATTTTGGACATATAAAAGTTTGAACAGTCCTGAATTAAGAAACAGACTGCAAATTTTTTGCTTATAAAATTTACTTTTTAAACAGGTCAAATGTATTTCTGATTGAGAGCCCCAAGTTAAAATAAGGTTGTTAAGAAAATCCCATAATAAAAAAATGTTGTTAAATTATTTCACTGCATTACAAATCAAATTAAAATTGAATTGCATATCTATAATTTTATTGAATGTTTTGAATTGATTAACCTTGAAATCAATGACTTAATTTAAACTACAAGTGGCAGATATCTTAAACCACAATTCCAAAGTTCAGGCTGCTGATGCATGAGCTATATTTCTTCAAAAGGCCAAATTTTGAACCATAACCATTAACAAAAAACTAACAGCTTGGAAACTGAAACAGTAGTCAGATCATTTATGAAATGGCTTCACAAGATTAGGCTTAAACAATTTAACAGTTGGTAATTAATCAAAATATTACATAACTTGATAATGATTATTAAGTTACCTGATAAAAAAGTAAATCTAACAATAATTATACATTTTTATACTAAATGATAGGAAATTACTGAGTTTTTTCTTAGAAGGGATGAAAATTGTTTTTTTTGTCAGTAAAACTATTGGAAATCCCCTTACAGCATAAGAAATAAATAGTATAAAGCATCAAGAGAAAAAGAATTTCTTTAAGCAAATAACCTTAGATGGAAGTTTGGGTTAGTTTTTTAAACAAAAATTGCTTATGGTTATTTTTTGATAAGACCCAAAGTACTTTAGTTCTTGTTCACTATTTGTCAAGTTTTATTGATTAAAGAATCCTCAAAGCTTGAAATAAAGCCCAATAAACTTTATCATTAAAAAAATTTATTACAATAAGATGAGTAAGAAATCACTTCTAACTCTGTCACTGCTTGAACTTCACGTAATTATTAAATTATATTTGAATTGTAGAATCATCAGTTTATACAAACTTAAATTCAAATTAGCTTGAAAAATATACCTTTTCTTTTTATCTTTTGATGAACGCAACATTTGCCTTGATTTTGAGTCAGATTCAGGAGAAGCTGTAGATGAATGTGTCAACTGATTTGAAATATTATCAACAGAAGACATTTTAAAAGCAATCAAATGAAAAGGAAAATTTACGAAAGTTGCACACAATTTACATAGTTATTTGTAAAATTAAACTAGCTGTAAAACAGTTTTAAAATATCATTCATTTTAAAGTCAAAAGTTTTGGTAAATAAATAGATTAATATTTAATGAAACAAAAAAAGACATTCTACTAAGCTTATGAAGATAACAATTAAAATAAATTTTTATAAGTTTTGATTAAAATACATTAGCAAATTAGCAAAAGCAATGTGCAGTACTTTCATCAACAACATAAACATCAGGTTTTTAACAAATCCTTTTATACGGTATTTACAAAAACCAAACTTAAAATCTAAAGATATCAAAGCAGCACCACTGACTTCTTTTGCAAATACTACAAAAAAAGCATTAAAATTTTTTTTTTAAATCGTAGTCACTATAAATTAAAATATTGTATTAGGGTAATGCGTACGAATACAAAAGGATGTATTAGGGTAATGCGAATTCGTCCAAGTTTGAATGCTTCTAAACTTTTTTTATTAGTTAATGAAAAAAGTTAACTTTAAAACATTTATTCGTTCTCAAGTTGATAATGATATTGCTTGATGGCTTGGCTTTTCTCATTGTTTTTTCACCAAATAGGACTCTTTCTGTATCCGTAGTAATCATGTTTAGGATCATAAAGCCTTCAGGTTTGGTTTGCCCTTGCACCAAGCAGTCTGACAGTTGGACTTACAGATACTGAATTTGATAAAAAAAAATATATATACCATTTTAAAGTATAACATACTTTTTTCTTTAGTATTAATATGATAAACTTGAAAAAGTAGGCGTAAAAATATTTATATATAAAAAAATTAACACGAAAATGTAATGAAAAGTAGCGTTTGTGTGAATTTATGCTTTTATTTAAATCTATTTCAGGGTGCCAACTTTTAGAGAAAAAGGACAAAAATTTGATACTTTCAATCTACCTTAAAACAAACTTATCTAAAAAACCCTTGGAATGCTTTCACTTGACTTTGCATTGCTTATGTGACGGTTCCTCGAATAAGTTGCTCACAAGGATTAGAAGCCTGCGGTAATTAACAATCGATGAATTTAGAGCCAACTCCTCGTCATAGCCGTACCTTCCGGGGGGGGGGGGGCAAAATTAAAAGGATTTGGGCAAAATTAAAATTTTTCGGGCAGTGAGAAGAAAATATTTGGGCAAAACCATGATTTTTCGGGCAGCGATCAACTGCAAAAAATAATGATCAAATTTAGGTGAAGACATTTTTTTTAGAGATTGAAAATTAGGAGACTGAATTTAAGTGTAGAGATCACCATGATTTTAAGACCAAATTTGTTTTTTCGTCTGAGAATCTGACAATTTTTTTGTCATATCCGAAATGTACTATAAACTCATGATTTGGGCAAACGTCACAAAATTTGGGCAAAACTTCATTGCCCCCCTGTGGTGGTTCGGACTTACTTATTGCAGAACTTTTATAAAATTTTTAATTAACTTTATATTAACTGTAAAAAAAAACGATAAAGCAAAACACAATACAGAATATATAATATCTCAAATTAAAATGTCTCGAATTTTCTTTATTGATCCTTTTCGAAAGAACCCACAATATTAGCTTAAATAAAATGCTTTTTCTTCTGTCCGTTCGACTAATCACTTCTTTTTCCAATCGTCACTTCAATTTCTTTTTTTGTTATCTGATCCTCTTTTGTTTCGCTTCAAATTTTAAGTTTTATAGTTTTCTTTAAGCACGTTGATTGTTTCGAAATAGTACGGAGTTTGATCTGGGTTCGATTCGCCACATAGCTCCCCCCAGATAGACGGAAGTAGGCTTCGTCTATCGTGATTTTGTAGATGTTGGAAAACGATGGAAACTTTGTGGTTGAAAATTTTTGATGAAGAAATCTAAAAACTTTTTTCGAATACACAATTAAATGAATATAAAAAAATATACATTCCGAATTTTAATACTAAAACTAGCGCAATTTCAATGCAAAATACAATACCAAAAAGAGAAGAAAATTTGATGGAAAAAGAAAGACAAAAAAGGGAAAAGATAGATAATTTGAGGGTTCCACAGCCAAATCAGGAAATGTGCGCACCAAACACAAACATGCGGACAACAACTCTATCTCGCGGTCATAAACAGTCAAAAGGTAGGACAAATAGTCAAAAGGGGAATGAATGAGAAAAAAATATAATAAAACGAGCTAAATGGGCTAAGTGACGTAGATCAAGTCAAAATAACTCTTGATCCAGTGAGTAATATTCGCCATTGGCCATAAAACAAATATTGACGTTCGCCCTAGAATGAGAAAATTCTAAATATTCTCGTAATGATGAAAAAAAAAAAGAAATGATTTTCATCCATAAGCTCGAAGGAAAAAACTTGTTCAAGAAATTTCAGATGTAAAAATACTCTGCATCATGTGTGTTCCGTTCCTAAAAATTGCCCAAATTATGTAGATTCACAATCTCATAAAAAATCTCTTTGATTTCGCGTTGGTCCGGCTCAAATAGCCGAAGAAATAACAGTTTTATAAGTAAATTAAATATTTTACATTTATTTATAAGAAAATGGCAACACTGCTTAATTTCACGAACTTTAAAGTAATTTCCAGAACTATCCGATTGACCTGTTTTGTCTATGACGTAATAGTTGTGTTTGTGATTTGGATAATGTCAGAACATTCGAGTAACCTTACCAATGATATAAATACGGTTCGCTGAAAAGCAGCATTATTAATTCGATGTTTCGTTGTGGTAACTTAAAATTGGAAAATTGTTAACTGTGTGAAGTCATAGTTTTTGAACGCAAGTTTTGGGTTGTCTACGTAATTGTGAAGAATTAAGCTATTGAGCTTTAACCTGTTGCTTTGATTTATACTATTCGGGCTCCTAAGTGGATTGGAGCATATTTCTTAATAAAGAAGATATTGTGGTAGTCTGAGCTGTGATTTAGCTAGACTATATTTTTGCTGTCGCTGGTTCGAAGGTTTGATCCAGCAAGAAGATTAAGAATTTTACCATTAGTAGACACCTAGATTGCGTTATCGGTGAGAGCCTTTCTTTACAGGCGCCGAAAAGGTAGACGATTAAATACGTGCTAAGTTACCGAATAAATTTGCTACAAAATTTCAAAAGCTTTTTATCATCGGAACAAAATTTTCAAAAAACTATTTACTCAATTCTACAAAATTTAAAAAACTTTCCAAAATTTAGAAAACTAAAATTTGTGGAAGTAACAATGTGCCGTAAAGAGTGACACGCGTTACAAGACTAAGTTGGCGCGCACAATCTGTAGGAAACCTAAAAAAAAATCAAAACTATGCACTAGCCAAGAAGAAAATCTTTATACTTAGATGGCATCTTAATGCAGCGACCATGCTGATTTTTTAGATTTTGATGAAAATCGGGAACTGGTTCAGCGACGGAAGGATATTCACTTTCAGGAAGAAAAACCGGCTTAACACGATAGATTGAAACAACTTTTCTGCTATCTTTGACATCTAAAGTAAAATTTTTATCATCACGTTGCAAAACACGATACGGACCAGAATAACATGGTTGAAGAGAATGAGACTTTTTCTCGCATCGTAGCCACACATGACTACAGTCTGCTAAATTTTTATCAACAAAGGTTGTAATCTGAGAATGATTACTTGTTTGTTGGGGTTTAACAAAGTCAAAATAACCTTTAAGTTTTTCTAAAAATTGATGCGGAGGAGTAACTGGCTCAGAAATATTAGGATGGAACTGTCCAGGTAGTTTCATGGTTTGACCAAATACTAACTCTGCAGACGAACAATCTAAATCTTCTTTGACCGTATTTCGAATGTGGAGTAACACGAGAGGCAATGTAATAGCCCAATCAGTAGAATTTTGTTGAACACGAAGAGCATCTTTCAATCGCCGATGAAAATTTTCAATTAGACCGTTGCACTGTGGATGGTAACTAGTAGTCCTATTTCGTTTAGCACCAATACATTGCATTAACTGTGTCCATAAATTTGAACATAACCATGAAGAAAAGCGTTAATAACAGAAATGGAAGACGAATCTTTCATAGGAATAGCGCTAACATAGCGAGTATAGCGATCTATAATTGTTAACATGTACGAGAAACCATGTGACTCTGGTAAAGGACCAACTATATCCATATTAATGTGGTTAAAACGGCTTTCAGGTAATTTGTATTTTTCTAAAGGACTAATGGTATGTTTGTGAATTTTACACTGTTGACAAGATAGACATTCTTTAACCCATTTACTTATATCTTTTCTCATACCTGTCCATAAGAATCTTCGCGAAATTAATTTTGAAGTACCTTTGATTCCAGGATGGCTAATGCCATGAAGTTTGTTGAAGTGTCACACCAAAGCATGTAATTACTATGTGGAACGTGGTATTCACTTAATCGCAATCCAGTATCTGTAGGGTTTTTGAGTAATTGATTTAAATCTGAATCTGTTCTTTGATCAAGAGCTATTTGTGCGTAGTTAATGCCATCTTGTAAAGTTTCTATACCATTAATTTCAACTCTAGATAATGTGTCTGCAACAAAATTTTCCGAACCTTGCACGTAACGAATATCTGTAGAAAATTCAGAAATGTAACCCATGTGCGAACGCGCCTTGGAATAGTTTGAGACTTTGAAGAAGAAAATGCTCTAATTAAAGGTTTGTGATCAGTAAAGATAAAAGTATAAAAAATGTTGTACAGTAAGATACATAGCCAGAAGTTCTCTGTCAAAGGCACTATACTTACGCTGAGCAGGAGTGAGTCTTCTTGAAGAAAGCAATTGGAGACCAAATACCGTTCAAGCAAATTTGCAGAAATCCTCCAATGGCTACATCACTCGCGTCTACCATTAAACTGGTGGGAGCATTAATAACCGGATATACTAATAGTGAAGCTTGGGAAAGAATACTCTTAGTTTTGTTAAACACAACCTCGCAATCTGAAGTCCAAACTAGTTTTTTATCAGTTTTTGGTTTTCCTTTAAGCATATCTATCAAGGGACCTAGTAACTCTGCGGCATGAGGAACAAACCTGTGATAATATTGAATCATGCCGATATATCTTCGTAATTGCTTTGTAGTAGAAGGGATTGGAAATTTAGAAATAGCTTCAATTTTCTGTTTTGTCAGATGAATGCCTTCTTTAGTAACTAAATGGCCTAAAAACTTTAAACTCTGTTTTTCCGAACTCTGATTTGGTAGCATTAATAACAATACCGTGTTTATCAAGCCTTTTAAAAAATGTCCTTAAATGTTCGAGATGCTCTTCTTCTAATCTTGAGAAAATAATTATGTCATCTATGTAAGGTAAGACGTAGGGTAAACCTTGGCAAACTTGATCTATAAATCTTTGAAAGGTACTTGAGGCATTACGTAAACCAAACGGTAAAAAGTTGTATTCGAAAAGACCAATTGGAGTGGTCATAGCAGTCTTATGACGAGACTCCTTAGCTACCGGAATTTGATGATAGGCTCTGACCAAATCTACTTTGCTAAAAATGCAAGATCCCTGAAGACGGTGAAGAAGGTGGGTAACTGACGGAGTAGGATAACGATCAGGAACAGTTTGCTGATTTAATTTGCGATAATCAGCAACTAGGCGAAAATTACCAGGCTGACCTTTTGGAACTAAATGTAAAGCCGAAGACACAGGAGATTCTGAACGACTAATAATACCGCTTTCAAGAAGATAATCAATCTCTTTTTTTACGAATTCTAGTTTCTCAGGAGACAACTGACGTGGCCTAGAAGAACTAGGATACCCTTTAGCTACAATATGATGCACTACAGAATGCTTAACAGGCTTATGCTTATTTGGAGGAGTAGTTAAATCAGGAAACGAAGCGAGCAGTTTCAAATATCTGTCGCTGGGCAAGAAAGTTTTAGGAGTGCTAATATGAGCTATACTTTTAGTTTGAAGTTCCCAACGAGAATTACAACCAGCACGAACTAGTTTCATAGAGGCAAAGTCGAGAGATAAATCAAAGTGTTTTAAAAAATCGGCCCCTATTATATTATTGGAAACGTCGGCAATTACAAAAATCCAACAAAACGTCGTTACTTTATCAAAGGAGATGCACATAGTACGAAAACCAAAGGTAGCAATGGGTGCACCGTTAACAGTCACTAGAGGATTGGTAGCTTGTTGATTTCGATGTTCGTGCGCTAAGGGTTTCACCAAACTAATTTCTGCACCGCTATCAAGAAGAATAAACCAGATTCCTTATCTTTAATATGTGGCAAAGGACTGCATGACTTGGTCATCACAGGCGCAGCCCACTTTGCCCCAGCACCATTTCTATTTGCTGAATCTGGTTGAAAATTACTTGAATATCTGGGAAAAGAAAACGTTCTACTTCTCATTGGAGCACGAGAAAAAAATTTTGTTATTTCGAGGTTTAGTACTAGAAAAGGATGTACCTGCGCTTGAAGACTTTAACTGAACATTTTTTAAATCGTTAATGACTTGGTTTAGCTGCTGCAGTTGAGTGTAAGAGGAAAATTTTCTGTCTAACAAGGTTTCGAAATTTGAATTGTTTGAAAGACCCGCTTTTGCATTGGCACTAGATTCTGAAACTGATTGTAATTGACAGGAGTAAAGACTAGATGACATACTCAATCGTTGCATTGCGGCATCAGCTGCAGCCGCAAACTGAAGAAGAGGTCTTCCTAAAGTAGGAACTAAAGAGAGTTGCACTTGTTGAGGCAATTTATTCATTACCAATTCACAAAGAACTGCATCAGACATGTCACCTTCAGATATAGTTGATCTTAATCTATTTAAAAATTCGGAAGGTTTTACGTCACCCAAGCTGTCCACAGACATAATTGCATAAACTCTTTCTGCCAAGGATGGAGTAAACTTTTCGATTAAAAAAGATTTTCATTTGTTCGTAACTATGATTCCGAGAAATTAAAGGTTGAACAAGGCCGAGTGTTTCGTGGTCAAAACAAGGAATCAAAGCATGGAGCTTCTCATCATCACTAATAATTTTATATCGAATGTACAATTTTTCAAAATAGGAAAACCAAGCATGGGGATTGCTTTTTGTAAAAGTGTGAGTAATCTTTTCACCGGGGCGCAAAATTAACTGGTTATTTTGTAAGTCATTGAGTACAGCATGGTTAGAATCAGCGTGTTTAAAATCACCAGAGTGCGTAGGTTGATCATCAGTCATAATGTTAGATTTTAAATATTTTCCGCGCGACCGAGTGTTGTACTAATGAAGTGCCAGGCTTACACATATAAACACAAAAAGAAGAAATAGTACTCACGGTTGTAGTCGGGGTCACCAATGTGGTGGTTCGGACTTATTTATTGCAGAACTTTTATAAAATTTTTAATTAACTTTATATTAACTGTAAAAAAAACGATAAAGCAAAACACAATACAGAATATATAATATCTCAAATTAAAATGTCTCGAATTTTCTTTATTGATCCTTTTCGAAAGAACCCACAATATTAGCTTAAATAAAATGCTTTTTCTTCTGTCCGTTCGACTAATCACTTCTTTTTCCAATCGTCACTTCAATTTCTTT
Organism: Diplosoma virens; assembly: GCA_963680785.1. Lineage (NCBI taxonomy): Eukaryota > Metazoa > Chordata > Ascidiacea > Aplousobranchia > Didemnidae > Diplosoma > Diplosoma virens. The sequence continues at coordinate 6,362,047 of OY796891.1, forward strand.
TTTTGTTATCTGATCCTCTTTTGTTTCGCTTCAAATTTTAAGTTTTATAGTTTTCTTTAAGCACGTTGATTGTTTCGAAATAGTACGGAGTTTGATCTGGGTTCGATTCGCCACACCCCCAAATTTTTTTGGGCTGGTACGGCTATGCTCCTCGTATTAACGTTGTATTCGGAAAAATTTCATTGCTCCACCAAAATTTTTGGTACAGCTATGAACCTTAACTAAAAAATCAAAAAAAAATGCCTTGTTTGAACTTTGCACCACCTCGCAAAAAATTTTCCATCGCCGTCGGCATTAACGGTCAAAGTGGTTTAAAATTATGCACGTATAATTATCTTATATGTTAAGACATATAGCCTACATATAGACTGTTTATAAATCTAATACGTAGGTGTTCTGTGTTGAATATATTTTCATTGTATTTTTACTAGCAATATATTTATGTAGGCCTAATTGCGACGTTTGTTCTTGGCAGAAGGAGGACTTTTACAGCAGTTTAATCAAAAAATCATTACGTGAGCAGAGCTAAGTGGAATCATTCCAAAGATTTGTTAGATATTTGGTACGTTATTTTAACTTGTGACAGCGCTTGAAATAAATAGCGGCAACCAATACTAAAAACTTCAAAAAAGAAAAAAATGTTGCCTGCCTTTGTGAGTTAGCCTATTTACATTAAATGATATCTGTCAAATAACCAAAAAATCTTAAAATATTCCGTAGACAATTTGCTAAGATTTATTCTGAACAAGATCCATACAGAAAATTATCTGTTTTATGTACGATTTTTTTAATTTAAGCACATGGATATTTTCAATCACCGATTTTACGTATCTTAGCAGAAAGTATTAGCATAAAGTTTTTTCGTAAAACGTTCTATGACATTTGTTCATAAATTTTTAGTTAAAAGTATAACAAGCTGATACAACACAATGTTTGAAATTAAAATTTGCTTGGTATCAAAATTTACTTGATCATACCAATGGCACCACTCAGGGCCGTGACTATCGCCGGCGCATCCGGTGCAATGCACCGGGGCCTCAGCACGAAGGGTCCCGCATTGCTACATTCTATTGTAAAGTATTTACATTGATGTTAGCAAAGTGGAACTTATCTTTTAGAGAGAAACTAGTTGGTTCAAAAGAAACTAAGTTTTTCTTGAGCATCTTAACGAATTAAAAAAATTTAAAAAATTTTGGGCCCGCGAGAACAATTTGCGCGGCGTTTTTTTCTCTTTTTATCTCTTAGAGAAACTAATTTTGTTTTTTTTTTCCTCTTACTCCAATCAGTTTTTTTCGAATTAGATTTCATCCTAATTCTGCTGCAAACAGGTTTGCCAAGTAGTTTGAAAAAACTTTGAAAAGTAATTAGTCTGAAATTTAAAATTTTTAAAAATATGGTTTATTTATAGTCCAATTTACAAATTCATTTTGCAGGGTGTAATGCACAGTCTTCCGTATACAGTAGGCCTATCAATTAGATAAAACAGAAAATACAAACAAAAAAGACGCATATTAAACAGCAACAATTAACTGTGCGCAGAATAAAGGCTGCAATTTAGTTTTTATTGCAAAAGGATGATATGTTGTTCATTTTCCGGTTTCTCCTTGGCCGGAGTACATTTCTCGCATGCAAAATCTTGCCTATATCTTTTTATTACAAACAAAATTGACCTAGCATTTTCCGGAAAAATAAAGTTTGCTTCTGATGAGATGTATTGACTCCAGCAAAACAGGTTTCACTCGGTTTTTGGTTTTTGTCTTTGTGAATGGAACTATGGTAAAAAGCCGCTCGACGGTTGCATTAGATTCAGGGACGGACAGGCAGGCCGAAGCATCCGCCAAATCTTTAAATTGCCTAGTTCACACAGCGTGTTTGTATTAAAAAACTTCGAGCCAATACTGTATAATATCGTGGAAAGTTTATCATCAAATCCAATTTTGCTTTTCCAGTCAATAAAGAAAATTTTTAAATGTTGTGTTTGGGTGGCGTCTTGGTTACTTTGCAAGTGTGAAAAAGCAAATCTTCAAAATGAGCTCTATTAATTTAAAAAAGAACTTTTTTAGGAAAAAGATAAAAAAGACTTTGAAAAATATTTTTGGGACTAGTGATTCTCTTTTTCAACTCATTTAAAAGTTTAAGCCAAAAATCACAACATCTGACTTTTACACTGACTGTTAAGTTTGCTACGTGTATCGTCAGCAGCCGCGGTCTATTTCTTTTATCAGTCTATGGCTGTCGTTATTAACTTACCTTACTTAAACCTATATCGTACTTAATCTTTAAGCATATGAGAAATTTTTATTGGCAAGGTCTAAGTGAAGGCAATTTAGAACAAGCACAGCTAAATAAAACCAATTTTAAAAATATTCAATGACTACGCTACCGACCACGTGCATTACAAACTCAAACCAAAAACTAAAAAACCAGAAAGAAAAATTCAACACAGTTAGATGCACATGGATCAAGTGATAAATGTTGCCATTATACAAAATAAAATTGCGTTTCTACCACTGACTATCTGATCACTGGAAAACCATACTGCCTACGTGTTTTTACAGCACTCTGAAGTGTACACTGAAATGAAGTGAAGTTGGACTTATAAGTGAAGGTTGCAACATAAGCTACCTAAGAGCTCTGTAAAAGATTTCCGCTTTTATCATAAACTTTGGCACGGATGCTCTGGTGGAACTGGTGCCAGAGATCTAATTTTTCAGGATGCCAATGATGGGCCTAAAATGCAGCATTGAACCTTTCGCATTCTGTCCCTATATAGAGTGTGTATATAAAAAGTAAAGTTTGGTTTCATGGTTATTCAAGGTATCTGCAATTATTCTTGCTTCACGCTTGCCTTTCTGGCCACTCTCCCCGTCGGTCATTTGAAAATACAACTTTAGTTCATTCCAACGATCTAGAATATTTTTGAGCAACATTCTTTGGCACAATTATCTTGTTTTAGTATACTTTAAAGGCAATGTTGAGTGGTACTCCTCATCATCCACAGTGATGATCCTTAACAGCTTTTTGTATGCCCTCTACAAAGTGTGGATTTAGTTAAGCAGCCTGGAGTTCTCGCTTCTTTCCTTGGACGACCCATTATCTGCTAGAATACAAGCAATTAAGAACAGAGTTATTTAGACAAAGCTAGTTTAAAGCAGGTATTTTCTTAAGATTCACTCTCAGATTTCTTACTTTTTGTCCGAAAATCATAGTGTTGTCTAAAAAAAGAAAAAAAGTCTTCACCTAAAATCAGTCCCAGATTTTACACTTTTTGTCATATTCCATTTATCCATGCACATACTTTTTTAACATAAAATTTTTACGTAGCACTGTGAGGTCCTCTTGTTCTGGGGCCGCGGTGCAACCGGTGATAGTTACAACCCTGGATAAACAATCACCCCGACTGCTTCGGAAGATGCCGAGATATTGCTGTCTGCTTGAAATTTAATAGAAATATGACTTTTAATTTAGAACTGCTTGCCAAGACTGCCAAGCAGGGAAAACTGCCGTAAAGTGTCTTTTCCAAGGACACAACAGAATGGCGCAAGTAGGTTTTAAGCCGAGATCATATTGATCACGATTCCGGCACTCTAACATTATGAATAGATTTTTAGAATAAAGAAAAAGACGAAGGATTGAAAAGTAAAGCCCAGCAATTTTTATCTCAAAAACAAAGAAACAAAAATTACAAATATATGATGATGAAACATTAAACTTGATTTTATTGAAAGTCCCTCTCATGTTACTAAGCCTCAATGAATAGATCAACAGCAGTGCACAACCTGCGGTTGTGCGGCCGCATGCAGCCTTGGTAGTAATTTATGCGGCCGTGCACATAGGTCAGGCACTTAATTTAGGAAAAATTTTGCTTAAAAACATTTTCTCCTTTTTTGCAGCAAATAGCATTATATTACAACCATGCTTCTTTGATTTACTATTGGTAGCAACTTAAGATGACTAATTTGGCAAGTTTTTCTGCGAGTATGCAAAGACCAAAAGAGTCCAAGATCAAAAGAGACCAAAGACCTTAACTCAATGGCGACCACAAGTTAAAAATACCCGTAAAACCTCTATTTGAGCGCCACTTCCAATAGAATGCCACTATAGGAAAAGGGTTGAAAAATAGAGCGCTACTCTCTAATTGAACGCCACTTCTAATTAAACGCCACTTTGATAAACTCTTTTATTTTGGCAATAGTTACGGCTGAAATCGCCTTTCTAGGTGTAAGAAGGGAAGAATGGATTGTCGAATAGCAGTTCAGTTCAGTTCAGTTTTCTTTTATTTCTGCACCGCCACATGAACAAAATAACAAAATGTTGAAAAGTTTGTGTGTTGTTAAAGACGGGTTAGAAAAAGGAAGAAGCAACAAAACGAGTGCACGTTTATTTTTCGACGCTGGAAAGTCCCTGTAGTTTTTTAAATGGACTAATAGCTGTGGCTTAAACGCCAACTACACTATCGGTCGTCGTCGTCGTCATTTGAAGGGCATCCAGTCCAGGCCAGACACAAACAAAACTGGGGCCGAGGGTTTATCCTTTTACTACCCCAGACTGCTGCACTGCCTGGATCAGATGCTGGCAGTGATGTCATTAAGCCATCGAGTTTCGTCATCCAAAACCGTCAGACCTCGTGCTCCATGTGGTGCCCGATGTATAGGGCACGCTGTTAGTACATGGTCTGCGGTTTGCTCTGAGGCGCCACACTCGCAATTCGGTGAAGGAGCGAGACCCCATTTGTGCATGGGCGAATGGAATCCCCAACACCAGTCCGCAGGCGGTTGAGCGTAACCCAAGCTGCTTGGGGTAAGCCCATCCCAACAGTCCTGGCACTGGTCTCGGGCACAAAAACACGAAGCCTGGAAGCATTTTCACAGTACTCCGCGTTCCATTTGTGATTTGTCCATTCAGAGGCGCGGATGCCAAGTCTGGTAAGGTTGTCCAAGAGATTCCGCGCAGCTGGCACAAACGGGTGTCTGGATCTTAGTCTCACTTGGCCAGTATCTGAGGACCCACTTAAAAGACCATGCAAGATATGATCGGGGTCCAGAGATCCACGGTAAGCCAAGGAGAGTGTCGCTCCCATTCGGCGAAGCTCAGCTGGCTGGATGCCTGAGAGTACAGGTAGGTGGTCCGTTGGAGTGGGACGCAGGCATCCAGTAACTATGCGCAAGGCGTCATTCAAGACACTGTCAATGAGGCGAGTGTGAGCACTGCGACACCAGACTGGCGCACAGTACTCAGCTGTTGAGTAGACTAGAGACAAGGTGGCTATGCGTAGTGTTTTAGCACCAGCACCCCATCCCGAGCCCACGAGTCGCCTCAGCAGTGTGACGCGCGAAGATAATTTTTTGTGCAATGCCACTAAATGGTGACGAAACGTGAGCGATCTGTCCAGTTTTACCACACTATCGGTGGTGACTCTATTTGAATAAGCGGTAAAATCAACACAGACTGCGCCTGACCTTCTTGTTGAAGCACACGCACGCTCTTACGAACGATTTGACACGATAGAGCACGATTACGAACGAATAAATGAATGTACGAACGATAGCACGGTTCTTTTGTAAGCACAGAAGTACTTATTATTAATAAAGTAATTATTTAGCTGATAGTTTCGTAAAATGATAATAAATTTACCAGGTTTGTTGGGCCACGAAAAACGCTGCAGTCGGTGCGGCTGATAGCAATTTAATTCCAATAATTCAAAATTTTCAATTCAAAATATAATCGCTTAATATCAGTCAAACAGAATCTTATCAAGTTTCTGCAGAAGATCGTCGGCTCTTCTATGTTTGGCAAACGCCTTCTTGCCTGGGACTCGTACCAATGTCACATCAGCAATGCCACAAAGTAGCAATTGAAGAAGCTCTCGATTGATACGGCCGTGATTCCAGGAGGCTGCACCAAGTTCATACAGGCCCCCGACGTCTACTGGAACGCCCCATTTAAGGCTAAAGTCCGACAGTTCTACAAGAATTGGATATTGCACGGCGAGAAGAGCTACACCAAATCCGGAAACATGCAAGCACCATCAATGAAAGTTTATTTTAAGTGGATAGGCGATGTTTGGGATCAGCTGCCGAAGGATCTGATCATCAAGTCGTTCAAGGGATGCGGACTGACCAACATTCTAGACGGCTCTGAGGATTGCAAAATCCACTGTTTCAGGTCAGACAGCCCGATTCCGACTGGACAGGAACTTCTCCAGCAAGCGCAGGCGAATGCCGACATCACCGGTAAACGTGAACTTATTCAGCAACTTGACGTTGATGCGGAAGGTGAGTGAGGACGGCTACAACAGCGACGTGGCACTTGATTTTCAGTGAATTTGCGATTATTTACCAGTAATCATCCTGTATTCGTGTCTTTTGCTAATTGTATAAATGTGCTGAATGTTTTTTCTTTTCATTTATAAAATTTATCTTTTCGAAATTCTGACCAGCTAGTTGAAAAATAGAGTGCTACCCTTTAACTGAACGTCACCTCTAATAGAACACCACTATGGGGGAAGGGTTGAAAAATAAGGCACCATGGCGGTGAAATAGAGGTTTTACGGTATCTCTGTAATGCTGCTGGCAATGACAGTTTTGTCGTGGTTCGTGTATGCTTAATGCGTGGCCGCAGCGTGCTTGCGTTATGTTCGAGCTTATGCTGTATTTTATCAATCGTGCCCCACTTCTCATAATATTCATCGTGTGAAATTTTGTGTGACGGCGTTTCTGTGTCCCAATGTCGGTGAATTGTACATTCAGTCATGCTCAGTGGTGGATATTGGGTGAGGCGAGTGAGGCGATCGTCTCGGGCCCCCTTTTTTACAGTTATCAAGGGCCCCCCCTTTTTGAAAATGCCGCATATAGATTTATTTTGTGGTGTTTTACATGGTTTCATGAACCTCAAAAACTCTCAAAAGTTTTCAGCAAATAGGTGAAATTTATGTCACATAATATGGCATATAGGGTTATGTTGGCAGAACACTTAAAATTTAAAACAACAATCATAAAATCTCTTCAGTTTCTATGTATTGCAGAACAACTACATAATGCAAACTATTCTTAATAGTCAGATTGCTGTAAAAGTTATCCAAAGGTGACTGAAATTAAGCAGTAACAACTCTACAACTAAAAATATGCTTAAGAAAGAGAAGTTTTAAATTTAAATTTTTTTATTGATAAAAACACTACGGTACTTAAAATTAGTTGTATTTATGCATACAATATTAATTACTTTCAATAATTGCAATAAAATAATGACTAAAAACAAGAACATAACTAAAAAATTTACAAGCACTAGTAATAAAAAAGACATTTTTTTCTTTTTGTAGCAAATGCTTCATGTGCAATAGAAACCAATAGAACACTAAATTCAGTTTGCAAATGTTTTACCATTAACCAAATTTATATAGAAATTTTCACTTTTTTTCAAAGTTCTAAATTGATTCATATGCAATTTATTCATTTACTTGACTTTCAAGACTTGATTGTAGCTTTTTTAAAAGGGTTTATCATTTTTTAAAATTGACATTTTGACAACTGGTTTGCAAGGTGACCTGGTAAAAACAACTGCTTGATTAAAGTTAAAATTTTCTATATTGTCATTCTGAAAAAAATTGAATTAGAAATTATTTTGACTTTAAATAATTTTGGTATAAATATAAAGTATTTTGATTTTAAATGACAATTTTAAAAGGTAACCTAACACAGAATAAGCTAAATGGCTTCTTACATTAAATTTAATTGTGATTATCAGTTGGTCTATCTTACATAAACAACCATAAGATTAAATGGTTTTGACAATATTTCACAACACTTTTATTATTTTTACAATTTTAGTTTAAAGCTAGCTTTATTGCAAGTTTGCATTGCATATTTCTATTCCTTCCAGACAAAAATCTTCAAAAGATTTAATTAAAGTTGGTAGCGTGGTCGAGTGGTTAAAGCACCGGACTGATGATCAACATGGTTTCGGTTCAAAACTCACTTGTGCCATTCTGTTGTGTCCGTGGGAAAGACACTTTACGGCGCTTTCCCCTGCTTGGTGGTCTTGACAAGCAGTTCTAAATTACAGTCATATTTCTACTAAATTACTAGCGGACAGCAATATCTTGGCATCTCCGGAAGCAGGTCGGGGTAATTGCTTACCCTATGTATAACGCCTCCGTCGCTTTCCTGCGAGTCAGGAGGATAAATAGAGAGATAAAAAAAAAAAAGAATTAAAGCAGCATAAGCTGAAAATATTAAATAAATAATTGGCTGCTTTATAATACTGTATATTAATACATTAACAAATTTTTGTTTTAGGTTAGTATTTTTTTGACTCATTTGCCTAAAAGCAAGCATAATTTTTATTTTTTTACAAATTTTGTTGGCTTTCAAATGTAATTTAAATTTTTTTTTTGTAAAAATTAAGGTATTCATATTTCACAAAAGTTTATATTACCAGCATTTCTTAATCTTTTTTGTGTTAAAAAAACCAAAACTAAAGCTTCTCTTTGTAATAATGTTTTAGGCCATATATTTTTTAATTCTTATGATAAAACTTGTACATTGTAGAGTTGGCATAATTGTTGAGGTTTAACATTATTTTGCTCGACTGAATTAATTGTTATTGCTATATATATATTTAATAAAAAAATAGTTTTTTTTTTTTTTATATCTCTATATTTATCCTCCTGACTCGCAGGAAAGCGACAGAGGCGCTATACATAGGGTAAGCAATTACCCCGACCTGCTTCCGGAGATGCCAAGATATTGCTGTCCGCTAGTAATTTAGTAGAGACATTACAGTAATTTAGAACTGCTTGCCAAGACCACCAAGCAGGGGAAAATGTTGTAAAGTGTTTTTCCCAAGGACACAACAGAATGACGCAAGTGAGTTTTGAACCGAGACCATGTTGATGATCAGTCCGGTGCTTTAACCACTCGACCACGCTGCCGACTTGCACGTTATTGCTATGTAATCAGTGCAAATTTGTTTTTACTGTTAAAAAAGGATCAGATTTTTGTCTGTGATAGTAGCCTACTTATTTAGTCAGTTTAATTTTAATTCTGTTGAAATATATTTTGACAAATTTATTATTTTTTGAGACTATCAAGACTATGGTACAAATGTTTATTTTGTAGTGGTGAGAAAGTTTCAAAAATATACCTCTAATAGATTGTATGCATGCTAACAGTAGTCCAACAAATTATAACTTTCAAATTCGAACCAAGTTCGAGTCTGTTCAGAAATCTCGAACCGATTCCAAATCCAGGACTACCAAAAATGATGTAATTTTACTATAAGATGATGTAATTCTACGAAATTCGAATTTTCAAAACCATTTTCTTTGCATTGCATATAATCTAGCTTACTAAGCACACAATACCAATTCGAAGTCAACATAATAATTATTGATTTGAGAACTTGGGTCGAGTCCTTGTTTTTGTAAAAATGGGTCAAATCGAGTTTAAGCAATGATAAAATTAAAAAATTAAAAAAAATAAACAGGTTCTTTTCCCTACAGTTTAGTATAGAAGCTATAAATACTAGATTCTTTTATTATCAGAAATATAAAAATACATAAATTACGTTAAATTAAGAACGCGCTCGCTGAACGTTAGGACATTCATAAGAACGTGTTTGCGCAAATCGGTGCAAACTCCCTAAATCCAGTCACTGAATTCAAGTCTGTCCAAGATGTTTTCAAGCTAAAAAAAAAAGGATTTTAGTCATAAGCATATCCATGGGAGGAAGGAGTTTAAAAGTTCAAAGGAACTTAGAAAAATAAAGGATATGCAGACCAATTAAAAGGCAATAGAGCAGTAAAAAAGTGTAGAGAAAAAAAGTTTTCACATTATTTTAACTTTTATAGTAGGCTAATTATGTTTTTGGTTTGTAAACCCGATGCTACGACAATTGATCGAACGACAGTTAATCGAAACGATACTTGATTGAAACGACATTTGACCAAAACGCACTTTATCGAAACGACATTTGATCGAAACGGTACTTGATAGAAATGACAGTTCATAAAAAAAAGATTTGTTTTTGTACGTTTCTGTGATTAAACAATCTCTTTGTTACTGTAAATTAGATTCATAAAAAGCAGAGGCCAGTAGTAAGAAGACAATTTTTTTTTATTTTTTATAATTTTTTGCCAATGTCAAGGTCAATTTTTTTTTACAAGATCTCTGGGCAAAGGGCGGCAACAAGTTTTAGGGGTTCAACAAGTAGACCTTTTGTCATAACTTTTTTCGCCGTCCAACTTCTTTTCAATATTAGGCAGTGCTGAGCAATTTTGTTAGTCTAGCACGTGCTTCTCACCAATTGGTACTTTCAGATCTCTAATCTTGTATGCGATTTACGGGATTTATTTATGTCTTTATCATTCCAAGACGCTTCAAGGTGAACACCTTGAAAAATGTTTTACTCAGCATTGTGTTGTGATTCTTCCAATGATGTTAAATTTTTGTACTCGTTTGTGGTGTCTATTTGGAAAGATTTAATTTCCGATAAGAAGGATGAATGATGCTGTAATGAACTTTTGCTAGGATCTGATGCTGAAAAACAGCCTGAACTTTTAAATGGGTTTCCTTTCCTGCCTCTGTGCCGCTGGCTAAAAAGAAATCTTGTAAATCTGGTGATTGTACTACATCAAAATCCTTTTGTTTGCGTTGGTTTTTTTGATCTTCATAAAAAGAACAATCGCTATCACTCGTACGCAAATTGTTTTGTTTCTCCAATTCTCTTCTTCTTGATAGGTCCTGACAAAAATATCTAAAAGTTTGTCCATATCAGCAATAAAACCTCTTTCCTTTTGCAAAAATTTCAATTTCTCCTTTTCTTTGACCAACGGTCCAGCATGCCGGGTTTCTTGATTAGATCCTTCAGCTGCTTAGGGATTGTCAAGGGATTGTTAAAGACAATAAATAATGCACAATTAACAACCAATCTCTTTTCAAGCTCATTTGCAACAATGCTAGCAGTTGACATTTGTAAAAAATTATCCTCATGTAACAACCGCTGAATAACTTGGTTTTTAGTTGATAGAATAACCTTTGGAAAATCTGCAACACTTTTTAAAAACTTGACCACTGTGCCGAAACATTGTTCTTTTTGCAAAATGACTTCACATAGCCTTATAATCACTTTCAATATAAGTATCAATGACTGTTTCACTAGACTACCTAACCTAATTTCCTGTTATTAGAACTTTGTTATGCAGCATTAATGATGTAGGGGAAGACAGGGCAAAACGGTCATAGTTATTTTAAATTTGCGTAATGGCTCCGCTGTTGCGCAAATTTAAAATAAACAAAAAAAGATTTTATAATTTCTCCGACAATATACTATCTCATGAATATAATTTCAAACCCGTGACAACAGCATAAAAATTTTATTTTAGAAAAACGTATATTTTACTTACATGTCCGTTTTGCCCCGGGCTTGGGGCATAACGGTCAAAATGTCGGGTTTGCCCCAGGTAAAATTAAAAATAGTTATTATTTTTGTTTTAAATTTCAAGTAGCCAATCAATATTAGTAATTCTGCATTGTGGAAACTAAAAAAATCAAATAGATACATTTTTTTGCACAGACATGGTAATGTTAAAATGATTAAACAAGATTGATTGCACGTAATATTGCACGAAAAGGTTCTTCGGCAGTACTTTATAATGCAATCATCTATCGTGACACCATTGCAAACATTTAGTAAGGTGGTGGCCAGTGATGGCCTTACAAAAAGAGGGGGTTCTGTACAAGAAAAGTAGAAGAGCCACTTTTTAGTGTTCCGAAGCAAAGTGACGAAGCAATCTCTAGACATTTATTGTTTTAGGGGGCCACTATTTAGTGTTCCAAAAGTGTGATCTTAAAAAAATGCTTATAGTTTTAGGAGTGGCCACTTTTTAGTGTCTCAAAACAAAGTGATTTCTAAAAAAAGATATTCATTTTAAGTTGACACCGTCCTGGTGCTACTATGAAGAAATAGAGCAATTTGCGTAGGGGATCCGCTTTTTGATGTTTTTTAGGGGGGGGGGGGCGTTGCGGCCGCTCCGTTCGCACTCAACTAAATCCATCAGTGGTGGTGGCTCTTCATAATGTTGTACACAAAGCAAACAGGTATATTTTGCTTCATTATTTTTATTTGCTTTGTTTATTGCTGGAGGTTTTTTAACGTAGGCTTATTTTAGTCTTTTCAATACTGTTCCACTTACAGTGATAGATTTTTCAAACCAATAACCAGCTATATGGATGGCCTGTTTTGCTTTACGCTTTTTATGTGTTAATTTCGCAGTAGGAAGACGGGATATGAAAAAAATTTTTATCTTCATTAGTTTGTTTAAAAACACTACAGCCAGCCAGTTTATTACATTCATTCACGGTAAAATTTAATTCTTTGTTTGAAGTGCTTATTGCAGCTACATTTGAAGATATATAAAAAGTTTGAAGATATAGGCTATTAAAGTCTAAATCAGATACACAATTTATCAGCTTTCTGCATCAGAAACTGTGAAAACTATCATTTGGTACAATTTCAGTTGCCTATGATCTATGACCGTTTTGCCCCAAGCATGCCGCTTTAGCAATCAACATGCTAGGCGGCTATTTAAAAAATTTTTTTTAAATCATAAACATTGTTTAAATTTTACTCTGTTACATTACACTTAGCATCGAAAAACTTTTGAATTTAGTCATCGATTGATCATCAGATTGATTAAACTTCGTATCCAATTTTACAACAAATCTCTGCCAAACACCTTTTCACCTGTAAAACACCCGAAACAATTACAAAGCTTTCAATTTTAATTTGATAACTTTAACTAAAATAGGAAAATAGAAAAAGATAAAAAAATCAATGGAAACTTTAAAATTGAAAGAAATGGAGCAGATGTCTGTTTTGCCCCGCATGACCATTTGGCCCCGCCTTCCCCTACCAAAAAAATGCTATTGCTGTAGACTATTTAATAACTTATCAATATGACAAGAATTAAAATTGTTTACTAATTATTAATGAAATGCTGAAATATTACAGACCTATTTTTATAAAATTAGTTGACTGGACATTTATTTTATCAAAGGTCAGAGTTGGCACTATTGTCTGAGAGGACAGTTTAAAAAATACTATTGTTATTGTATAGCCTATAACTTTAACCACATACCTCGTAGTTTAACCATTTGTAGTTTCAACAGTTGCTACCATAATAATAGTAGTTGCTCCAAAATGTTTTAAAAGGGATAGTAAAAAGCGATATAGCTGTATAAAATAGCATCATTGTTTATTAAAACAGATTTTTATTTCGTAAAAGAATCTCTAACTTGGTAAAATATATGGAATAGCAGTCTTAAGGCTTGCAGTAGAGTTAAATAGCAGCCGAATTTGGTAAAAAATCATGTTTTTACTAATAACTAAAATTCCTTTGATTATTATCAAATTGTTATGGAAAAGCAGAAATAAACTAGATGCTTCTCATTATTTTAGGATTAGTTTGAGCTTTCTAACATCGCTATATCAAAAGTTATGACAGCATTGAAAAAATTGACCTTTTCGCGACCTTTTTGACCCCGTTGCACGGTCAATAGTAGGAGCAACCATTTAAAACTGCATTAAAACATGCTTTCAAGCGTTTTTGAAGGATTGTAGAAGTACCACTTTTTCGATTTCAAGAAAAGGTCTTTTTGGCCCCTCTTACTATATAAATTAACGCAGTTCTACTTTAAAAAGCTCTTCTGAAATTTTATCATTTACTTTTTAATCCTCATTTACTTTACGGACTGGTGGCATGTGGTTCTATGTTTCCCATCTACTTGCATAAACTTGCTTCTGTTCTGAAATGTATGTTAATAGAAAAACAAGCAACACAACTTAAAGAACAATACACTTTAAACAACTGCTCATCGCGTTGACAGCGTTCTGCAGTAACCACAAAAAAGAATGCACAGGATAAAAACTTAAAGCAAGAACCGTGCTTCAGTTACTTGATTACGCACAGCGCTTAATTACACAACAATCAGATTTTTATAGTGTAGTGCGCAGTAAATCATCCTTTTGTCGTTGCAATGGTGATCAAGGATCCTCTTCGTCCAGTATTGAAAGTCGAGATACTATTTCACTCGAGATCGAGATCCTTATGGGCATGAAAACAAGTCATTAAGCAAAGACTGCTTTCATTAAGCAAGTCATTAAACAAACATGAGCTGAACAACACATGATCAACGAACATTTTTTTTCAATGTAAAGCAAGCCATTCTTATTTACAGTTAACCAAATGCTTCTGCACATATTTGCCTGGCTATGAAGCCCGCAAAATTCTTCCAAAAAAGTTTTCATCACGAACCTACTTTGTTTGATGTGGAATCTTCAGTAACATTATCTTATCAACATTTTGAACTACGTCGCGGTCATTGATCTGAAGAACGACTCGGATGTGCCAGGAGCCAACTTAAAATTTAGATTGTTTCTTCTTCAGCTTGACTGGTATCACTGGAATGTACAACATTACAACTTTTCAAGAAGGGGTACTGTTACTGCTTTTTAATGTTTTGGTTGTTACAAGTGCTATGGGATAAATCGAGTTATAAAAAAAGCGACGATACTTGAAACATACTTTTTTACATTTATTTGTTATTTTTGGTGGAATCACAGAATTTATACTTATTCTTACAAAAAACGTTAAAATCGAATATACTGTCAATATAACCTTTAACATTTTCGTCAATATTATGCAAACTTTAAAAAAATTTTAAAAATAATGGAGATCCTTTTTTTGTAGAGTGCTCTATAAATTCAGAGCACATACTCGTACAATAGATATACAGGGTGTCCATAAAATCTCTTTACAATTTAAATAAATTATTACAAAGTGAAATGATGAGATATCGCAATGAGGGTTGTTTTATGTTAATCATTATTTTATGAAGTTTTTATTGACACTAATATTTACTGTTTCAGATAAAATTTCTTAATAAAAATTTCTTATGTTTAATGATTGAGTTATATGAACTGAACCCCCATAAAATGACTACTCCTCAAGAAAAAGCGCAATGTGTATCCTGGTTCATTGAGACAAAATCAGATATTCAGACCCAGAGAAACTACAGAAGTAAGTATGGAAGAGACCCTGTGCACTGTTGAACGTGGTAGTTCCAATTGTCTGGCAGCAGTACGGATGGACTTCATAGGAGAATGTTTAAAGGCTTGCCTTACACGCTCGATGTTTTCTTCAGATGTTTTTGGTCGCCCACTCCTCCTTGTATCAAACACTGTCCCTGTCTCCATAAATTTCTTGTGCCATAAACGAGTTGAAGGACGTGATGGTGGGTCTCTTCCATACTTACTTCTGTAGTTTCGTTGGGTCTGAACATCTGATTTTGTTTCAATGAACCAGAATACACATTGCGCTTTTTCTTCAAGAGTAGTCATTTTATGGGGGTTTAGTTCATATAACTCAATCATTAAACATAAAAAATTTTAATTAAGAAATTTTATCTGAAACAGTAAATTTTAGTGTCAATAAAAACTTTATGAAATACTGATTAACATAAAACAACTCTCATTGCGATATCTCATCATTTCACTTAGTAATAATTTTTTAACTTGTAAAGAAATTTTATGGACACCCTGTATATTAAGACAAAACAAAAACACCCCTAGAGTGTTGGATGAAACAAGTTGTTTGTGAGTTTTTGTTTTGGGTAATAATCTAATTTTAGATATTTTATTTGCGGTATCAGTATAATTATGGCCTCCAGATAGATTTCTCAAAAAATAAGAGTAAAAAAAGAAATATCACGCATGTCTTTTTGTAATTTTGTTTATGACATAGCTTTTACAAGGTGAAACAAACAGGTTGTCAAAATAAATCTTATTGGAATCGAAAAAAATTGGGGCGATACGGCCCGGATAGTTTCTAGTCGTAAAATCTCACTTCATAATCAAGAACTCGAAATGATTAAATATCAGAATTGGGCTCTAGCTTGATAAAAAATAACTGAAAGTGTATTTTGATTAAATGATGGACAAATAGTCGTACTAACTGTCTGATCTTTTATTATATCTCTTGTGGTGGTGGCTTAATGCTGTGTGACGTCAAGTATTTCAATTATAAAACAATTATTGATATTTTAGAAGAAAATATCTACAGGATCTCTAGCGATCTACGTAGGTTATAAAGTAACTTTTTTTAAATAGTAATTTATTTTGTCTGTGGTATTTTAAATAGCGCAACATTAAATTGAATCGAAACGCTTACAAAAATAGCTAACCACCGCTTCTTTATCCTGATTGAAGCAAAAAATGAGTTGTTGGTTTATTCATACTCGTTGTGTCACTTTTTAAAAAATATTTAAAGATATAAAGATATTATGTCGCTGTAACTTTAAAAATTTTTTTAAATATCTTTAAAATTTTGATGGTTTTAAACAAAATTAAAAGTACCCTTGTTAAAACACTGAGTTGTACTAACCGACTCTCACTTTATCGATTAACAAGTTGTTATTGACGGAAGTAGTATAGAATGATCCGGAGAGGTCCGAGGCTCCTAAACAACAAGTGAACCCTAGGTGGTGGTTAAGTGTAACCCTAAAGAAAACTAGCCTTCTAACTCTAAAAAAGTGAGTGGTCCTGAGTTCAATTTCCACCCAAGACAGTTGACAGAAAAGCTGTCAAACTTAAAAAAACTCTAATACTAACCTTAAGAAATACAGTGGTCCAGAGTTTAATTTCCACCCAAAACAAATGCAAGATTTTAACCCCAACTCTATCTCTAAGAAAGTTAGTGTTCCTGAGTTTAATTATCACATAAAACAATTAACAGAAAAGCTGTAAACTTAAAGCAAACTTTAATCTTAACCTTAAGAAAGACAGTGGTCCTGTTTTTTGGCTTAAAACCAAAACTAATTTAATTTACCAAAAAATATGTTTTTAAAGTGAAACAATGAATTTTAAAAGATTTAAACAGTTATCCCATTTATCTATTTGTTTTTTAAAAAAATTTGTTCAAAATCCGAACACTTTTTTTACACGACTAAACATTTTAGTTACCAACTCGTGAAAAAACGTAATTTTACTTAACAAAACACAAACGTTTTGTAATGCATTGTGTTATTAAAAGTAAAAAATGAACAGTTTTATAAAAAACCAAAGAAAAAGAGCAGTTTTATGATCAATTCTGTTAATAAAAGTAAAAAATTAAAATTAATTTTTAAAAATATGAAATTTTTTTCAGTAACATAAACAGTTGTTATATTTGACTCGAAATCAAACTGGCAGCTAAAATTAAGTCAGTGGTTTGATATTTTACACAAAATTTTTGGTCAAGTCAAAACTTTTCATGAAGTAAATTTTTCTTTTACAAATTGTTTTTAAAAAAAGAAAACTATAAAATTTAAGGTGCATTACTAATATAAAAAATTGTTTTCACTTGCTCTATTTTAAACTTGACTGGGAATTAAATTAACCCTAGGATGCACAACCAGGGTCAAGTTGACCCTGCAAGACTAATTTTTTTAAATATCTTTTCATAGAAAAAATTTCACTGCCTAGGTTTCCTAACATTTTTAATAAACTCATTTACAATTTTTAGTAGTGTTTTTGTTTCATTATCTTACTTCGGACCTGAGAGAAAGAGAGTTTTACATAATACCCCGAGAATGCTCAACCAGGTTCAAATTGACCCTAACGCATTTCAGGTGATAAATTAGTTGTACTGAGCATTTTAAAAGAGCATCTGTGTCTCGGGCTTGATTTGCTGCGACCTCTTGTCTTGTTTGATAATATTAGTTGTTTGTGCGGCAATAATTTGGCTGCCTAATCGCTGCAATACCTCACGACTATTTTCTAAACAGGACATCAGAAGCTGGTAGCAAAAGGTTTAACAGATAAAGATAGGTTTTCTTAACAGTATTTTGCTGTTGTTGTGTGAGCTGTGTTGCTGAAAGGTGATTAGGTAGGCCTACAGATATATTAGGTAAACTGGAGGAACCAGAAATATTTTACTAGCTCTTTCAGGTAGCCTGCAGTGATTGATTATATAGGCTACTTTTGGCAGATCTTTTACAATTCAAAGAGAATACAAACGTTTCTTTTGTTCAGATAATAAGTAGTGTTATTGCAAATATATTACAAAATGGCTGAATTTACAAAGAGCGCAATAATGAGGTGCGCTTGACCTTCCAAAATGCAGATGCCGTACAACATCAACTAACCCCTGCTTTAAAACGGAAAAAATGCCACATTTGTCCGTATGCAAAACATCGGAAATTGTCATGCTACTGCTTACAATGTCATGAGCAGTCTGCTTTGAACAACAATCAGCTCTGTATATACAAACTGGGTCTCTCTAATGACTGGCTTGAAGTGTGGAGGGAATACACAATAAACAATCTAGTGGACCTGTGAGCGATCTCTTTTGACGCTATGTTGTTACCTTGAATTTAAATAAACCAACGCAACAGTCAAACTTAGTTTTATGATTTTGTATTCTGCTATAATTAACATAAGAGTTGAGCAGAGTAGCTAAATGCTATAAAAAATGCGTGAGGATTAATTTGAGCCTAGTCCTGGAAAGTAAGAAACCGAAATGGTTGTGCATCCAAGGGTTAAAGTTACAAGATTTTTACACATCAACCATAACTATGTCACACTTTTAACAGGAAACGCGATACGTTCCGAAAAGAATACGATCCATGCTTATGTGCAAGAGAGAGAGAGAGAGAGATCTTGACACAATTATCAAAAGTATATTGTCACGCTTACAGTGATTAGAAGTAATTTTTCTATTATTATTGAAAGTTTATAAAACGACTTTTAAAACAATCGAAGTTTGGACATAATTAGAAGTTATAACTGAAATAATTTTTGAAACAAATCACTTTAAAATGTTAACAATAGAAAGAAAATTAATACAACATAAAGTAAATTACAAATAAAAAAATAACCATGTTTGAATTTGAGTAATCTACTTAATAACAAAAATGGAAAAAAATCAAGCATTTTTATTATGAAACGTCTGCTTAAAAGATTGGATACAAATTACAATAAAAATCGAGTTTGTCAAAAAAAAAACTTTTTGAAAACTTCAACGCAAATAAACAAATAAATCAAATTTGCATAGGTATTCTGTGAATAAAAATCAAGCTTGCTTAAGAAAAATTTTAAATGTTATGCAATATTTAATTTTAAGATGAAACATAAGTATTCTATCAACATCAAACTTAGCTGCAGAAAAGATATCGCACAACAAACCTGACATATCAAAACCTGCCCTTGTGTTCAAACTTTTGGCAATTTCTTTTCAAATTGTCATTTGATCAGGAAACTAGTTGACAGACTTTTGTATTATGCGCCTATAAACAGGAAATGGTTTGACATGCTTTTTTATTGTATATACAAACATAAAATGGTTTGACAGATTCATTTTTTGTGTGCCCACAAGCAGGAAAATGGTTCGATGGGTTTTTTATGGTGAGCCTAAAATCAGGAAATTGTAAAGAGTCTTATTTCTAAAAAACAGGAAATCGGCAGAGTGTAAAATGTCAAAGGTTTTCACAGAGGTTGGAATCAATTTTATAAAATCAAGCTTGCTCATGAAATGGGGTTAAGTTTACTTTGGTGTCAAAAAACAACTGTCCTGGATATAAATCAAACCCGAGACTAATGTATTTCTTTGGGTTAGGGTTAGCAGTTTTCTTAGGGTTAGACTTGACTACAATTTTGGGTAGGAATCAAACTCGTGACTATTGTAACAGTTACAGTTAGAGTTGTAGCTAGGGTTACGATTTACAACTTAGCTGTTAACAACTGTCGTGGTTGAGAACTGAACTCGTGACCATGGTAATAGAAAGGATTAGTGAACTTTATAGTCAACTGTCTTGGGCGGAAATTGAACTCAGGACCACTGATTTTTTTAAGGTCAGTGTTAGAGTTTTTTAAAGTTTAACAGCTTTGCTGTTAACTGTCTCGGGTGGGAAATGAACTGAGTTTTTCTTTGGGTAAGGATTAAAATTGAAATCTTACACTTGTCTTAGGTAAAAATTGAGCTCAGGATCATTGACTTTCTTAATGTTAGAAAACTAGTGTTAGCAAAAGTAATTTTTTTAAGGGTTAATTGCTCTTTACGGTTTGCCTAGTTTTCGGGGTGCCGACGCAGCACACTATGACATCAGCGGTCGATGACGTTAGCACGCCATTGCTCCGGATCCTCGGACCTCTCTGAATTATTCTATACTACTGTCCGAATAAAGCTTGATTGTAAAAAATTAATAGAAAACGATATAATTATTAAATCACTTTAATAATCTGAGTAATAAGTTAAAGTGTATAGATTTTTATGTTTAGTTCTTTAAAGTTTATATCAGTTTATTTGGATGTATTTAGTAATTTGGTTGTATCAGTTTACTTAGGTTTATAAAGTTTATTTGCCGACAGCTGGGTTAGAAGTTTGCTCCGACAGTACATATTTTGTTGTTTAATCAATTTAATTTTTATTAATTTGGGCTTATTGTATTGCTGTCAAAGTGGCGAGGGGCGTTTGAATTTTTGATTATTACAGAGATTTTGCAAAAATAAGTCAATTGTTGTATTTTGTTGCACGATAAAGTTGACCGCAAATTTTTTTTGATGTCATTTTAAATTGATTTGAAATAAATGTTTTAGTTTGATGTAATTTTGGACGTTAACACTAGAAGGACCAAAATTTACGACTACCTAGAAGGACCAAACGCGTCAATTGACGTACGCGCTTTTCTTGAAATTTGTATGCGTTT
This sequence comes from Diplosoma virens, assembly GCA_963680785.1. NCBI lineage: Eukaryota > Metazoa > Chordata > Ascidiacea > Aplousobranchia > Didemnidae > Diplosoma > Diplosoma virens. The sequence goes on from OY796891.1 coordinate 6,382,785, forward strand.
CTCGCTATATTAGAAGGCATCTGAAAGGCAGACCGTACACATTTGAAAAGTTATAACATTGCCAAGTATCTAGGTCAACAAAACGAGCATGCTTTTAAAGCTTTATCATGGACAGGAAAATTATCGTTTGCTGCAACACTTTCCACCTATTTGGCTTTGACACAATATACAGACACAGACGTTAGTTTTTCTATTTCTGCACAATTTATAAAAACACGTGCGGCGGTCTTTTGGAGCAGGCTGTCACACTCTCTTTTATCAGTTTTTGTGTAGCAGAAGACCCTGTACTGGATCTCGTAGGTCTTTAAAAAATCAATGACTCCGTAGCAATATTTAGGCTACTAGTGAGTTCTTCACATATTTTTGTATGTATGTTCTATGGCTGAAATTACTCTTGCACACAGCTTTGTAGATAACCCAACGATTTATTATAGCCATGTCAATGATATTATAAAAGATATGTACTGGCCATCTTCTGCTAGCAGCTTTCACTGAATACAGCCTGAATATTTGATGCAAAACATCCACACCAACCTTCGTCTTGTTATGAAAGAGCACGGTTTCTGGCTTACATTTCAAATTATTGTGCTCTAGAATAACAACTTTTTATGTTGGGTGCTCAGAATGTTTAAAGACTTCGACTGTTTGCACTGATAAAAAATGATAGTCGCTGTAGTGTCCCCTGTGGAGTGTACAGCCATGGTGCTATGCAACATACGCTTCTTCTTCAACAAATCTGAAATTTTCCTTCGGTTTGCTGGAATTATCGCTACCAAACTGCACTGCCGCTTTGCGAGCTCAATAAAAGGTCCAAGGAAGTGAAGTAATTGTCAGACGTGTTAAAACCTTGGCTGAATAAAGGAATCATTAGCTTCATTACCACATCCGTTGGCAAGATGGCATCTCCACTTCTCGTCCAGTCCTTCTCAAGATAAGAAAACCCGTTGTATAGATACTTGCTCTCTACATCGAAAGCCATCCAAAACTTTATGCCAAACTTATCTGACTTGTTCGGCATATACTGAATAAACTTACACCTGGCCGTGCAAGAAAGAAGTTGCTCATCGATGGTTGTATTCACGTTGAGATCGTAGGCCTTCTGAAAATTCTTTAAAAACGGATTCCACAGCAACTATGCCAAGCAAAATTTTTCTTCCAAATTCCTCCTCCTTCCAGTTTTCAAATCAAACCTGAGAAACTTATGATTTTTAAAAATCTCCCACGTGGCATAGTAGCGTTGAACAAAGGCATCCCCAAGATTTATCCCATATACTTTTTATAGGCAAAGTCCTTCCACCACTTGCGCCACGTGCCACAATAAGTCCTATAAGTTTGTCCAGTTTATCTAACGTAACCGTCCAGCTGTTATTTCCAATGACACAATGTGCTTCCGATGTAGTGCACTTCAAAATATTTTTCAGCGTGGACTCGTTGAAAAAGACGGGGACGAAGAAAGAGGACTGCCGCGTATGATGCTGGATGTGAAATATGATGTTGGTCCTGCACGGATTCTAACAATGTTGTGCTGCTGTAGTCGTCCAGTAGTGACTTGGGAGGGAACTGAGCGCCGCAAGTGGGATCTGTCTTCCCTCAATAGGATTTGATCATTGTTATCACTGCTGCTTCGAGCACGCTCCATCATCTGTGTTGATTGGTGCTTCCTGGTATTCGTCATCTGTATATTCGTCATCTGAATCAGAAGAATCCTCCTCATTTTAAACATCCGCAATCACATTGTTGAGTTCCTTAGATTCAATCTGAGTACTCACCATCAGAAGACTCCAAAGCAATTATTTGCAACAATTGCAAGGATTGATCAGCAGCAAACCTTTGAGACATTTTACACTCAAAGAAAATACTGTATCAGTAATTTATTTGGCTTCTGACTTGTGAAAACACAACTCATCGTTAGACACTATGCAAAATGCTTGTTGCACAAATTATTTCAAACTTGCTGCTCATGTGGTGCTAAGAATAAACATTGTATTGGCAGGAACAACCTATTTAGAGCTTCCATGACTGAGATATAGATAATAACCCATCAAATACAGCTTATCCTCTTTTGCAACTTAATCATTATATTAATAATAATAACTTCTATGGCAGCAATATTCAAAACACTAGGCTAAGCTATACCTGATTTTTTTTGTAGTTAACGCAAAACAGAAAACTACTACGTATTGTGCGCCAGGCCCTCACCCAGCAATGCCCCGTAATTTCTCATAACACAAAATAGCTTAGCTGGTGACGCCGAGAATCACCAGAAAAAGAGTGACAACGAATTGAAAATACTCCTTCAAAGATCAGAACAGTAGCAGCACAACAAGCGATTGATAAAACTAACTTGATAGGGAATAAATAAACTTAAAACACAATTATTACGTCATAGTAAGGTACGCCGTCTACGTTCTTTAATTCCATAAAAAAAACTGCTTTAGAAAAAGACAATATAATGATATCTACCAAGAAACTGTTGGTAAACAGGTTGGTATGATTCATTTCGACGTGTTAACGAGTCTTGCGTCAATTGACGCGTTGGTCCTTCTAGGTATAATTTTATTTTTTTCCTTAATTTTTGCCCCCTAGGTCACGAAATTTGGTCTGAGAGTGTCTACCTATAAAAAAATAAAAGTCAAAAAATATGAAGCGATAATACTTTAGAAAGCCCGATTTATCGCCATGTAAAAATTCAAATGCGTCAATTGACGCCCTTGGTCCTTGTAGTGTTAAAAGCAAGTAACTCTTGTAAAGGCTTTAGATTGTATCCTGTCAAAAACTTTACTTGGAAATCCAAAAAAACCAGTTGAACAAAGTAATCCGAATATAGCTTTTAACACCAAATGCTTCATCTAATGCTCTTTTGTTAAATTTGAACCAAAACAACGTAAAACAAATCTCATTGATTCCTTACACATCGAGCCTTAAAAATCTGCTCCAAATCTACATTAAAACATGAACTAGAGAATACTTATTCGCTCTATTCTTGTAAAAAATGGTTATCCAGAATTCCTTACTGATTCGAGAATTTCCAAAAAACTTTTAAGTTTCCAACAAAGCACTAAAGAAGGCCCAAAAATAAAATGCCCTGTCTATTTAAAATTGCCTTGGATTGGGAAAATTCCCTGAAATTTGAAAAAAAAAAATTATCTATTAATAATTGTTTTGGAACGGTTCAACCACGAGTGATCTTTTCCACCAGACGAATTTTACCTGTTATACATAAAGATGTTCTTCCCACTTCTCAACAAAGTAACGTCGTATATGAATACGTGTGCCACTGCGATAGTCGGTACGTGGGTCAAACGTCTCAACGTTTGCAGGACAGAATCCGCCAGCATGTGCCGAAGTCTATTCCGAACAGGACCAGTCAAGAACGTAAACAACCAGAACGTCCAGGAAAACCAGCGAACTCAATACCGCACTGTGATTCAGCGATTGGAAACCATCTGTTACATAACCAAAAATGTGCATCTCACTATAAGGACAATCAATTTTTTATTCTCTCTAAAGCACGATCCGATTTCCATTTATCAGTCTTGGAATCAATTTTCATCACTCTTCGAAAACCTAATTTGTGTAGACAGGAAGAATTTGTTTACAAACACAAATTGTTAGTGTAATTGTAAAAATTTTCTTTTTAGTTTCAAATTTTAGCACAAAACTTGCATAATTTTGTTCCTTTTTTTTTTTGCCAAAAATTTCTTAGGCTGACGAAACGTGGTTTTATTTATTAAATACTTTTAATTATTATGATAACTGCTACTAACCTTAATTTTTAGCCAATCAGGATCAGTCTTAAAACTTTTGAAATACTACGTTCAGTTCTGCAATTCATTCTAGCGAAACCTCCTGAAGAGAGCTAGACGAAAACGTTCGAGTTTTCAAAACAGCCTTTTTTAAGGCTACTTATTTAACAAAAGAGCTTTAGATGAAGCATTTGCTGTTAAAAACTATTTTAAAGTTTTGTACCAATAAAAAACTTTTTAATCCGAATATCTTGTTTTAAGTAAACCTGTGTTTATTTTTTTATTTATTTCGGCTCAATGAATAATTTTCCGCAAGACTGAAGTTTTTTTAATACAATTAATTCCGGATAAGGTCGAATTTATTATTTAAAAAAAGTTTTCTCTGCAGAGAGACAGAGACCACTGTTTCTAATATAAAAAAATATTTACTAAATTCATGGAACTAACAATTTACAAAACTTGCCTCCCACCTCTATTAAAACTTCAAAATGATTCTAGTGCCACAACTTAATAGTTCGTTTAATAAACAAATTAATTCTATTTCTCTATAGAATTGATCTCCGAAAATACTGGCACAAAACGATTCTAATACTTGTTAATCAACTCAACTGAAACTTCGACTGGACTGCGGAATAACTAGGATTTTAACTGGAATATCTGGAATCTACACTAAAATTTAAACTGAAATAAAATACAAACAATATTCACGCTTATATATGTTCACGTCATGTGATGACGAATTTTGTCAAATAATATTGAATTTACGTGAAGTTCGAAATTAAGAATCAGCAAAGAGTTTATCTTCGGTCATCGTTCGAATTTAACAAAAACAGCCAATCAGAGAATTGTGACACAACCAAATTAAGTGATTAGAAGTTTAAAAAGTAAAACCAGAACAATCGAGAAAGACCTAGGCACTAAGGGTCACGTGCTCTTAATCTGATCGACACTTGCATTTAATTACAATTGATAAATAAAACAATAAAAACAATGACAAAACAGCTTGAAAATGAATAAAAAAATTAAATTAAATGGAAGTTTACCGACTATGAAATTATTACTTGGCCATGAATATATTACGTCATAACAAAAATAAAAATTATTAAAACAAAAAATTGACTATAGTTTAGTGAAGTTAAAACTATATTGCAACTGAAGTGTGACACTTCCATTCCAGTTTACCATCAATTTTGTGAATGTATTAGCACAAGAAAAAATTTGAAAGTCTTTTGCGCATGTACTTTTGTAGAATTTTTTTCAATCTTCTTTTCGGGCTGTGTGGTTCAGCTGTGTTTTCTGTGGACTATGATATTTGTATTACTTCTTGAGGGCAGTCTCTGCAAATTAATTGATTCTTCTACAATAACCCTTATATACTTTTGTTTTTGTGACTGTATACATCTTCTGGTGATTTGTACTTGGAGAACTTTATGATTTGCTGTCGGTTCATTTTTGTAATGCTAAGGAAATGTTGAAAAGCTTTCCACTGCATGTGGATTGTCTTGTAATAAAATCGTCGACTTCGTTTTCATTATTTTCATTTGATTTTCATCTGTTTGCGGTTTTCTACAATCTGTAGATTTATTTTTCACTTTACTTTACATATATTCATTTTACATATTTTCGCGTTATGTGAGAAATTTGATATAAACTTTCAATTGGTGGTTTACACATTGCATTATTATTTGTTATTTTTCATTTATAGTTTTTTGCATTATTATTATTTTTCATTTTTAGCTTTCAAAATGGCGTTCACATTGCTTTTACCCAGGAATAAGAAGAATCAATGCAGTGCTAATAAAAGTTATATCAAAATACTCACTACGAAAGTGTTGGGCTCCTCTTCTTTCTCTAATTTTTTGTTAAGGATTGCTCAACGAATAAAGTGATCCGTAAACCATTAACTTCAAAACGTTTGCTAGTAGTAAATATGAAAGCAGATTTAAATAGATGTAAGTCTGGATATACTGTATTTTTATTTGTTTTTTTTTTATTTGATGGGTATATTTAAGCAGTGTTGTTTATTTGGATATATATGAATATATATATATATAATAGATACAGTCTGGATATATATAAGCAGTGTTGTTTATTTGGTTGAAAAACGTTTGGAATTTTGTGCTAATAGAGAATTTGAAAATAGCTAAAGTAAGGCAAGGCTTAGGCTAAAACTGCTGAGGTAATTGAGTTGTAAATGAGGCTAACTGAGCCTTAACATTAAGGATAAGATTAAGAATAGGATCTTAACATTAAGATAAGGTTAACATCAAGGAAGCAAAAATGTAACTGAAGTTATATCAACTGATTTGTCTAAACGTGTTTGTTTGTAGCAAGTAAATAGGTTTTGAAAAATTATCTTATTTTAAAGAGTTTAAATAAAGCTCTGTAGAGGGCGCTGTCCCTCGTCTTTCTTTCTCTGTCAATTTTTATAGTAATGCTCTAGCAGCATTAAAAATACCTTTTAAGTTTGGTGCGTGACTTTTCAAGAAGATGGATCATATGCAAACAAAAGAACGTTTTAATCTTTAGCAGACTTTGGGTGACAAAAGTAAACCTAAAAAAACGGAAAACCTTTGATGATTCTATAATATTAAATCCAGAAACAACTTTTTAATGATTAAACATAGCGGATTCTTATTCCGGAAATAATCAAAGGATTATACTCGTACATTGTACATCATGACAAAATATAGCAGGAAATTTTTCGTGTAAATGATAAAGATTGTTTTCAGGTTTAAAACTATTAAAAGGCTCAGGATAATTGTGATATATTCACAAAAAACCTTGATGGAATAATAATTTCAGAAATTTCAACAGAATTTATGTTGATAAAAGAATATACAAAAAGTACAGTTTGCTTGTTTTAGACATTTTTTAAAGACATCCGACGTTCATATATTAGTATTTGGGCTATATATAAAATTTCTCCTTTTTTCTTCTACGTACAGAATATCAAAAATAAACAATAAAAATTACTCTTGTAGCAAGAACCAGATGCTGGGGATTAAATATAAAAAAGCAAAACGTCTGTTCAAGGTCTGCTCATTTATTAAGAAAACTAGGCAGCCGTTTAGGATTCAACTTTTAAGAAAATGATATGCCAAAAAAAACGTTTTTTTATCATCAATTTTGTTGACTCAAAGCTATTAAGAGTTTTGCTTGATTCTCCGAAAAATAAAATTGCTAGTTTTTTAAAATTGGGGGCGTTCCGCCTTGTTCTTCTTATAGGTTATAGAAAACAACAAAAACATTGTAATGATTTTCACTTCAATTATAAAAGAAAAAATTGCGAGAAAAAAAACAATAATCATGAGATATTTTGAGAACTTGTTTTGGCAATCCACGGATAAAAAGACTAGAAACCCCATAGCAATCGAATTATTACTAAAAACATAATAGAAACTAAGCAAAAGCAACAAACATAGGAATAGGTAACAGCAGCAATGTTTTAAAAAAAATACTATAAGAGCAGCAAAATGATGATAAACAAAATAGCATCATTTGGTGGCAGATACGAGAAAAATTTATATTTTTTTTGTTTTACGCACATTTAACTGAAACGTGGTGCATGCAATGCAATAGTTAGAGCTTGATTTGATGTAAAACAATATTTCACTGTTTCCGTCTGTATTTTTCTGAAAAAAGGCACAACACAACAATCTGCTTGCATGACTTAACAAATTGGTGAATTGTTATTACATTTCAAAATTAACGTGATTTAACAGGAAACAACCGAGCAAACTTTAAATGCATTTTGTGGGATATATGGCACATACTAAAAAATGCAATTAATTCAATAAAAAAGATTAATTTTTGCGTTCAAACTATTTTTAAGATATCTGGTGCAAAATCGTATTACTTAAGTGCCTCACTACTGGATAGCAAAATTGCTGCGCCACCTTTTAGTTTGGGCCTCGTAACGTCAAATTGTATAAAGTTTTTGCAAGTGAAAAATATTAGGGTGTAGAAGAATACTGTTAGCTTGAATTAGATATTTTCAATAATAAAGAGCAAGCGTTCCATCTATTCACTTGTTTGCAAGCAGAATATTTTTTTGCCATATATGGAACAAACAAAAGTCATCGCTGTTTCATTCCAATATTTTTGTGTCACAAAAATGTTTTGTTCACCTGAAATTTCATAAAAATAGATATTAGTTAAAGCTACTGCGCTTGGGGTTTACGAAATTGTTACAGCCAACGCAATATTTTTTGAACTACGTCAGTGCTGTAATTTCGTTTAAAATTACTGCTTAATTTTTAAAAATTTTATAACAACCAAAAATTTACATCTATAAAGGAAAAACCAAATATCAGTGATGACAATTTTTTGGGGCACTGAGTACAAAGTTGTTTTTTAGTTTCGAGCTCGTAACAATAAAAAACGTCACCTATGAGAACAGCAAAATAGAGAATATTTGATACACCATAACAGCGTTATTGTGTGAACAAATTTGAAAGAAATGCTGCGTAACATTTTCATCACATAAATACGTATAAAAGCACTTTATTTATATCATAAAGTTCCGAGAACAAAAATTTCTGCCGGATATATTCTACATGTTACACATTTGTGTTTGGCAAGTCTGACAAAGAAATTTGCAGCGAAAAAGGTATAAAGCAATTCCATATAGTGCATTAGCGCAAACATAGAAATAAATAACAATCCATTTGTTAAACAATTATTAACGATATTTGCATACAGATTATTCGCAGACAACTGGCATCATTTGAAATAGAGACATGAACTAAAAGTACTAATCCTTTGAAAGTGATAAAATATCGAATCTGAGAGAAAGAATGAGAGAGCAAGTCTTTAAAATTGATGACTAGAGTTCATATTCCTAATACGAACTGGTTAATGAGTTGTTTTAAATTTCTTTAGGATTTATAATGATGCTTATGAAATTGGAACAAAAACGTACAAAAGCTGTTATGCCTTTTTTTGCTGTACGGGAACAAAAATTTTTACGCTTCTTTTCATTTCAATTTGCTGCATTTTACGACAATGAATGTTATAAATAAAGTTAAATTAAGTAATTTTTTCTTTTTCTTTCTATGAAATGATTTTATGGTGTGTTAGTTACACTTGTAACAAGTATGAGGATGGTTAAAAAGCAAGATCTGCTAGAAGTGCAAAAATAATTATCGATAAAATAAAAGGCTTATTGAATCTAACCGGATGGGCCAAAGTGAAACGTCCTAAGACTCAAATTCAAAACCTGATTTTAATTAATATAAGTATAATTGTTTAGTCGATTGTAGTCCTTCGGAAAATTGTCTTTTAATCATCCTAATTAATTAGTCGAACTTAAACAAAACAGGGACTATCAAACAATATTAGGTTCTGTGTTGAGCGCGGTGCAATCGCAGTTGAATGAACATGAGCTATACTCAACTTGACTAAATTTCATATTCGTCTAGCAACGCAAACCATAGTTCATCTACGCTGTAAAGTCATTGCTGCATTATTTTTACTTAATTTCTTTTTTTGTTTCTTTTAGTTTTTATTTTTTGATTGTGGACAGCCACAAAGTCTTTCGATTTGGTACATGGATAAAGAAATTTTTAATACCTTGAGTTATGGTTGACATAGTCAAACACATCTATGAGCCGCCCATTTCCGCGAATAATGTCAAAATTATTTGCAGATTTGACAAAGTAAAAGGCAGATGCAGCACTTAAAATCTCCCCAGCACATTGCGCCCGAACATGCATTAAGTGGCAACATTTTTTTTATACGAGCGTATTTTAGTGTGGCTTGATTTGGCAGACACTCAATTGGTTTATTAAGTCTTGCTTTAAAAACAAACTTACGGAGTAAAACAATTTAAACTTTATAAAATTTTGTAAGACAATGGACGTCTTACAAACTGTTTGTTTCAAAGAACATGCTCTACGCCAAATTATAGCAATTGCAAATTGTGCTCAGACATCGTATCTCTCTTCAAAAATAATTTAAATTGTTAAAGCTGCTGCAGATAGGTAATATTATAAAAGCGCGTGTGTTTGGCTTTTTATTTTAAAATAATATCTTTGACATTTCCTTGAAAGGCGCAATATGGTCGGACGTGTGACAAATTACATTGCGCCTGACATAGGGTTAAGGTATTTCCTCTGTTTGGCAGTCTTAGAAAATGAGAATCTCTAAATTACAGTCATATTGCTAAATCAAAAAATTATAATACATAATTTCAACCTTCAACCATTTGTATTAATTGGACCTCTCTGAAACCGATCCGGTTAATCACTTGACGGTTTTTCAAAATGTAACTCCACTTACGCTATCCTGTGGTTCAGAAAGATTAATATAAATGAAAAAAAAGCAAAAATAGAAAAGGACGTTGTCGTTCATTTCATGGAGTTATTTTCTAATTCTATTTTTATTTGAATTGCGACCAAAACACTTAAACATATTGTGCCCACATATGGGCCGCATCGAGCCGACCACGATCTCTTAAAGCTGAGAGGGCTTGCGATATATCTCAACACTTTGATTGTAATGCAAAAAGTTAAGCAGAAAAGTTGTATGTTGCTCTTCATTTACAATGTAATTTTAACTTCATAAATCGATAGTTGATTTTCTGTCTTTTTTTAGAAGTTTTAAATTTTTATTGTCAAGTAATCTTTTTCATTATTAAATAATGATTGTATTATCTGTGTACCACCCATACTTAATTTAATTTATTTGCAAATTGCTTTATTAGTGCTAAAATATTACGTTTTGTTGTTTTCAATTCTAAGCACGTGAAAAGTAGCTTAAGAACATGGGACTTTTGAACAGTCTGCCACAGAAGTGGAGAATCTTTTTATTATTGAAAGTCAGATTTAAAAATTGTTGACAAAGTAGGTCGCATAAGTTGAAACACCCAAGAAAATAGCCTAATCACTTTAAACCTGTCTCGTATTTTTCGATTTTGTTTCCAAAAAGAAGTGATTATCAAAAAAGAAATCTTCTCTTGAATCGGTTTTTGTTTTAAAATAAAGTAATCTTTATTTAAAAAATTCTTTCTTTTAAATCAGACTTCAATTTTTAAAATTTTTGTCCTTAAAATGAAATAATCTCCAAAAATAAAAAAGATCTTCTGCTTGGATCTGCCCCAGATTTTTTGATTTTTATCTCTAAAGATTGTAAACCCTCAACAAAAAGTATTTTCTAATTAGCAGTTGTCATCGCCACATCATTTTATTATCATGTAGGCCACAGTCCCCATTTCTGGTCTAGAATTTTTTCTCTCTAGCGCTCAAGAACCGCTAAATGAGGTGTTCTAGTTAAAGCAAAACTTTCGATTACGTAATCCGTTTGCTGTCGTAATTTTGTGATTGGCTGTTTTGCGGCGGTGCGAACTGGGACCGATGGTAAACCTAGTTTAATTCTTAATTAGTTAATTGTCCACCCAAATCTCAAAGTTTCTGTTATTTCCGGCATCACGTGACGTGATCTTATGAATAAATCGATAATTGATTTTTGTTTTCAAATTATTTCAGTTGATTTATTTCAGTTGTTGCATTCTAATTGAATCGTTCATGTTTTGCCTGTAATTGTTTCAAGTGTCAGTTGACAACCTGAAAATTAATTCTATTGAAAGATAGAATTGTTTTTGATTATATAAAGATGAACTATTCAGTTCAATTTCACCTATTAGGGTGCTAATTCATTCTTATAGTTTTTTAGTACAAAGTTGTTGAAGTGATTATTTGCAGTTGCTGGCGCTGTGAATTGTTTTGAAATTTGGTGAAGCTTGGAAGCCAAGTTTTACGAGAATCGATCAAGTTTTTGTGAATTGTGTAAAAATATTCTTTAGAGTCAGAAACTGTGGTTTCTCGCTAGCAAATCAATCCGCATTCGACCAGAACCCACAGTAAAGGAATTTCAGTCTCGTGGCAAACTATTTCTATAGCTTGAATAAATAAACATAGCTTTACTTCAGCCAATGTATTTTGGTTACCCAGTTCAACTGGTCCTTTTGAATTCCCGAGTAAAGTTGTGAAATTGTAAATGCAGATTTTAAATTTCGATTAACACTAAAATTACCAAGGTATCCTATAGAATACCGGGTCTTTTTTAATCTATGATCATAGATTTGGATTAATAGCTTTTGTTTTAAAATATCTTAACTTTTAAAGAAATTTAGTTTACTTTATATTTCGTGAGGCACAAATTCCGACAGTTTTGGTTTAAGAGATTACTGTGTGTTTTTGATTTTCTATCCTAGAAGTACCACAATATTCTCTAGGACACCAGAAAGATTTGACAATGCATTGGCTTTTTGAATTTAAATTTCTTTTTTATCAATAGCTTTCTGCAGAAAATAACTTATTACGACTTAATGTTATTTTCTTTCCTACGGCAAAAGTAGTTACTTTGATTAATAGTACTGTATTTGTGTAATCACTAATAGCAAGTCAATATGTTCTTGTTTTAGACAATTTTTAGTAATCCAGCGTGGCGGCAGTGATTTGTTGTTGAGTGCAATTATCAAAACAAAAAAGTGTTTGATACGTGATAGCCTCAACTACAAGATTATTTATTGAAAATTCTATGGTCTCAGTAATAATAGAAACTGTTGCCTTAGTGGTGCAAAGCAGAGCTAAAAGTATTTATTGTAACATTTTTTTACAGCTACATATCACTCACAGAAAAATTTTTACAAGATTTTGTAATCACTTTTGTACAATTGTGGTTGGAGTTGTGAAAGCAACATAACCATCGGAGACAATGTCTTACCATGTAATATAATTACTGCTTAGAACACTAATGATGAATTTTTGAGTGATGAAAACGGAACAGTTCCCCAGTCATTATTTTCCATTTCATCTGCTATAAGCTCAGCAATTATAGGCAGAGAGAGTAATTATCAAAATGAATTAAATGATAAAAGCATTACAAACACGCAAATGTACTGCTGATGGTAGATAGCAAACACAAAACAATTTGGAAATCTTTCCAACCTGCACACTGCATTGCACATTTTGTCAACAAGTAAAACTCCTACCAACATGATCTTTACTGCAACTCCATGGTTATTTTTCTGTGTTTCATTCAGTATCAGCACACCATACACAGATTGAAAAAATGTTTTGTTTATGAGTCAATATTGAGGTCAATAGCTAAGTTTGCAACAAAAGAAGCTGTATTTCATCAAATTCAACAGTTTTTTACAAGCTTATATGAACTTAAACGGTTCATCGCAGTGCAATTGCCAGAAGATTATTAAAATTAAATTAAAATCAACCGCTTCATAGTCAAACGCTCCTATTTTAACGTCTAATGCAGTGTCGTGACAAATTAGTGTGCTGTTTGCAATTGTTGGAAAGTGGGACAAACAGTTAAAATCTTATTTTTGTTTTAACGTTCAAAACTTTTATTGAATTTAAAGTTTTCATTTAAAAGTAAAAATAGCTCAAAAAATTTACTTTGTGGTACGGCGAAATATTTAACTTGATTGAGGAGTGCCGAAAGTAAAAACAATTAAAAAACTTTTGGTTTAATGCTTTGAGACTTCATTCTTTTCTTTATCTTTAGTAACTTCATGGCTAATGATTTAAGAGAACTTATTGCAGAAATGGGCACACACGAGGCCAAAAAAAGTGGCAATCGGGTTTCAATATTATTTGCGTTTAAATATCGATATTGAATTTAATAAAAGATATCGAAATTAAGTTTTTGATTGAGTTTGTCTATCGCTTCTGTTTAAATGAAGTAAAAAATAAAAAAAACATCTTTTTTTCAAACTTTATCATAAATAGGCGAATATCGTGCTGTCCAGTCTAAATTGTTTGATAACGAGAAGGGTTTATAGGAAACTCACTTAAACGTGTTATAAGCAAACAGGCCTAAAAATGCCATTTACGGCATTGTGCATCACGAACGTCAAATCAAAGTTTATGGCTTAACCGTGGTTTCAAGCTTTAAACTTTCATCAGATGCAATCATCTTGCTCTGGTTATGTTTTCAGAGCTGGTCAATAAAGGAGAGGAAAATCTAAAAGTTTTTGTGCCCAGAAATGATCCAAAATTTTATGTTTCCAATTAGAGAGTAATAACGAAAGAATAATAAACGATGCATTGATAAAAGAGAGTTATCAATAAAAGAAGAGTTTGCCTTTCTTTTCCTTTCTTAAATTATCGTCATAGTTGTGATTAAAAATAAAAATAAATAACTTCATAAATAAACAATAGTTTCTACATTAAGTAAACTAAATTAAAAAGTTTTAAAGTATTTTAAGTCTATCAATATTTCTATTGTTTATAATTAAGTAGAAAAGGCAAGTAAAAAATGCATTATTGGTATATTTTACTTTACTTGATTTTACCACGAAATGGTAATGCAAACAATTTAGTTTGCAAAAAAATGCAAAAAGATCTTGGACAAACGATGTTCAATCAACAATGCAACAAATTCCTAATTGTCTTCAAGGAACAAAATGGGACAAAGAGTATGAGCGGAGAAAAAGGGACGAAAGGAGAGAAAGGGATTAAAGGCGAACCTGGAGAAGTTAAGTATTCTATCAATAAAACTGTTTCGGGTAAGTTGTTTCTGGTCAGGGTTTTTAACTCGAGTTTTGAATTGTAAGAAATAAATAGTTTATTAACAAACTAGTCATACTGCAATTTAAAACTATTAAAATATACAGTTATTACTGATGTCAGCATAAATAAAAAATTCTTTTTTAATTCTCCTGGTAAAAATAATTTATAGTATTTTCTATTGCATAAAAAAGAAAGTGGGATTATATTTTAACAAAAATTTTCAAATGTTTTTTTATTTTTTAAACTAATTTTGTTTACATTCTTAGTCAACAGTAACCGTAGATTGAATTTTAGATTAAGTTAAATCTTTTATTTTTTGCATCAATTCATTGGTAGGTTTTATAAAAGAAGTTTTTTAAATATTGCCGTTTTTGTTTTGGAATAAACTAAATTATCCTTTACTCAACAAATTGGTAAACTACCGTTAGAATTGATCAAGATATCATAATTGCAACGAAAAAATATAGATAACTGTGGTGCATTCATAGAATAAATTTTAAATCAAATTTTGAACCTTGGAACTATATAAGATTATCTCTACTGCCATTACAACAAAAATTAATTTTCATCAAATTTATACAGATTTGTTCATACAGTAATAATCTACCTATTCTTCTAAGACAAAATCAATATGACACTTTTAAGAATCTTTTTACCAACAATATTATTACCTTTGATTTAATGTTTTTTGTCTTAAAAACTCATATTGTGTATCTTAAATTTTATTGACAATCATAGTGTTAACAACTTAATTTATGAAAAGAAACAGGTGTAAAACTTTAGTTATGATTTAAAGTAAGTAGTAATATTTGTTAAAATCAATTTTCATTTTACAATTACCAGAATGTAGTCTAAAAATATTTTTTGAATTATCAATATTTTTAAAGAGCAACTGTCAATGCTGAACATTACTATCAATCAACACAAGCAATTGATATCAAACCTTACTAACTCCATGCAAGAAATCATTGTCCTCACCAGACGTTTCAATCATTTTCCAGCTTGTAAGTTCATTCATGATTTATTTCTAGAAGTATAGCCAGCTATATGCAAAAAAAGAGCTTTTTCAAATCCAAATATATTAATTTTCTGAACAAAAAAGCATGTTGGCATGCCTTAACAAATAACTATTTTCTCAAAATTACTGACAACAAAATTATTTTTTTGCAAATCGCTGTAATAAATTTTCAGGCAATTTAATTTGTCTCTTGTATGCATAAGCGTATGGACTTGGGCAAAAGGGTTTTGGGATCAATCCCCAAACCGCTTGAAAAAAATGATCAGACATATGCACTTATACTTAAAGAAACATCTTAGCCACAAGTAGACTACCATAATATAGTTGTTTAAATCATGAGAATATAACTCGCACTGAAATTGAAAAAGTTAATTAACTGCATAAAAGTCTTTTTTGAAACCTGTTAATTAATTCTATTGTTTGCGTTCACTGCTTTATAGGTAGATCACGTGCAGCGATCTTAATGAAATCTGATTGGCTCACTTACACGTGGCGAGCACACTATAAATTGAGATGTTGGTAAATTTAATTCCTCTTTCAGTCGTTGGTGATCAAGTGGTTTGGTGGTTTAGTTTTGTAGAGTGAGTTTGTAGATCGCAAGCGAAACTTGGGTAACTTTCGTTTTGCGATTGCGTCGTTGGCTGCATCGTTGGCTGCATCGTTGGGAGCACGTTGGCGGCACGTTGGTTGTATAGTTAACTGCATCGTTTAAGCAGTATTGTCGAGAAAATAATTGTGGTCGTTGGCTTGTGGAAGCCTGTTGTACCTTCATATCAAAATCTCAACTTTAATAAATATTATAAAGCTATAAGACGTGTAGGAAAGCCAGCGGTGTGGTTGGGGAAGGCTCGGATAGCTTCCCTATAGTTTGAAAAATTTGGAGCTAAAGAAGAGAGAGATTCGCTGTGCGGTCTACAGTAAACTTTTGAAATTGACAATAGTATAAGCTTTTACCGTTTTTGCATTTTGTTTAATTTAAACTTTATCGTTTGTTTTATTAAAGATCGTTTTTTTTTAAAACTTTCAAAACCGAAAAGTATTTTAACAAAAATTTAGCTCTATTATGCTTCACTTTTGATGCCTATAGTTTCATCAAAATATTTTCACATGAGATGCGGGCCTATTCTACTCCGCTATAAAATACATTGTTACAAAAAGCGTGAAAAGTACTAAGCATCTAATAGGATCTCTAAAAGAAACTCGATTATATTCTGGAAAGCACGATCAAAAAAGTTAAAAACATAGGCAAGTTTATCAAAAATGTTTCTTCATTTTTGTAAACATTATTTCAATATGCTGGTAGTTCTCAAAGTTTTAGTCGTATTCTTTCCTTTCAAGACTAAGCTACAGTCATTCTCCAAAAGTAAGCTATTTGAGAAAAGTTCCTTTTTTTTATTAAGTAAAAAAACGTTTTTTTATTTTTGCTATAAATTAGAGCACCATGGTCCTGCAAGCTGCTAAACTTTCTTGCGGATAAGCACATGATTAAAGTGATCAGCTTTTCCCGAACAGACGTTTTATTCATTCTACTTGACAGCAAGCAAAGAAAGCTTTGTAGTAAAAGAAGTGGCGTTCCTCGTGGGTTTGTATTGACTCCTTTTCTTTTTAATCTCTATACGTGTGATCTACTTTCAACAGTCTTCAGAAAGCTTGCTCTTACAGCCGATCTAGCACTATTGCTCTTATTTGGATACTAAAAAGACTTGTAAGTCAAGACAGTACTGCAGTTTCTGCGTATTTTCAGACCTAGAAGTTGAAACTCAGCGTTTCTTTTAAATAACCGAGAGGCTTACAACAGCAAAACATTTTTACCATTATGTTCGGTTCCGAATTATTTCGTGGTAAAACTAGACAGATTGCTCACATTCCATTACTATTTTGTGGCATTGCGTAAAAAACTATCTTCTCGCGTCACACTACTGGAGCGACTTGCAAAAATGGATGCTGCGTCAAAACACCGTGCATGGCCGCCCCATCGCTCACCTAATTGACAGCTGAATGCTTTACGTCAGTCTGTTTGGCCTGATAGATATGCATAGATGGAACACGAAGTACTGTAGGAACACATCCAAATTTGTGTTTTTATACGCATAACTAATACCAGGCCAGGTGGAATGGGCTTGCCCCAAACAGCTTGGGTCAAGCTCAATCACCTACAGACTAGTGTTAGGCGATTCCATTCGTCCATGCACAAATGGGGTTTCGTTCCTTCACCGAACAACGAGTGCGGCGCCATTGAACAAACTGTAGACCACGTTATAATGGAGTTCTCCATAGATCGGGGATTGGGTACTGTATTGATGACCTGCAGTGCATTGGGCTCCACATGGAGCACAAAATTTATTAGTTTTGAATGACGAAACCCGATGCAGGCTAAAAACCATCGTTGTCAGCATTTGATCCGGGCAGTGCAGCAGTCTGAGGTTGTAAAATGATAAACTTTGACCCCAATCCTGTTTGTGTTTGACCTAGAGTCGATGGCCTTCCATGCTACAACAGCAACCATTTTTTTGGTCTTCTCTTTAGTAAACAATTTTTATAAACTGTCAAAATAAAACTACAAAGGACGCCCCAGTTTATGTTAACAGTTTATAATTTTGAATCAACTTAAATTTTATTGAAATTCCTTCCTCAACGATTATTTTGTTCAATAAATTACAAATTCCTTTTTAGGGAGCCAAGTGGCTCACTCTGAGAAACAGTGATCTAAATATAGTTGATTTTAGTTGAATACAGAATACTCGATAAGGCAGTTAGCTGAATATTTTTGAATTAAACTATCATGCAATTAGAATATAATTTATTTTAAAACCCAAGTGCGATCATCATCTTATTCAAATAAATTTTGATATGTAGCTAAGACGAATTATCCTCACACTTTTGTAACAATCCTTTGTGATGGTAGCCATTATTAAAATTGATTTCAATTTGAACTGAATTAATTCAATTTGTCAGTCAGCTAAACTCATAGAAAATTTTTCTGGTAATAGTTGCGTTTACAATTAGGCAAAAAAACGAATGCAACTGCAAAGTGCTTTAAAAAAGCATAATAGGGTTAATCTTATTTTAAATGCGAATTTGAAAAAGTTTTTGGTCTATGATTAGAACCTTTGAGTGTTTAGTACCTTGTTTAGTAATCGTTTTCAACTTACAAACCCCTTTTATACCGGAAGAATTTCTGTGTACGTCACTGCAGAAATGTAAAAACTTTAAAGAAACCTTTGTTGAAAATGCAAAATTATGAAAGATCAATTTTTTTTTATTCGCAGTCGCACAATGTTATTGTTGCTGCTGCAAGCATTTTGGCGAAAACGAATCGGATGTGAGATATTAAGACTAACATTTAGTGGTTTGTACTTAGGAAATTTTTTTAGCAATGTTTGCAACGAGCCGCTTTAGCTCATGAAAAGTTGTTTTTGTAGAAGTTATTTTGTTGACTTCACTTGAAAATTCAGTATCTTTTTTTTGCCTGAAAAGCTTACATAGCTAATTTGTTGTTTTTAGTTTTTAGTTATTTCTAGTTACTTGCACAGAAATGTTTGCCGTTCAACCGTTGATCAAATTTCGCTTTTCTCCTTGGTCGGGTGACAAACATTTTGATGAGTTTTATCTTTTAAGCATATAGTTTTCACCACGTAAAAGAGGAAGCAACACTTATCATCAAATTGAATCCATGCAAATTGTATGGAATTTAGAGAGTAAGATTAGCACGTTTATTTTTATCTCCATTTACTTTATTGACTATCAGATGCTTTATGTCGATACCAAGTTTTTAAGTTTGTGCCAAATTTAATTAAAAATCAAGTTAAGAATTAAGAAAACTAATTTCGAAACATTTTTCAGAGATGTTTTTCTGTATAAAAAGATTGTTTATTTTTTGGTTTACGACAAGCTGCATTAGTAAAAATTAAGATTGCTATTTTAACTTTTGACACAGCCCGATGGGACTTTTCCAATTTTTGAATGAAGAGTCCTAGGTTTGCTTAATTACTAACTGGACTGATCGCTTCTTAAATTTCTTCGAAATCGTATTACATGCACTGTGATTATTGAAATATTTTCTATTTGAATTTTAACTGTTTGCGAACCAAAAATCCAAACACAATTGAAGTTATATGACGTACAGACTATAAAATAGTCTTTAAAATCAAAGAAAATATTTTCTTTTCAATAGTTGCTTAAACCAGCAGTAACAAACGGGGCAGTATATACGTATTTTCTCCGAAAAAAAGTAAAAAAACTAAACAAATTAAATATATATTAAAATAATGTGTTGCCAATATTAAATAATAAATAAATTTTAACATTGTACAAAATATTAAAATAACTGATAATGTAACACCGACAATTTTTTAATTATCGTCAAGTTCGAAATTGCGTTGAAACCTGACTAACAATTTAAATGACATTACTTAACTGTTAGCAGTGCAAAAAGTCTTTTCTTGTTTATGTTTCATCAATCTTTAGTTAGAACAATTAAACAATTTTACACATGTAATTGCACTGCTACCTGTTGTCACCACGTATAAATTTGCTTGAAATAAATGCCCCAACAAACAATCTATTAATCGGGGCTATTCTTTTATTTACCTCTTTTCGGATGCACTTTTGTCTCTCTGAAAAAGTTGTTTTTTCTCAAAACAATAGCTCCTGGTTAAAAATCTAATCTTATCTATATTGAGAAATAAAATGTTTTTTTTATGCATTAAAAATGTTCAATTTTAAAAAACGGTTTGTATAAGTTAAATGGAAAGAAATTATTGTGATGCAAATCTTAGCATAAAATTTTAAAAACTTTCATTAAAAATTTTTTTTGAAACACAATATGCGGCTGTGTCAACACCAGTATATTGTGTGCATATATGACTCGGTAAAAAAATGAAATAATTAAGATAACAAAAAATTAGAAAATAAAAAGTATTAAACACAGAGCTCAATGTGATTGACATGAATTTTAATCAAAAATTGCCTTTTGAAAATATTTTAAAAATCCATTTAAAATATTGTGTAATTCTTTAATGAAATAAAAATTTGAAATTACAACTTTTTTCCAAATTAAAAATTTTCTCAAAAGTTAGAAAAAAACATAAAAGCAATTATTAATATAAATATTTGAGTTTCTTATGGATACAGTAGCTTGTAAATATCAAATTATTTTTTCAAATAACCGAATTCCTTTATATATCATAGTATTTTTTCAAATAACTTCAGACTTCCGGCAAACCACTGCTGTTAAGTAATAAGCTTGTGCATCAATATAAAAATGTATGCGATTTTAAAAGTTGTCAATTCGTTATGAAACGGAAAGTTTTTTTTAGATATTGGTAATTTGCATTGAAGTATGTATCCATTTTTTGTTTATATTTATTGATAAAGTCGTTGATGATTATGAAATAAAATAAATTTGAATACATAAACATATTGTGTATAATTCACGTATACCGTAGCTAAACCAATGTTTCGATATAAATAAAAACATTTTTTGAGTCTAACGTGAAAAT
Organism: Diplosoma virens; assembly: GCA_963680785.1. Classification (NCBI taxonomy): domain Eukaryota; kingdom Metazoa; phylum Chordata; class Ascidiacea; order Aplousobranchia; family Didemnidae; genus Diplosoma; species Diplosoma virens. The sequence continues at coordinate 6,403,582 of OY796891.1, forward strand.
CGATCTGTAAAATTTTTAAAGATAAAATCAAAACAGTTTTAATTAACTTTGTTGACTTGTCGTTAAAACAACAAAATGCTTGTATTGTAGTTGGTTAAAGTGAGATCTTGACAAGCTTATGCAGCCACGGAACTGCAATAAGTGATTAAAGTTTCTAAAAGCAATAAAAAACAAATCACAAAAGTATAGTTTATTCTACGATATTAACTCTTAGCAAATTTTATCAACAAACCAAACAAGTTTTCTTCAAATATAATTATCAAACGAAATAATTCATTATTTTTTAAAATTTGCTTGACATGTTCAACGTATATCTTGGTGCTTGTTTGACTCTTTAACAACTTTTAACACTTTTGGCTATGACTAATTGGATACAAGTACATCGTGATATAAGGACCAAGTTTTACTGACTTTATTCATAGTTTCGGTTAATTAGTATTTACAATCTATTTTGATGAAGTTAACCTAATCCTTAACTTATTCTACAATACTTTTAAAGCAATTGGTTTAGTAGCACCAGTTATTATGATACATACGACGTACTTGACTTTATTGTTTTTCTTGTGTTGCCACCTGATGCGGAGCATTAACACTAAAAAAATGGCTCTATAACAATAGTCGGATAATTTCGGGTTAGATTAACATTAGCAACAAACAAAGAAAGCAAAACAGTGTAATGTTGGTTTTAACTTATTAATTTTATTTTAAAGGTACTGCTACCAGGCAACATTGTTGTTGCGCGTGTAATAAACGATAGGTTGTGTAGCCCCTGTTTTCTATTTCGAAATCACTTTGTCAATAACAATTAAAAAAACATAATAACTTGATTACAAATAGAACTAAATAAATTAATTAAAAAAATATATTTAAGACGAGTATATCAAAACGACATTAAAGCCGCAAGTGAGCATTAAACTTGCAAACAATTCATACAATGCTGTAACAGATAATCAAACTAGAAAAGCAACAAATTTATAGAAAACACAAGAACAATTTTCGCACCTCAAATAAATAAAACAAGTGTTTTGGTAATAATAGATAAAAGTTAAGGGTTATAAGATTAAGATATACAGTATATCTGAAGAAGAAACTTTTATTGTTCTGGAGAATGTTGGCAATGAAAAAAGAGAAATAAGCAACTCCGATAGGATAACGATTGACGATAGTAAAAATAATAATTGGTAAGATAGCATTTTATGCAAACGGCATTGCCAAAAGATTAAATGATTAAGTTAGCAAACTTATCAGTTTTCAAAATTAAACTTGCAAAACAACTTCTGTCGCATATATTGTTCTCGAACAGATTTAGACACTCTCATTAGACAAAAACCAGGAAAATACATCTAAAATGTTGTTGCTCTAAAATAAGTAATAATTTCATCTTATTTTTGCCTGTGGCTTGTGTATTCCACACCAAAAATTTCTGTTAAATTATCCTGAGAAAATTTATTTTTTTATTTGGTTTAGTAAAAATTTGTAGAGAAACTATTTCACAGAATTAATTTCATAGCTTGAAAGTTTTGAGTGGAAATTACAAGGACAGAATTTTCATGAAATTATTTTTGCCACTGACTTTTCGAAATAGAATACAATAAGCTATTTAATTGATTAAAAATCTAATAGAGTATGGTCAGTTGTAATAATTTGCGTTTTTACGATAAGTTGTTTTTTGGTGTTGCTATTTTGATTTGCCTATATCAGTTTCACTAAGAAACATCTGACCAATTATCGAACTCATTTATAGACCACAGCATTTATAATTGCACCATTAAGGCGCGTTTACAGCCGTTTACAGTACTTTTTTCTTTCAGCGCGATCTTAGTTTGTTTTATTGACGCTCAAATCCACTCATTTTTTCTCGAAAACATGAGTGGATTTGAGCGTCAATAAAACAAACCAAAATCGCGCTGAAAGAAAAAAGTACTGTAAACGGCTGTAAACGCGCCTTTAGTAAAAAAATATAAAAAAAATATTGACTTATTTTAAACGCTTTTAAATTTAACACAAAACAATATCAACCTTTAAAAAGGTAATAAAATCATAAATGTTTTTAAAACTTGCGTGATTTATATAATAATATTATAAATGGCGCCTTTTTAAGAAATTAATTTCTTCAAAGCCAAGCAAATATATGAGGTGGGGATTTGGACAATTTGTAAACTCCTGTTGTGGTAATTCTAGCATCAAACTTTATATTTATTCTTTGTAAAATGAGCATTTTCATCAAAACGTTTACGCATTCACCGTACAATATAGAGCATACTAAAAAAAATGGCATCAAAACAAAAAACAAAAGATACATTTATAGAAAATAATCTACTTTTGTTTGTTTTTGGGACAAACTCTTTTAAAACAATTTTTACAGACTGTAACATCGCAAATTTGCTTTGTCGGCAAATCCACAGTTTGAATTACTCGCTTTGTTTTAGCGACTTTCTAAAACGATCGCGAAGTAAACGGTTTGTTGATTTCTATGACAAAAAAGGATTAATTGTGATCGATATGAGAGTTATCGCGCGCTTGTGGTAATTTTTTGTCAAAGATTGTATAGCAGCGTTTTTTGTATTTGAACTATAATTTTTGATTGGAATTGCCAGAGAAGAAAATTCAGGTAAAAAATTTATTGTACTGTTGTTAAATATTTGTTTTAATAATTTTAGCTGGTTTTGAAATGCTGGTAATTAATTCTGTATAGATATGTAAAATTAAATTTTAAATTTAAGCTGTAGCTTTCAGCAGTTGTTCTATTTCTGTAAATGTGCTTAATGTTGAAAATTGTTTAATATAGCTATAGGTATAAGCCTAAACCAATTTCACAGAACACAAATATTAAAAAAAACATTTTATTGAAATAGTCCGTTTCGCCTGTGGGGCTTAGCAGGGAACACAACATGTTATTCAAATAGAATCAAGATATAGACCTACATATATTTGTTTAATTACACAATAATTTCAATTGTTTATCTTTCACAAATAGCTTTATTTAGTTAAACGAATTTAAATTCATATTTTTAATCATTGTGGTCGTCATCGTTTGGAAAGGCATTCATTCCGGATCAGACACTAACAGGATTGGAGCCGAAAGTTTATCTTTTTACAATCTAGGCTGCTGTACTGCCCGGGTTGATGGTGTTGAGACAGCATTAGATTTCGTCATCTGAACCATCAAATCTTGTGCTCAATGTGGTGCTCGATGTATGGGGCGCGGTGTTATGACGTGATCTGCGGTTTTCTCAGTAGCGCCGCACTGGCAATCAGGTGAAGGAGGGATCCCATTTGCACATAAGCAAATAGAGCCGCCAAACACCAGTCTGCAGGTGATTGAATTTAACCCAAGCTGTTTGGGGCAGGCCCATTCCAACATGCATGGTACTGATCATGAGTATATAAGCACAGAGCCTGTTGTATTCTCACAATACTCCTTGCTCCATCTAAAATTTGTCCGGTGAGAAGCGCAGATGTTAAGTCTGGAATGTTGTTTAATAGTTTCCAAGCACCCAGCACAAACGGGTATCTAGATCTTTCTTAGGATTATCTGAGGAGCTACTTGTGCGACATGCAACTTATGGTCATATTTTAGGTCTCTACGGTCAGCCACAAACAGTTTCGCTTTTAGTAGGCAAAGCTCAGCTGGTTGGATCCCTGAACGTATCGATAAATGGTCCTTTGGAGTAGGACGCAGGCATCGAGTGACTATACGCATGACGTCCTTCAAAACACTATCTATGAAGCGTAGATTACGTCACAAACAGAAGCCTTCAATTAAATGCTTGCGATGCAAGGCGCGCAAGCTACAAAGTCTTCTATTAATTAGATTGTGAAATAAAATTTCATCACACCCATTAATCTAGTTGATGAAAGCAGCAAAATTGTCACTGGCTGGTCGGGTTTTCAGCAGGAAGCATGGCAGCAGCCAGTTGTTATATTTGATAAATTTATATTTTACGTCACTGCGTTTTATTGTTTCTTTATTATAATTTTCCATGCGCTACCAAACATCTGCAACAGCTTATGCATTTACTAGCTCAATTATTTGAGTTACCTCTTTAATTGATAAAGATAACAGAAAAAGAAGACTTAACAATAGGATTATTTAATTAACGCAGTGAAGTTTTGAAAAATACTCAAAAAAGTCTCTGTCAAATTTTTATCAGTTTTTACAAAATGAGATGGAAAATGCAAACAATATTATGTAGATTATGTACACAGCTTTCAGTTTCATCAACCAGATTAATGAATGCGATGAAATCTTATTTCACAATCTTATTGATAGAAGGCTTTGGAGCTTGCGCGTCTTGCAGCACAAGGATTTGATTAAAAGCTTCTTTTTGTTGTTTTACAATGGGAAAGCAATCTTTAGTTTTTAGATTACTAATTTCGTTAAATTTTCCACAGGATTTAATGATAACGTGTTTATCTTGAGATTAAAGTTTGCAATAATAATTGCTTTTAGCACATTTAATATTTTATTGGGAGTATTACGATACTTTTGGTATTCCATAGACTCTAATTCTAAGAATTACAAAAAGGCTATCGAAAAAAATTACAAAAAGGCTACAGATCAATCGCTACCCGTATGGTCTATCCATCTAAACTAAAGCCATCTATAGTACGCAGAAACTGTTTGCCTACTCAGCTCAAAAGCTTTGATCTAAATGAATATTTGTGACACTGTAATAGGTAGGACGAACATCAAATGGCTACAACAGCAAGCAAAGTGTCCTATGGGAACTCTTCCAGGAAGATCCGGTCAAAAAAGCACAATAATTTATATTGCCACTCTTTTTTAAAGACAACACCTGCTGAAAAATTAGCAATGTAAACTAAATGACAAGCAATTAAAAATTTTGCGGTTGAACGCAATTGGTATTATCTTTGTCTACTTAGGCAGCTTTTATTAAATCTAGGCATTCTGTTCTATGCAGACAAAAAAGATATTTGCACGTTAAAACTTTTTTAGTAACGAACATTATACAGTAGACCAACTGTTCATTTTTAACAGTAATTTTTTCTTAAGATTACGCAATAATCCGTTTTCCTTCAAAGATTACACGGTACAAAACTCCTTTTTCTTAACTTGTTAAGACTATACAAATCTTGTTTTTTCAAGCTCGGCCAAATTGACGCCATAGCTACTACTAAAAGCGTCAGGAAAAGTGCCAAGCTACTATGATATCGACTTTATACGCAATATTAAAGCATTTAAAAATTTGACAAAAAAATCTGTCCCTTTATATTATTTTTCGCATTCAAAAGATTTTTGAAAAACACTGGTAATTTTTGGATAACGTAGAGGTAATGAAAATACTCGTAACCATCTCTTGAACGGAAAAAAGTTGTGCAATATATTTTAATAGTATTGATATTTGTAAAAGTATACGATTATAGAATTTAAGATAAATTTATAGTCGTCCAAATAAGCTATCCGCTCAATTAGCTGGCTGCAAAATCAACTTGACAACGGCAAAGCCTAAAATACTGAGCAACACCGCTAGGTAGCTTGAAAAAAGTTAATTAAGATCATTACTAAAAGCATAAAATTATAGTTTGTTTCCAAGTGCGACTGTTGCAAATGTCACAAATTCGCAAAAAAATCTGTTTTTTAACCTTAAATCTAGCGATATAATATTTGTTAGCTTACAATCTTATTCGAAATGTCCAATGAAAAATAATCAAAAATTTGCAGAATTTTAACTAAAAAAATAAATGAAATAAAATACGGTAGAGTGGGGTTTCGAAGTCAGGCCCTTGTAAAGAATAGGAGTTAATTTTGATTCTCAGCATAGCTCTAAAATATAAAAATATAATCAATATAAACACTGTTACCAGGGATATCACTTATTTTAAAATTCATTGTTCTTCTGGTAAAATCAGAGGCAAGTAAAACTTCAACAAATACAAAAGGCATAATATTTATTAAAGAAGAACTCAACGACGTTTCGTCCGTTGCATCGGGCGGACTTCTTCAGGTAAAAGCAGAACACAACGCGCACCGTATATAAAAACCAAGAAGTTAAAAACACAAACCAACAAACACAAGGTGAGAAGCGAACCTACATAACGATTTCATAATTACTTAGTGCAAAAGAAACAAATTTAACAGGTTGAAAAGTTGAGTTCTTCTTTAATAAATATTACGCCTTTTGTATTTGTTGAAGTTTTACTTGCCTCTGATTTTACCAGAAGAACAATGAATTTTAAAATATAAAAATATAATCGTTTATAATAAAATGTTTGTTTAGTTTATGTGCAATACTGCTCAGTGGGAATGAAATATGGAGACAGTAGAGTTGACAACAGTCACATTACTGCATCTTCTTGTTACGATAATGCTTATCTACCAGCGCATGGAAGATTGGATTACCCGGGAAAGGGAAAAAAAAGGGCCGCTTGGGTAGCACGACCAAGTAAGCATTTGTTTCGTTTTTATGTTTTTCTGTAAATGTAACAAATATAAAATATTATAAAGTCAAATATTGCTCATCCAACCTACTTCATTTCATCCACGGTCTACTAAAGATATTAAGTAGGCCGTGCTTCATCAAGGTAATGTTAGTTTATTGAGTTCAGCTTATGGAGATTGATAATTATTGTTAGCTGACTAATTTTTATTGTGGATTTCAATTCACTTTACTGTAATCTAGTATAAGCTAATGTTTAACATTTTGCAGTAATTGACTGAAACTTTGTGCTATTGCGTAGGACAATGAATTGAAAATAAATTATGACAAATGTTATTGTTGCTAAATTTACGAGACAGGTTTGCTTATTTCCTAAGTACGATTTGTTAAAAACAATTTATTGCTGATATGTTAAACTCGTGAACATATACGGGTCGTATGGATGAAATTTTAGCTTATAAATATGCCGAGGGCCGCAATCCGTATAGAAAACAAAGTGATAATCTTTTTTTAGTAATCAGCTTTACTTTAAAGCCAAGAAATTACTTTAAATTTCCTCGAAGTTTCATGGACCGCATGCAGTTAATATGGACGATAAAATGGCGGTCACTACAGAAGTTTCAATTAATGCAATCTTTATGTTTTTTGTTTAGCTTTCAAACTTCACAATTATTATAATTCTGCTTGCTTCAATTAAAAGCGTACTCTTTCCGAAAATTTATTATGTTACACTTATGGAGAAGAGAAAATATTTTCAACCACATTAATGATTTATGAAAAATTAAAATTTTCAACGTTACATCATATCTCAAACATAGTATAAAATATTTAACGAAATTTAATAAAATAATCCAGACAGTTTTTGGATAAATAAAAGCCAATAGATAACATTTCTTGTGTCAAGGTCAAATTGGTGAGTGGATTCAAGTTGACCTTGAAGCAGCAACTTTTGTTACTGGAGTTATTACTCAAGGAAGAGGTGATACCATCAACGGAGTTCAATACGTTTCAAGTTACAAAATTGCTTATGGCAACACTACCTACAACATCCAGGAAATAATCGGTGAAAATGGTAATCCGATTGTAAGTAAAAAACTAATTTTTGTTAAGAACAACATAACAATTTCAAATTGTATTGGACAACTATAAATTTAATATTCTTAAATATATTTTTTTATTTTTGTACATTTTTCAGATTTTTTCTGGAAACATGGACACCAACTCGTACGTGATGAATAGATTTCCTCAACCAATCACAGCCCGCTATTTTCGTCTGATTGTTCAATCTTGGCAAATACACGCTGCATTACGAATGGATTACATTACTTGCTAATCAAACAATTTTCCAACTAAATTTACAAAATGTTTTATAGACAGATTAATGAAATAAAACGTTAAATCAATTTAATCACAAAAGTAACAAACTTATATAAGAGAAGTTAAGTTTATATTTGCAGACTAGAAGCATATTTAATATTAAAATTTGGCAGGTCAGCATTGCAAAAGATTACTTGCAAGCAAAAGAGAATAAATTTATTTTATCTCTATATTTATCCTCCTGACTCGCAGGAAAGCGACGGAAGCGCTAATACATAGGATAACCAATTACCCCGACCTTTTTCCGGAGATACCAAGACATTGCTGTCCGCTTGTAATTTAATAGAGATATGACTGTAATTTAGAACTGCTTGCCAGGACCACTAAGCAGGGGAATGTGTCGTAAAGTGTCTTAACCAAGGAAACAACAGAATGGCGTGAGTGAGCTTTGAACCGAGACCCTGTTGCTCACAAGCCCGGCGCTTTAACCACTCGACCACGCTGCCGACAGATCATTTCACTGACAAAAAACCCAATATGAGGTTTGACAATATAGATCATCCTAAGGTAAAAATTAATCATTAGTTAAACGAACCATAACAGTTGTTTACATTAACATGTATTTGTCAATCTAATCACCGATTCATAGACTTTTAAAAGACCGTGTTTTTATCTGGCCCGAACTGCTTGGTTACAGAGAACGAGTAACTGTTTATAATACTTGTTTTCTTATAACATTTTGGGGTAACCATTGGCCATTACAATTTTCTTTATGTTTTTTGTTATTTCCTGCCTTTGCATCTCTTACTTCATGTGTTTTCTTAAAGCAGGTGTTGAGGGGTCTTATAAACAATTTTGATATTTAATTTAGTTTTTGAATTGTTGGACTGATTGAGTCCTAGAAAATGTTTTGTATCGTAAATATAACTAGAATCTGTACCCTTTCAATTCAAGACCATATTTCATTTTCAGTACTGATGTTGAGAAAAGACAGTAGATTAATTATTCTATTTTATATGTAAACGTTTGTGATGAATGAAAATGATTCAATTACCTTGAGAAATTGCCCACTTAAGTTTCACGCAAGAAAATTACAAAAGCACAATCAACATGTCTAAAAACACTTGTCTTTTGTTTTCAGGAAAAAAATTATGCATATTTTTTCAAGGTTTTCTTCCAAAAAAAGTGTTTTTTCCTTGCAGAACAAAAACTGTTTCCAAAAAGCTCAAGTGTCTTTCCTTGAAAAACTGCTTTGGAGAAAAATACAAAGTATAGAGTAAAGATTTGATATCAATGATGTGCAGTGATTAATTGATTAAAATTAAATGCAAAATTAAAGCAATATTTATATAAAAGAACAACAGAATGACCGGAATGTCAGTCATTGAGGTCCGCTTTGTAATAGAACAATAAATTTTGACTCAAACAATTTTATTATCATATTTACTTCTTAATATTTCTCTATTTAAATAAATTCTTTGTTGTACAAAACTTTAAAATAATTAATAGTATTGACAAAACCATTTTAAGCCTTTAGATTAGTTAGTCTTCAAAACAACTATTTTTTTTTGATATTTTTTTGTGGAGCACTACTTAAAAGTAGAATTGGTTGGCAATGGTAAATGAGAAGGAATAACGGGTATATAAAGAAAAATTGAACATGAAAACCACGGCCTCTCTGATTGGTTGAGAGAAAGAAAGTACATGATTGGTCGATAGCGTGCTCACTTGCGGTTTAAGGAAAAATAACTTTAGCCCATTGGCTAATTTTTTTATCAATTAAATAACACGAAGACTTTTTTGTCTTCACTTTAATTTTAACGTAGAATTTTTAAATAATCACAAGTTATAAAACCTAGCAAATAAAATTGAAAGATTTTACATCAAAATTCAAGAAAAATCCCCTTCTCCCCAAAAAAGAATCATCACTTTGTTCCCCAATCAGATTGCGGCCAGGGGCAAATTTTTTTGAATAAAAATTTCACCTACGCGGCCCGTGTACGCTCACGAGTTTGAAAAGCCTGATTTAAGTAATAAAAACTAATAAAGAAACAACTTAATATCATAAAATAAAACGTGAATGAAATTCTCTTTTTTTATTAGTCTTAATAACAAAAAATTAAAAAACCAAATAAAAAATCCGCGACTTTATAAAAAAAAGACAATGCAAAATAACAATCTTAAAAACGTTTTATTTTTTGTGCCGTTTAGAATTTCTCGACTTCGCTAAAACCTATTTCAAAGCTTTCGTAGAAACTTTGTATAAAAACAAACCAAATTTTCTTTTGTCAAATTAGGGAAAAATTTAACAGAAAAACTATACTGTTAAATTTGTTTTCAAATTCGCAATGTACTGAAAATAGGAGTAGCAAAATTTCAGTTACTTTAAAACTTAGATTTGGGCAAATTAATTAAAAAAATGAGCCGCTATCAAATTCGGATTTTTCTGTTAAAACAAAAAGTTTTTCGATAACAAAGAGCAAAATTTTCAAAAAAGTGATTTTTTGAACTTAATTCTTATTTTATAACCTTTTGCTTTTATACTACCTGTTTAAAAAGTTTTTTAAAGTAGGCATTACTTAATAAACTACTAAAAATATTGAATAAATCGAAAAAGTACGCAAACAAAAACTAAGTTGACTTATTAATAACTGGTCAAATGTTGCTATATGAAAATTAAGTTGGTAAATTAATTTAAAATTAAGTTGATAAAATAAAACAGAAATCTAAAAAATCAAAAAACGATCATCATTTTTCAAAGTACGGAAAAAAGTATTATGAGGTACTTTGAACTACAACAAAAAAACCAACCGTTAACAAAACGGCTGCCCCGATAGAAAAGCATAATTAATTGCCAGAAAGTTGTTTTATCAGCGGCAATATTGCAATTTATCAAAAATCAAAAAGTGGAAAAATAAGCTGAGAGAAAATCTATTTAAAGTAGATTGTTAAATTCGGAATTGGGCGTATTATGTCTGAAATCAACCATTGAATGCAAGATAAAAAAACCTATCTTTACATATACAGAAAACTTTGGCTAATTGCATACCAGTTAAACGCATAAACCGCTTTAATGCATAGGATTCCAGACTCCTTAAACAAAACCAAAAATATGATAAGAAAATAGTATGATTAATTGCATAACGGTTATTCGCATAAACCGGGTATATAAATAAAATTTTTTTTTTATTTGTGAACTTGTATCGCATAATCGCATAGCTATCTGCAAAAAAGTGTTAAGCACACTAGTCAAAAGATGTTGAAATCTGTTGCGCCATTAATCCAATAGAGTAATTGTCGTGAAGTGTCTAACTTCGCCTACACGACAAAATAACACCGCGCGTTTAACTTCCAGCTGTGCAAACTAAACTGAATTAGAAGTTGTAGGGGTTAAGCTTACAAATTGACCTTAAACTTCAAATAAAGCGTGGAATTACATAAAAACGGCAATTTATGCCGACCAAAAGAACGAATATAAGAACATAATTCGGTTTCAACAAATTTAATAAAACGCTTTATAAAACTATAAAAACAAAGCGTTTAATTGACTATATTCAAGCCAAATACAAATCAAAGTTAATTGCACCAAACAACCAATAGAATAGTTGGGACGCAACTAACACAAAAAAGCAAATCAAGAACAAGTTGAAGAATAAACAAAAAGTCGCAGTTTACTAGAACAGAAACAATAAAGTTTGATTTTAAACAAAATAAAAAGAAAATAACTAAGACAGGCGCTGACAGATTCACGCCCAGCAAAGAATGCAGCAAAGCTAATAATTTTTGTTTCTGAAGATTTGCTTAATCTTTTTAACAACCAGGATTTTTGGCCTCATTGCTAATTGACAACTAGTTGTTGTATCGCAAACAAGGCGATGCTACTGTAAGTGTATCAGAAGATTACGGGTCAGAAAAATACAAATGCAAATTGGCCGTTATCATAATCAAATTGAACAAAAAGAACTGGAATCTAATTAAAGGCAATGCCAAAGTAATACAAAAATAAATCAAAAAAACATTAATTTGCTTGGACAAAAAACAATATCACGAATTGCGATTTTTTTGAAGTCGAGTGACAAGTGTGAAAGGCGTTGAATTAAAAACCGACAAAAGAATAAAAAAATCAACATTCTCCCAAGCTATTTTATTTAAGCTCTATGGCTATTACTGTCAACGCAATTAATAACAACCGTAGTAATCAGTTTCAGTTTATTTTTGTTGCAAAGACGAAAGCCAATAAACAATCTCAAACACACCCATGCAAACAAATTTGGTTTTAACTTACAATAGGGAGATTGTGAAGGGATTGTGAAATAATAAACTTTTTTATGACACCCAAAACTAATTAAAAAAAAAAACTTTAATAAATGGCAAGGCGACGAAAAATAAAAAAGCAAAAAGGCCTTATAGATTAAAGTAGGGTGGAAAAAATTCTGATAAACAGAAAAAAAAACATTATGAAAATCCAAGAAAAATAAATTGCATAACGGAAAGTATAAAAAAAGCAAATAAAAACAACATTAAAAAAGACACGATGCGTTAGATTCTAGGCTTTCAAGTATTTAATTTTAAAACTAAATCAATAAGAATGTTTTATATGATTTTTTTTAATTTGAAAATTTAATTTTTTCTATTTATTTGAAATAGAATTCAATATAATTGGGCCTCTATACTTGATAGAGCGTTGTAATCTGCTAGTATAAAGGATGTAGTGTTGATCTGTAGTTGAAGGTCTGGTGGAACAATGACGGACAGTTTTTAAAAATAAAAAGTTTTTTCAAAATTTTGAGGCACTTGGTTATTAAATTAATCATGAAAAAAATAGCAGCGTTGTACCTAATTTATTGTTTTAATGGAAGTATATTGCATTTAATGTAAAGTGGAATTGCACAATCTCTCCAATTACTTTTATTTACAATTCTAACAGCTTTAATTTGTAGTTTTCTTGTTTTAAAAAATAAGAGGGAAAAGTATTACTCCATACCAGGAAACCAAAGTTAGTATAAGAGTTTACAATATAACCATACCAGGAAACCAAAGTTAGTATAAGAGCGTAATAAATATTAAACAAAAACGACTAATCTAAATAATAATTCAGCTTAAAAACTCTTTTAAATAATCTTAGTACTTTCAATAGAATAAAATTTACGTCGTCGCAAAAATTTAGTTTCTCGTCTAAATTTTTTAGCTGTAACTTATTTATAGATAGCTATTGTTTCAATATTCACTCTTGTTTGCAATTTATCTGCAAATTATCAACACCTGTGGTGCTGACATCATCCCTACTACCTTCGAAGAAACAAGGCAGTTTGTTGGTGAAAAATAAAAGGTTTTAGGAAAAAATTGAGTAATATTTTGATAAGTTGCAGATTAACAAAAAAATAACGGAAAATCGTTATCTTGCAAAGAGAGCAAGATTAAGGACAAGGTATTAAGATGAGTTAAAATTGCTTCAACCCAAATTCCATTTCTCCCCTCAAGCATTTCCCATTAGGTTGTAGAAGCAAATGTTAAAAACCTTATAATAGGAATTAACGTCTAATATCAACACTTTAATGAATCGTAATTCATGCAATCTCACTGTTCTAAATAGCAGTTAATGCCCGTGTAGACAAAGTTAGATTTTTTAATATGCGCCCGATGAATATTTTACATTTTTCATTCGAAGACTTTTATCCAACATTAAACAATTATGCCAGAAGTCTTGAATAACTCGATTCTCTACCTAAAAGACAAACAAAATTAGTAAATGTTTTGGAGATAATTTTTAGATAACTTAAGTATTTTTAATGGAGATCTATCTTAAATTTTCTGTTCAAATAAATATTTAATTTCAACCTGAGGTGTATTAATTTAAACAAAAAACTTAATCAGAGTGACATCAGAGTCCCACAAATTTACGTTATTTTATTACTAGTTTGCTCAATTTCCAACGGTATTTCTTTAAAAACTTTTGTTGATTATTTTTAAAGTGTTGGTAGTAGATATTCGATGAAATCAGAAACGATATTCATATTGTCGGCCTGTTTGTTTGTATGTACCAATGTACTTGGTCAAACCAATCGAAATCAGGAATGTCGTTGTTCTTGTGCAACAACAGAGCCATTTATAAGGACCGTTGAACAAGGAAGACCGGGTAAAGTGGGCCCGCCAGGCATACTTGTTCCAATGGGTCTAGTAGGAGCTCCTGGATCGTGCGGATGTGATCCGAACGAGATTGAACGACTAAACTCCACAATTCAAACTTTGTTGGGTGAGAATATTGTTGTTAGTAATTTTGATATAAAAACGTTTTTCCAGATATTTGTGTCATTTCTTGTTAAAAAACAACAAGAGGAAAACCTATATATCGGCAAGAATATGATGAAGAAAATTTAATTTTATTTTTAATACGCTAATTCTCAATTTATATTGAATCAGAGTCACAATCCAAGGTGATCAGAAACAAGACTGTAGTTGGAAGAAACCTTTATTACTTTGTTGTGCTGTTTGTTTGAAATCAGATGTTGATAGTAATGTTCTAGATTCAGTATTTAAGTTCCTTATTCAAAACCGTTTGTTGTTTTTAAGTTTCTTATTCAAGTCCAAAATCCTTGAGTGACTTCTCGGCCATTTGTATCTAATGCACATTTATTGCATGTGATTTAGAATAAAAAAGGCTAATATAAGAAACAACTTGATCATATAAAATGGAAAAGTTAATTAATGTGTTACTGGGATTCTGATCTTTTGAGCAATTAGTTAAGTAATGCGTCCTTAAATCAAGATGAATGTATTACTAATTGAAACAAAACAAATGATACAAAAAATAAAGACAGATATTTTATAACTTTTGACGATCGACAATTGACAATTAACTATTGACGATTGACGATATTTAACTGATTTGGGCTCTACGCCAAAACCTGCTTTTACAGAGCTAACAAATGCAAATCTCTCTTTGTCTCCTTTCCAATAATTAAACTTAAATTTATATAAGAAAACAAAAACACTTTAGGCGCAGTGGTGAGAGGCAAATCAAACTTACAGTGTTGGATAACAAAACGCGAAATTAACTGAAACGAAATTAAACTAGGTTCGAAACTTGCTGTAACATAGCCCCTCACAATGTACAAACCCAACTACATTAACGACCGAACCCAACAGCAAGTTTCGAACTAAACAACACACATACAGAATAAACAGATATAGAACTTAACGCTACGAACAGTTTCCTGTATAGTTTGGAAATCGGTTGCTTGAATGTACTGGTAACAGTTTTTACGAGGACTAGTCGAACACGATTGTTTCGATCCGGAAAATTTCCACTATCCTCCCCAGAGGCCATTTTCCTCGTGGAGCATTTACCAAAGAGTCAGCGGACAACGAAGACACAAGTTCAATATGGACGGCTCTAAACGTCATGCAGGTAAACAAACATTTCCTAAGCTTCACTATGGCTCGTCCTTGTTTTACAAACATTGGTCCAAAATAATCCACTCCTGTAAAATAAAAAGGAGGTTCATTTGCCGCTAACCTTGAATTTGGAAGATCAGACATAATCTGTTGACCAGCCCGAGCATTCCTTCTTTTGCATAAAAGGCATTGTCCTAGCACGTTTCTAACAGTTGCTGCTCCTTTGATTATACAAAATTTTTGCCTTATGGTCGCCCATGTGTAAGACATTCCCGCATGACCGACTCGCTCGTGATAGTCCTGAATAACAAGTTTTGTTACATGATTGTGTTTAGAAAGTACAACAGGATGTTTAACATCAAACGGAAAATTTGCTTTGTCGAGTCTTCCTCCCACACGTGATCACGTTGCACGCTTTGAATTATAGCATTTTCAGCAGATTCAATTTCGTTAACAGTCTATGGTGCTCTGCACGTGCTTCTTTTTAACAAAAGTTCTTTTAGCCTTAAAATCCAAACAACAGAGCGCTTTAACTTATACCACGTTGAAAAACGACAAAATCGTTCTGAAAAAGCTTCATGAGCTTTTAAATTTTTAGCAGCATTTACATAAATAACTTGTTTCTTCTAAACTGCGAAATCTTCTGGTATAACCGGCAAAGAACAAGGAGCTACAAGCCATAAATTATCCTCAAACGTTAAGAAATCTGGTCCATTAATCCAGCGCGACTGGTTTATTAATTTCGACGCATCTACACCCTTTGTAGCATCATCTGCCAGATTTAAATTAGAAGGCACATATTTCCATTGATTCGGATGTGATGTTTCATCAATTTTTGCAAGTCTGTTTGCGACAAAGGTAGGAAAGCGTTTGGAAGAATTGTGGATCATATAAAGAACTGTTGTAGAATCAGTCCAAAACGTAGTCATCAAGTCTGTTCTTCTCACTTCTCTTAAAATAGCAACATTTAATTTTACCGCTAAAGTCGCGTCCTCAAGTTCCAAACGCGGTATTGAAACAGATTTAATAAATGCTAGCCGAGATTTACCAATTACAAATTTAATGTGCACGCTATACTAGACTTGAAAATTTTTAGATACGCTACCACTCCATATCATCTTGTGTAGCATCACTGAAAATGTGCAGTTCAATTTGATAAGCGTCTTCAAAATTTGAAAAATAACGCTCAACTTTTAGCTCACTTAGACAAGTCAAATTCAAAAACCTATTACTCCAACGAATAGCCAGTTGTTCAGGTATGGGTTCATCCCAACCTAATTCGACCCGGCACAGCTCTCGTAAAATCAATTTAGCCTTTATTATGACTGGAGCTGCAAATCCGAACGGATCAAAAACAGCACTTACTTGGGAGAGAACACTCCTTCTAGTGAGTGGTTTATCTTTTACATTTACAACAATTTGAAAACTAGCTTTTTTAAAGTTGAACGTTACACCAAGTACTGGATGTAGAATGTTCTTGGCTTCTTTTAAATCTAAATAAACTTTGGCTCGCTTTTCTAAAACAAAGTTTGATGTTACCCGATCACTGTTGCTTAGCCATTTTGTTAGATTAAATCCTCCCTTCTTCAGCAACATCCTGAGGAAACAAAAGGTCATTGTCTTTAGCTGTTTGCTGAAGAGTGTAAGTAGCACAAGCGGGCGAAGACGCCGCTTTAAACACGTGCACTTTCATACAATACTTTTCAGGTGAAAGATTAATATTGCTGGACGGCCACCACAAAAACTTCAAATACTTCCGATTTTGAGGATCGACTAAAACTTGGTGATACATAGATTTCCGCCACTAGCGTCACTTTTCCCTTTCTAAAACGAGTAAATACACCAAATAGATTATTTCAACAAATCAGGTCTAGCTAAGAGTTGTTTGTTCAATGAACTACCATTGTAGCGAGCAGCACAATCAAACACAACTCTTACCTTATTAGCCTTCCTTGGATGGGACACAGCGTGATGTGGTAAGTACCAGCAATTGTCATCTTCCAAATCGTGCTCGCTTAAGCGTTCAGTAAAGCCTTTGTCCACGTATCCTTGCATGGTTTCTGTGTACAGCGTTTGAAACTTTTCATCTTGAGCAAATCGTCGACGCAAGGACTCTTTTTGGTAGTGACCGTTAAGTAAATCCATGGCATACTTGTCATGTCAGAGTTAGGAACCATATCTAATTTTCACAAGCATTGAACTTGTTCCTGCAGCAACTGATCGGCTTTACTCACAAAATTTATATTCAACGTTTTCTTACTGTAAGCAGACCCACCAATAATCAACCATTCCAAGAAAAATCTTAATGGCAAACGGCTTGCTTCGCCTTCCATAATGCTCATCTTGTGTCCAAAATAGTCCCGGGTTATTGATTCCGATATATATTTGAAAATCCAGGTTACTCAATTTGGGTATTTCAATTCCTCGAAGTGTGTCCAATTATATAACTCTGTCTCTTAAAAAAGGATTAGAAGATATCGGTAACTTCTCTACACAGAAAACTTTTGTTAGTTCAGTATACTGATCATCGTTTACAGCCGAAACCAATAACGTTGCCTTTTTTCCATCGACATTTACCTTTGTTTGAGTTACTGTGGTGAGCGAGTACTTCGCTTTCTCTCCAGAAATTCCGAGACGTTGCAGTATACGTGATTTACACAAAGTCGCCGTAGATCCTTGATCTTATAGGCACTTTTACCGGAACCACATTTAAAAACATTCGTGGTGTGATCTTTCTGTAGTGCAACCAGCAGTAATCATTCCAACAGTTCTGTCGACCGATGAAGAATTGCTGGTTGATAGCTGTTTAGTCTCTTCTTTTTCGCACTTGAAACTTCGATGTAGCAATTCATGGTGCTTGCCTTGACATCCTTCCACCGTGCATGCTTTATCCTGACGGCAGAACTTTGCAACATGACCTTGTTTGAAACAATTAAAACATAATCGCTTTTGCGTCATAAATTCATATTTATCATTTAAACTCTTGTTACGAAAAACGAAGCAATTTTTTAACAAATGATTCTTTGAACACAAATAAAAAGTCAGATTACCCTTTGTAGCAACTTCAATTGAACTAGTCATAAACGAGCTTACTTGCTTAGATTTTTGGTAAGCAAACTTTGAATATACAGATTTGACCATTTCCGCCTCTTCTTTCACGAATTAAATTAAGTCGTTGATCGTTGGTTCTTCTCCCGTGCGCTCGATTTTGCTTGCCTTGCGAATCCAACAATTTTGTAAATCATAAGGCAAACGCTAAACAATTTTGCCAATAGCATCGAAGTTATCTACTCTAGAATGGAGATTTAGTTGCCTAAATGTTTAGTCACATCCTTCTAAATCACGAGCTAAATTAACCAAACCTTTTTTTATTATCACGCTTAATAATTGAATCGGAATGTAATTTATCAATAAATGCTCTAGCGATCTGGTTTCTTCGTCCGAGTTTTAGCATAATTGGAACCTTCATGCAGCTCTAATAATAAACAATGATCGATTACTTTCTTTGCCTCACCTTCAAAGTGTTGAACGAGTAGCAGCAACCGTTTTTTTGGATCAGTTGTCCTTGATTCCACATTAGCTTGGAATGTTTTCACAAAACGAATATAGTGTACACAGGAACATTAGGCCTATACGAGACTTTACCTGCTGCTTGTTCCAAAGTTGGACGAAATTCACTACGCTCATGATTAAACGTAGGAGCTTCTCGTGCACTAGAAACAAATTGAGTTTCTTTTGCCGATAAAAGTCGTGATGACGTGGGAATATCTGATTTCAAGGACTTAGTTTCGGATTCGGACGGTATATAACCTCCTCGTTCAATTTCTTCCTCTATGGCTTGTCGTGCTAGAGAAGCTTCTTCAATTTCATGTCAAGCTTTTTGCAGTTTTAGATTAAATTTGCTCTTCTTCTCGATTCTTCTTCAAACTTCTTCAGCGTGTTTGCACTCTCTTTGTTGCTTTCTTTCTAGTTCTCTATTTTCTTCTAGTTGCTTAAGTTTTAATTTAGCAACCTCTTCCTTTGCAACCAACTTGGCTGTTGCCATGCTGCTTGATGTCAATAGAGAACTTCTTTTTGATGTTGCCTTTGAAGCACGAGATCGAAGGGTGTGTGAACGGAAAGCGCACTTGCTACTTCCTTCTCGGTTAAGCTTACCTTGCAAACTTACATCGAAACTCGTAATGCTTCTTCAAACGAGTCTGAAGCAATTCTTTGCTATCTTCAGAATTTTCTCTTATGACAAGTCTCTCCATTTCTGCAAAAACATTATTCATTAAAAAAATAGTAGCTTTAATCAAACTACTCTCTGCATTGTCCGCCATCAAACAGTCACACTTGGTGTACAACTCTTCAAGTCGCTCTTCTGCTTCTTCAAAACCTTTAGAGGAAATCAACATATTTACAATAAATACAAGCACAATACAGAGCTAAATTGTACAACCAAAATTTACAACATCAGTAATGGTAAAGCAGTTAAATATATTGAGCAATTAGTTAAATAATGCGTCCTTAAATCAAGATGAATGTATTACTAATTGAAACAAAACAAATGATACAAAAAATAAAGACAGATATTTTATAACTCGATATATAATAATTATATGATTCGGTTATGAAAATTAAAGATTGACGATCGACTATTGACGATCGACTATTGACGATATTTAACTGATTTGGTCTCTACGCCAAAACCTGCCCAGATCGCAAGAAACAATACACAGATATAATTACAATTTCACACAGTATTCTATTCTATAGACGTTCGAACAGTAGTCTATAAATTCATAAGCTTTTACAGAGCTAACAAATGGAAATCTCTCTTTGTCTCCTTTCCAATAATTAAACTTAATTTCTAAAAAAAACAAAAACACTTCAGGCGCAGTGGTGAGAGGCAAATCAAACTTACAGTGTTGGATAACAAACCGCGAAATTAACTGAAACGAAAGTAAACCGGGTTCGAAACTTGCTGTAACAAATGTAATGCTCTTTTTTGTATTTAGTCTTCGTAACAAAAAATAAAAAAGCAAATAAAAAATCTGCAACTTTTTGTAAGAAAGACAATGCAAAATAAGGATCTTAAAAACAAATTTTTGTGCCGTGCACTGTGCTGTTAACGTAAAAAAAAAACTTTTATGCCTTTTAAAATTTTTTGATTTTACTTCTGTTCGAAACTTGCTGTAACAAATGTAATGCTCTTTTTTGTATTTAGTCTTCGTAACAAAAAATAAAAAAGCAAATAAAAAATCTGCAACTTTTTGTAAGAAAGACAATACAAAATAAGGATCTTAAAAACAAATTTTTGTGCCGTGCACTGTGCTGTTAACGTAAAAAAAAAACTTTTATGCCTTTTAAAATTTTTTGATTTTACTTCTGCATATTTCAAAGTTTTTCTAGCAATTTCGTGAAAGATAAGCCAAATTTGTTTTTATAGAATTGCAAAACATTAACGGAAAAAACTATTCCGTTAAATGTGTTTTCAAATTCGCCACATAGTGAAAATAAGAATAGCAAAATGACAATTGTTTTTAAACTTGGATTTATTGCATTTATTTAAAAAATGAGCGGCGATAAAATTTCGATTAAATTAAAAAACGTTTTATTGAAAAAGTTTGTTGTAAAACGTTGGTAAGAAAAAGTTTACTGATTAAAAATTATGATTTATCAACGCACATAAAAGCGACAATCATTCTTTTATTTTAATGTAGGAGAAATCCAAAATTTTTCTACAATTTTTGTTCGGAATTAAAATTTACTTCTTAAATGTAAGTAGCCAAGCATAATACTGCTTTCTACCTAGTGAAGTTTTTTTGAAGTTTTTTTCACTATTGAAACAAGTAACTTTTCGATAACAAAGAATAAAATTTCGAAAATAAGATTTTATAAAACTTAACTTTTGTTATGATGTAATATTTTTATGGCCAAGTAATAATCCTATAATGGGTAAAACTCCCACTTATTTTACTTAACTTATTTGCAAACTGTTTTACGATTGTTTTGATTGCTTTTTTTGATTGCTTTGTTGAAGTTGATGGCTAAAAGACCATACACTTTTTATGAATCTTTGCATTTGCTTCTGACTCTTCCCCGAATTATTGGAATTTCCAAGACAAAAATTAATCATACTCCTCTTATTAATATTTCTATATGTAATTATACGTTTTTACATACTAATTCTACTACCAGCGCAGGTGCTGTGGATCTATATATTTTGAATTCGATATTTTTTAACTTACTTGGTAAAAATCAACTTAGTAGTGTTGGCTGTGAGGATCTCTGGGTTTTTCAAAATTTTCTGGGTGTTCAGGGCACTGTCGAAGTAGCTGTTATATATCGTCATCCTAAAACTGATGCAAATGCTTTTATTCAAACAATTAATAATAAACTGGGTGAAATTGACTGCAATAAGAATGATTTTTATTTAATTGGCGATATCAATTCAAATATTAGCAAAGTGATTGTTCATCATCTGCTGTTAATTAACTATCTATGTTAGAGAGTAATGATGTTTTTCAATAAATTACTAAACCAATCAGGATCACCAAAAATTCAGCATTTTTAATTGATCATATTTTTACAAGCGCTTTATCCAATCTTATATTTCCGGGAATAATTCTTAATGATATCAGTGAACATTTTATTACTTACTGTGCAATTTCTTTGATAAATAATCCTGAATCTGTTAAACACCAGAAATATTTTTGTAGAGACATTAAAAATCTTGATATAGATAGTTATTGGCGAGACCTTGATAAAAATATGAACCAATTCAAAAATTGTCTTGACTATATAAATGCCGATAATTATAATTCCATTTTTGGAGGTTTTGTAAAAAGGGTTAGACCAATAATTCATCGACTTTTATGCTCCTTACGTCAACTCTCTCGTCGACAAAAGCGTCTTTGAGCTAAACCTTGGTTAACAAAAGATTTTCTTGTTTTGATAAAGTATAACCAAAAACTTTACCGTTCCCATTTTTTGTCGAATGATGTAGACAAAAAGACATATTACAAGCGATACTCAAATGAATTAAATAAAATTAAAACCAAAGCTAAAAAAACTTTTTACTATAATTTATTTGAAAGTAACTGTAAAAATCCTCGTAAAACCTGCTCTGGCCTCTTGAAACCTCGTATAATTTTGACCAATGTAAGTTACCAAATTCTTTCACTAAGTATTTCAAAAAAGTATCTCAATTTTATTTCCGCGTAACCCGTTCATCCAACAATAATATGTTGTACTTATCAAGATACCGATCCAATTGTTTGCAAAGATCTCTTATACATAGAGGAGTTAAAGTTGGAATGATGTTTCATGTACCGGTAATTTAAAAAAATTGCTACTCTTTATATAATTTTTGCTGTATATATAAATCTTATATCTTAAATTCTAATAATTAATATTCATTAATATTTTAACTAAACTTATATCTACTGTGGTCCATTTTTTATCTTATTGCTCTAGCATACCTTTATTTTTATAATTTTAATTAATTGGTGGCTGCTCAACTTGAAAATCAATTTATTTTTTTTGGTCACTTCGCAGTCTCCGTATACGTTCGGTATTTATTTTTTTACGTATAACAAATTACATCAGTAAAATGCCTTTTTTTCTTCGTTATTATACTTTTTACTATTATTGTTTTGTGATCATTTTTGTATTTATATTGAATGGTATGAAATAAATTTATCCTTTCTGATCTTTTCAAGATATGATCAGGGTCCCGAGTTCCACGGTAAGCCAAGGAGAGTGTCGCTTTTAGTTGGCAAAGATCAGCTGCCTAGATGCCTGAAAGTATGGATGGGTAAGTAGTCCGTTGGGGTGGGACGCAGGCATCCAGTGATTGTGCGCAAAGCGTCATGCAAGTCACTGTCTATAAAACAAGTGTGACTGCTGCGACACCACACTGGTGCGCAGTACTCAGCTGTTGAGTAGACCAGAGATAAGGCAGCTATGCGTAGTGTTTGGCATCAGCACCCCATTCTGAGCCTGCAAGTTGTCTCAACAGTGTGACGCCCAAAAATAATTTTTTCGCAATGCCACTAGATGGTGAGAAAACGAGAGTGATCTGTCCAGTTTTACCCCAAAATGAGTAGGAGTTGGACAGAATGGTAAAAATCTATCGTTGTTGTAGACTTTTAGCTCACATTTGGCCTTATGATTATTTGAGTGAAAGGCTGCCGTCACCGTCTTAGTGTGACTGAGCTTTAGTTTCCAAGTCTGGAGATGCACTGAAAGTGTTGACATGTCTTGGCTTAAAGACTCCTCCAAGTCCTTCCAGTTTTCAGAAGAATATAATAATGCTAAATCATCAGCAATAGCAAACCTTCTAGAAATCGTGGAAGGCAGATCGTAAGTATAAATGTTGAAAAGGAGAAGAGTTAAGACCGATCCTTGAAGAACGCGGTTTTTCAGAAGGCGTAACCTGGTTTGCTTGCTGTCATCCGTAGTAAGAGTGAAACTTCGGTTTTGGATAAGCTCCATGATCATTCTGATCATGTGCTTATCCGGCAGAAGTCTCAGCAGCTTCCAGGTAAGGCCACGGTGCCAGACAGTGTCATAAGCAACTGTCAGATTGACAAATACGGTACCGGCCTTCTTCTCAGCAGCAAAAGAATTCTCGATGTTCTGGGTCAGTAGAGCAACTTGATCCACGGTTGATTTCCCGCGTTGAAACCCATCCTGCTCTTTAGGGAGCAGTGGATTGATTAATGGATCAACGCGGGCGTAGATAAGCCTCTCGAGGATCTTGTAGGGAACACAGAGCAGAGATATAGGTCGATAACTTTTTGAGTTCCCCACGGGCTTCATTAGCTTTGGGATTGCGACTACAAGCGCTCTTCTCCAGATCTTGGGAATTTTGACTCGGCGCAAGCAGAAAAAAAGGAAGTCACGTAACCACGACTTTGAAGCAGCTTCAGCATGGATTATAAGCTCTGGGAAGATGGAATCAAGGCCTGGAGCTTTACCTGGTTTTAAGTGTTGAAGGGCTGCAGTCAATTCGCTCTGTAAGAAATTCTCCGATATATTTACTTGGTTTGTTGTTGTAGCCGTCCAAACGTCAGACATTTCTTGAGAGACAAGTCGAGATGACTTGCGGTCAGCAGCCTTGTATTTCCCATTTCTGACCAACTGATATGCAATAGCATCGGCTGAAACGGGACAGTGACGAAAAGAGTGTCGTGACCTACCAGTTAGGCTGTCCAATATAGTCTATGCTTTTCCACTAGAGTGTGAAAAGTCGATGCTCAGAGCTGTTTTGGTCCATTGATCTCTTTACTTCCTGTCAAGTTTGGCAAGCAGAGCTGTAGCAGCTGAACTCGACTTGTCTGAGACATTCACTCTCCGCATGCCAGCACGGAATATAGTTGTTTCGATACCCGCGTGAGATAGTATTTTTAGCTGTTGATAATGTTGCAGAAGTCCTGTTTAGACGCATTCATATCAAGTTAATCAGGCGGCAAACAAAGTCTTTTCGAATTTATTCGTCAAAGCAATGTAATGATTGTATTTGGTCTTGCGGAAGTTCCATCGCTTAACAGGCATGCTCGGCACTCCCAAGGCAAACCTTGGTGGTGTAATAAGCAAAGATCAATGTTGTGACCTGGGAAACTTTTCAAGTACACGTCTATCCGGTAAGTGACTGTAAGGAACTACGCTAGCAAAAGCTAGATCTGGATTGGTGCCAGTATTCCAGCGGCCGGAGTAAATACTGGCGGCGTCCTCGGCATTGTATAGGAGGGGAAAGACAATTAATACTTGCCCAGCCAGCCAAACACTCGCCGTCTGGACTTTTATTATAGTAACCTCAATCAGCATGACGGCAGTTGAAATCGCTAGCATAAAGACAGGGATGAGGAAACACAGTAAAATCCAGGGATCGCAATTGCATTGGTGGAGGTTTGTAGGCGTTGATTATTTTATGACCATCAACGTCCACGCACAGCCATTCAATCTCCGATGTCGGTGGAGATCGGTCCAAATGCGTATACCTTAGTCACTCGTTTAAAAACGTGTCAGGGGCATGCTTCCTGCTTAAGAAGACCCATCTAGCTACTAGTTTGGAAGTACCAACTTCTCTGCATCAGTGCAATGGGTCTCTTGTAGTAGGATGACGAGTGCCTCAGACTGCAGAGCAAGGTAATGAAGAACTTTCATCTTGCTAGCAGTTAGGTCTTTGATGTTCAGCTGGAGAATAGTAGCTCTTTGGAACTTTTTGGCAATCTGCCCTGAAAAGGGCAGTATTTTTCAGGTATTACCCTGTCTGAAAATAACGTTTGCCGATTAGCAGACCCTTGATTAACATTGAAATGGATAGATACACTTCCGTTTTGGCAGATTTAGTTTTGATCTGCCATATTTAAAATCAGTAACAGATTTACTCACATTCCAGGGTGCTAGAAAGCATTTGCCATCTGAGAAGATTAATTTTTTCTTTTTATAATGTAAAAAAACATTTTGTACAATATAAAATATAAAAAATAATAATAAAAAAGAGATAAACATTTTTTCCCTTTTATGCTTTACTGTTTTAATTACTTAATACGAACGTACTGATCACCGACACAAAAGTATGCATTTTTAAAGTCAAATTTTAATTGCTGCCTGTTAATTTTTGTTTATTCCTGATAAATTTTTTTACAAATTTTCAGCCTCCTCTTAATTTTTTTCTAGCTACGCCTCTGCAACAAACTTGTTTTTTTTTAGCGGAAATCCAAAGATTGTCAACTAACTGCATCCAACATCAACATTTATCGCCAAATTGTAAGTGTAGCTTATTGTAGTATTGTTTTGAAAGTTATTCGCATTCAAGTCAAAAAATGTTTCAAGACCAAAATTTTTTAAAAAATCAAAAAACTGTCGAACTTTTAAATTTTATGAAAACCTTTTGTTTTTTTAAGTGATCTTTTTAAAAAAACTTTGTATATGTTATAACGTATTTTTTTGTCGCTGCCTCCTTATTTAGTTTATTCATTTATATCTGCTCTATGAGTAAATTTTGAGTTGATTGTGCGTTAAAATAAAAATGAATAATTAACAAACTTGAAACTCAAAAATCTATTGAAAACTATGAATCAATGAGCCATAAAGTCTTCAAAATCGAATGTCTAGTCTAATTGTTTGTTTTCCGTTGTTTCAAAATATTATTCCCTATCAAAATAATAAATAAGAAAAATTCATTAAGTTAAAAGAAAATATTTCCTTAAGCAATTGGAAAAGGATTTTTGCTTAAACTATTATATCACTTTTTGGATTTTGTAAATTTTTTCAATTGTTAAATAGAGTTTTTTACAATTTTTTAAAACATTGAAAAACATCATTCATTGTGTCGTGTGATTCGTAAGAATTGTTTTGCTATCTTTTGTTAGACCAATAGTTTTCAAAGTAAGATCTGCGGACGCCATGAGGACCGTCAGCAATTTTTCAGGGTTTATGTAAAATCTTGTAGTTTTACTATTCTATATTAAATTTATTTTGCTACAAATTTACCAATTTACCAATGTGATTAGTTAAAATATTTTTAGAAGTTGAAAAAGATCATTCATTATGCAAGATTTAAAAACAGTTCTACAATATATTACTGGTTCTCAAGTAATTATGTAGTGACTATTACTTGCGATGACCAAACTTAATTAAATTCGTTTTCAACACAAAAATCAGTCGTTGTTTGTCCAGTTTTGTGTAAATAAGTTAAATTCAAATTGATAAGTAAAAACAAAATCAAGTTAAAATACATCTCAACTTATTTTGATTACCTGATTACACTTATACAAAACACAATAATTTGTATTCAATGTGTATTTACACGATTTAAAAAATGTGACTGGTTCTCAAAAAAACAAACAAAAAAAAAACAAATAGAGATGAATAGGCATTCTAGGTCATTGATTAAATTGTACTAATTTTTTGGTGAAATTAAATATAACATTCAGTGCTTGGAAAATCCTGGTTCTCAAGCTTTAATTTTTTGGTTAAATCTAGAAAAATTTCAAAAGTAAAATCAATCTTCGTATTTTTTCATTTCTACAAATTCCTACAACGAGTTAAAATAGCAAAGCAAGAAATTTTAATGAGCGATTTCAGATGTAGACGCCATAAAATGACTGCGGTGAGTTGATATAACTAGAATGAAAGTACGCCAATCAAAAATTGCTTTCGCTTCTTGGACATAATAACTGCAGAATACTTTATCTTTATCTGCTAACTGCAGTTCGTACAGATCTCAATCGTACGGACTGCGTGTTTCAATGTGTTGCAACTAAGCTAGACAGTCTATCCATAGTGAGAGCATGTCAACGTTTATTGCGCAGCAAAAGGTTTTGCTATCCTAAGAGTGTTGCAGTCTTTTTGCTGTGTGATCGTCAGAAATTTTTTTTCTATCTTCTGTTAGACCAATAGATCTCTAATTGGGTTCTGTAGACCCCTTGGGGGCCATTAGCAATATGATTTAAGCGATGATTCAAGCACAGAAATTGACGTTGTGGAGATTTCTGATGGTGATTTAGATTATGTGCCATATTGTGATTCAGATAATGATCACGTTTATAATTCACAACCAGTCAAAAAGAGATCCAGAATAAAACCCAAGCCAAGTCATAGATTTACAAAATATTTGAATTCAACAATGATGAAAATTATGTTAGAAATAAATTTGCATGGAAAACAAAAGAAAATACTGCTGTAGGTAAAAGACCAGCAAGAAACATCATAAGATTTATAAGGGGCTATACATCTCAAGTAGGAACTGCTTAAGAAAGTTTTGAGCTTTTCATGACAAGCCCTATGCTAGATATTGTAGTCCAGAATACAAATAGTAAAATTGCATCAAAGCGTACCACTTATGAGAAAGAGCACTTTACAATATAAAAAACGTGCATTGATGAAATAAAAGCCTTAATTGGAATTCTGATAAAAGCAAATGCGTTGAAAGACAATCATCTCATAACTCTTGAAATGTGGAATGCTAAAAATAGACGTATGTGCTACAGATGTGTAATAAGCAGAGACAGATTCAACTTTCTTCTTAATTGTTTTGACATTTAAAGAAAAAAGTACAAGAATGAAAAACAAAACAAATTCATTTACTCCTCTTAAAGAAATTTGGGACAAGTTCATTCTAAATTATTGCTCTTCACAGAATTGCACTTTAGATGAGCAATTACTAGCTTTTATAGGGCGCTGCTCTTTCAAAATGTTTATTCCAAACAAACCAGCTAAATGTGGATTAAAAATAGTCATGCTATGTGATAATGTATGTTCTATTTAGGTATATTTACTAATACACAAAGTCTACTCTTGAGTAATTATTTTACAACAAATCTGACGGCACAAATATTTGGGAGCAATCGCAACCTAACAATGGACAATTGGTTCATCTCAATACTCATTGCAAAAAAGTTGTTTCAAATCCATATAAAATAACATTGGTTAGCACAGTGAGAAAAAACAATGCTAAAATTGCAACAGATGCCAAGCTTAAAAAAAATCTAAAATTGGAAAAACACAATTTTATTTTTTCAATGAATTAACTCTTTTTTTTATATCAACTAAAATCTAACAAAAATGTTATTTTCTTATCAACCCTGCATAGTGGTAAGAATTTCAATGAGACATGTTAGAAATCATAAATTTTTATAATTCCACTAAGGGAGAAGTTGATGCATTTGATAAAATGTCATCAGATACCCCGTGTAGCAAAAGAACTAGAAGGTGGCCACTCTGCATCTTTTATGGAATGCTCACTACAATAATCATCAACTCTTGGATTGTATACAAGAAAAGTAATTCAAAAAAAAAGAATTGAACAAGATGCTTTTCAGTACGAATGTTTTCAAATAAGGTTGAAACTGTTTACATATCTACTAATATAAATACATTTTCCCATTAAATAAATTCTGAAATCTCATAGACAGTATTACAAAATTGTAATAGGCCTTCGTTGCTTTAATATCATATAACTTTAAAGTATAATTTTAATCATTATTTTTATAGCATACCAGCCCAAACAGTTTTAGGGAGCAGTACATTTTGGCAAAATTTTTTTTGATGATTGGCCAAATCATAATTTTGTAGCATTTTTCGGAGATATCCAAATATAACACAGATTTAATTTAAAGACCTTTTTTTCAATATTCATAACTTTTTAAGCCTGATATAATTAGGTGGGATTATTATGTCTTTAAAACCGCTTTAAAAGATGACTTTAAAAACTTTGGAACACAGAATGCTGGTGAAAAACATCTAATAAGAGTAAAAAAATTTGCATTTTTCTAAAATATTTGTTAGTTTTTACTCATCTTGTTTCTAATTTATTGTTTGCCGTCCTGAGTTGAATTACACCAACTAAAAAACAAAAAAAAAGTTTATAATGCTCAATTAACATTATCCCAAGCTAT
Source organism: Diplosoma virens (assembly GCA_963680785.1). Taxonomy (NCBI): domain Eukaryota; kingdom Metazoa; phylum Chordata; class Ascidiacea; order Aplousobranchia; family Didemnidae; genus Diplosoma; species Diplosoma virens. Next base: position 6,433,088 of record OY796891.1, read on the forward strand.
TTCATTTGAGCTTTATGCCGATTAATGTCAACTTAATTAATAACAAAAATATTGATTAGTTTCTCTTTGTGTTTGTTGCTAAAACATATGACAATAAACTAGCGCAAACACAACCATGCACAAAAATTTGGTTTTAGTTAACGACAGGAAGGCTGTGAAGGGACAATGAGATTGCCAAGTGTTTTTGCCATCCCATACTCATGAAAAAATAAAAGGCAGGGCGGTAAAAAATACAAAAAAACAAAAAAAAACACATTATAAATAAAATAAGGTAAAAAAAAGGTCGTCAGAACGAACTGAAAACAATCAGATCGCGCCTGGTTGTAAAAACACCCGTGTTTCAACAGCAAAGTAGCAACGCTGAATGTCTGCAATAAATTGCTTTTCAAATTTGGTTGAAACATTTCCCAACCATGAAAGATGGTGGTAAACCGGGAATTTCTTTGGTCTATGTTGAAATGAATGTTTGAATTGTCTCATCTTCTAGGTAAATATAGATGTAATAATCGTTTGGGTAGCCGTTATTAACCAAGATAGATCAAAGTTTGTCTTCTGCTAGAGTAGATGAACAAAGTTCGGTGAACCAGTGTACCCATAAGATTGATTTTTTGTTTCATCGAACTAAAACACTCACATTAAGTAACACGTTTCCAGGTTGATCAGAAACCATCATTCTTCCCAAGATTGCTATAATCTTTCCCGTGTTTGCAAGACAAATAGAACTTTTTAAGCATTACCCATGACTCTGCCATTTGACAACATCTTTTGAAAAACCCTTTCTGTGCCAGCCAATACAGTGAAACCAAATTCTCTATTCTTGCCCAAGGACGTACTTCTTTTCACCTTTCCGCTTTTGAAGCAAATTTTATCAAATCTTTTCAACCCAATCTATGTCGACACAAGAAATTTTTTACAGTATAAAACTCATTTGTTGACGCTTTTTTTTACTTTCGCTTCTGATTGGTTACTTTTCTTGACCAATCAGACGCACTGCTGCTTTCTCTTCTTTTCTATTCCTTATTGGTCGCCTTTTTTTAATCAATCAGAATCCTTCTTTCTTTCCTATATAAACACGATTGAATTGTTCTCAGTTCATTCTGACGATTTTTTGTGATGAGTGTCCGGTGAAAAATCTTCGAGGAATCAACACGCTTTTTAAAGCTATCTTAAAGTTTTGTACCGCCAATCGACTCTTCAAGAAAAATAAATCGCGCAACATAAATTATAAAAAGGCAAGATAGGACAATAATAAAAAATAGACATTGCTCCGCAATAACCAACTTTAAAGACGAAAACAAAATGTAGGGCGGTGAAAAATACAAAAAAAAACATTATAAATAAAATAGGATGAAAAAAGTTTTAATAAATAAAAGTAACACATAAAAAAAGTAGATAGAAAAATAATCGCTCAACGTAAATTATAGAAAAGGCAAGAGAGAAACAATTATATAAAAACAGACATTACTGCACAGTAATCAATTTTAAACTGTATTTAAGAAGAATATGATATGTATTTTAAATTAAAATTCTTCGATTAGAAAGACAAGAATCAGTTCCAAACTTGTTAAAAATTTACTTTATTTTAATTTAAAATAGATTTCGATCACAAGATCATCATCAGTTAACAATTCTATCAAGTCTGTGAGATTTTAAGAATAAAAATTAATAAAAAATTATTGAAAATTATTGATTAATGATTAAATTTTATATACGGTGTCCATAAAGTCTCTACAATTTAAAACAATTATTATAAAGTGAAATGATGAGATATCGCAATGAGGGTTGTTTTATGTTAATCAGTATTTCATAAAGTTTTTATTGACACATTTAATACACTTCTAAACATTTAATTAAAAATATCATTACTCGATTTAATACACTTCTATATGGGCACCATTAGTTGCACGAACCACAGCTAGACAATACTCAATTTCCTGCCATGTTCGTTGTAGCATAGCCTCATCAATGGTTGCAATGGCATTGGAAATTCTTTGTTTTAGGTCTCTTCCATACTTACTTCTGTAGTTTCGCTGGGTCTGAACATCTGATTTTGTCTTAATAAACCAGGATACACATTGCGCTTTTTCTTGAAGAGTAGTCATTTTATGGGGGTTCAGTTCATATAACTCAATCATTAAATATAAAAAATATTAATTAAGAAATTTTATCTGAAACAATAAATTTTAGTGTCCATAAAAACTTTATGAAATACTGATTAACATAAAACAACCCTCATTGCGATATCTCATCATTTCACTTTGTAATAATTTATTTAAATTGTAAAGAGACTTTATGGACACCCTATTTCATAGAATAAAATAAAGTGAAATGTACTCACTTGGCAAAAAAATTTTTTTTTAAATACTAAAATAAAAATTCTTATCAAAAAACTCAAAAGAACTGTCAAAATTGTTAAACTTCTAAACTGCTAGTGCGAATTAAATTAAATAAACTATACGATAGTAAACATCAAGAAAAACAGCTGATTGCATGTTCACAAAGGCAATTGTGACGTGTGAAGAGTCAAAAGTTGAAATACAAAATTTCGTAGTAATGTAAATCATACATACATTTCATTTTATTTTATTCTATAAAATATATTTAATTTAATTATTAAATAATAATTTTTAATAATTTTCTATTAATTTTTATTCTTAAAATTTCACAGACTTGATAGAATTGTTAACTGATGATGATCTTGTGATCGAAATCGATTTTAAATTAAAATAAAGTAAATTTTTAACAAGTTTGGGACTGATTCTTGTCTCCCTAATCGAAGAATTTTAATTGAGATGCGTTTCGCAAGAATCGTCCTAAAATCTTCATCCAATAGGGTTAAACTGATCCACTGGGTTTTTTAACAAATTAAGCTTATATGTATTTTATTAATTTTTTTAAATTTTAAAATTCTTTCGATTCCTTTGGAATAAATTTCAATATTTAAAAAGATTTTTTGTGGCACAAAATTTTAAAATAGCCTGAAATGTCGCTATAGACGTGGCCATCTATATAGACAAAACTCTTTGATAAAGAGAGGGGGTAGCCTTGAAAAAGGCTGTTTAAGAAAACTCAAACGTTTTCGTGTAGCTCTCATCAGGAGAAATCGCTACAATTAGTAAAGAACTGAAATGTCGAAATTATATTGAATAAGATTGTCGTTTCGCCGAGTAAGAAATTATACTGAAGCGCAGTTGATTAGAAGCATCAGCCACCAAGCGGTCGAAAAATGAAAAATTTTGTCGTTTCGTCGAGTTAGAAATGGAACAATTTTTATTGGACGGAATTTGAATGTTTAACTTGGCAAAATTATAGTTGTAATTTGAAGTCTGAAAAAGAATAAAATAAAACCAATATAATTATGTTGATAATTTAAGCCTATAAACGAACTCTTTTTGACGGCACAATGCAGGTTTGCTTGAGGTTATGTGGATGGATTCTAATACAGCAAGATGAAAATCAGATCTGGCTTTGGATAGAATTGAAAATTGATTATCATTGTAGTGAAGGGCGCAATTTGGATGTTTCAGAAGATGAGTGCCAATAGCCGAATCACAATTAGGTGTGGAAGAATTTATTTTACTTTTTCGCGTTGGCTGAATTCTTTCTTGATTGGTTTTGTTGCGGATAGTTTTCGGGACATGTTGGCGGATTCTGTCCTGCAGACGTTGAGAAGTTCTGCCCACGTACCGGCATTCGCAGCGGCACACGTATTGGTATACGACCATGCTTAGTTGAGAAGCAGGCAGAACGTCTTTGTGAATTGCAGGAAGAATTCGTCTGGTGGTGAAAATAACTCGCGGTTGAACTGTTGAAAAACAATTTAGAATACTACTCTTAATTTTCTTTTCAAATATAACAGAAGTTTCACCAATCCACGGTAACTTCAAGTAAACGGGGCATCGTTGAGGACCTTCTATCGGATGTTTTTGAAATTGCAGGATTTTCTTTGAAATTCTTGCATTGATCACTGATTCTGGGTAACCATTTTTAAGAAATAAAGATTTAATAGTGTCCAGTTCTTGTTGGAGGGAAGATTTTGAGCAGATTTTCAATGCACGGTGTGTTAAAGTTGCGATTAGGTTAGTTTTGCGTGTCTTTGGACCAAACGAGTTCCATCTAATATATTCACCAGTAAATGTAGCTTTCCTGTAAACAGATGTAGTAAAATTGTTGGTTGATTTGGTGACCAATACATCTAAAAACGGTAGTGATTGGTTAACTTCTTTTTCACTTGTAAATTTGAGCGAGGTATGCAAAGAATTCAAATTGGTTAAAAATGTTTCAGAATCCACTTCATCTTGGAAGAGAGCAAATGTGTCGTCGACGTATTTCAAAGAGTTTTGTCTATATAGATGGCCACGTCTATAGCGACATTTCAGGCTATTTTAAAATTTCAATATAGTAGGGTCTGTATATTTGATAAAGTGTTGTAATTTATTAATTGTACATAAAGGAATGCATACTTGTTCTGTACTTCAAAACCAGGTAGTGCGATTGTGGACGGTTTTTACAAAGAAGAAAGTTTTTTGAAAATACTGAGGCACAATTTTATTAAAATAATTTTTGATAATTGAAATTCATTGATTGAAAATGAAAAATAAAAAAAGTGATTATTTGTTGCGCTATTATTCTCAATTTATCTAAGAAAAGTGTTGCTTCTATTCGGAAAAGCGCAGAGGTTACATGAATTATTAAGTGGTTTGTTAGAATAGCACAAATTGAGGAAAACAGACAATTATATTATGGAACACCAACAGTGATTTTCAGGAGCAGATCATGAAACGAACTCTGACAAAAGTCAAGTTTATTGAAAAGAGTTCAGTGACGCGACAGTTTACTGAAACAACAGTTTATCGAAATCGTTTATTTTTATTTAGAGTCAAGTGCAAAAATGTTTTAGTTTGCAATCGAACCTGCAGACAGAGAAAATTTACAACCTTGCAAACATTGAAAAATTTATCTTGGTTTTATTCGTGAAAAAGCTAAGCAAAAAAATCTTGACCATCCATTGCACGCCTATTAAATAGTGGATACAAGTGCATTGTGTAGTTCATTAAACAAAATTAAATAATATCACGATTACTATTGTAAACATTTAAATCGAATCGATTGCATTGCATTTGTAATCTGCACCTGTGCCTCAAATAGTTCTTTGAGTTAAATTTAAAAATAAGTTTAACTTTTGCTAGCATCGATAAAACAACTCAATCTGCTTTTGGCAAATATACAACATTGAAAAATGATTAATGTTTTTGAAATGAATCAGTAGCTAGAAGATTGCGGGTCAGACAAATGCAAACGCCAATTGGCCGTTTTCATAATTAATTTGATCGAAATAACTGGAATTTAATAAAAACACAAAAATAAATTAAAAAAGCAATAATTTGCATGGACCAGAGACACTATTACGAAGTGGAATTTTTTGGAGTTGAATGACAAGAACGAAATACGTTAAACCTCGTTGTGATTTATCAAACAGCTTCAAGAAGTTGGGTGATACCAAGTAGTTTTCCAGAGTTAAAAAATGATTGTCATTGAAAGATGTCATAAGCTGTCAGAATGCCAATCTGATTATGGTTTGCTATTATTACGGCTTTATTAATCGTTGAAAGTTTTTTGATGCATTCTTATTTCAGAAACAATCGTTTAATCAACAACCCTCTTATATTTGATTTATTGCGCAACAACATTATTTGCTTTAAATTAAAATTATTTTTATTTGGTTTTTAATCTCTACTTGAAAATTGCTTTATTGAAAAAATGGTTTGCAGTTGTTTTGAAGTATGTTAAAAATTTTTTGTCCAGTAACGATGTGGAAAATGTTAGGCCGCAAGGACAGATATAGCGAGCCTGCTTAAGATTTGGCCTAAAAAAGCTAAACCATTCAAAGTGGAGAGCTTATTTTGTCATGTATGTTGAAAATTCATTTGTGTAGTTTAGGCAATGAATTTTCTTTAACAATGCAGTATAAAAAACAAATTTTAAACTATACGCTACGGTTCTTGTTTATGTTGGTAAAAATCCATTAAATTTTGTTCTGAAATTTTTAAAAGAACATGACGAATATAAAAAAAGGATTTTTAGTAGATTTTTATGTCCTAAATTTAATTAAATGCTATACGCTTGTGGTAAGTTCATTTAGCACACAAGTTAACAAAGCTGATTATTTATTGCAAAGAGAGTCTCATAGAGTAATTTTCAGTAGAATAAAAATTATGGCACGGGAAGGACGGAATTAAAAATTTTCAAATTAGTGCTTCGTTCTGACCGTCTCTAGTAGTCTCCACGAATCTGCGGGTCTTTCTCTTTCTTTGGTCTTTCTGACTGATGATGAATGAGTTACAGCATTTAAAAGAACGGTTTAGTAAACATTTCTTGTTGTTGACGATTATCCTTTTTTTATACTAAGCAATCGACTGTTTCTTAGCAACATGCTTCCAGATAAGTCAAGCAATAATGGCGCCACATATCCGACTTTACCAACAGTCAATGTGTACAGAGAGAGCAAAGATAATAAATTAACCTGAGGAAAATAATAATTTATGGTTAAAGATCTTAGAAACTAAGTATTGCTATTGCTTGCAAACACGAAATAGGTAATGCAACAAGCGAATATAACTTTGTATGATATTTTGGACAATACACACGTCTGAATGCTTTAAGAATTGCTTGTAGGAGATGAGTTCGCGACACCCTTAATCACTTTAAAGTATGCCAGGGCAAAATTAAACTTAAAAAGTAAGGAAAAGTTTTGCTTCTAATTTAAAAACAATCTTTTATTAAATAATGATCAAATCAGCCTTTTTATAAAATATTTATTTATGTTGACAAAAAAAAACCTATTGATTGTTAATTAGCAAACTTTGGTCGTATCTTTTAAAGACATCTCATATGACTGATGTCGAGTTAAATTTGTTTGTGAATAGATAATAGTAATAACACTTAAAAAAAAAATTGAACAAGATGCTTTTCAGTACGAATGTTTTCAAATAAGGTTGAAACTGTTTACATATATTGACTGATCCAAATACGTTTTCCCGTTAAATAAATTCTGAAATCTCACAAACAGTATTATTGTAATAGGCCTTCGTTGCTTTAATATCATATAACTTAAAAGTATAATTTTAATAATTAATTTCATAGCATACCAGCCCAAACAGTTTTAGGGAGCAATATATTTTGGCACAATTTTTTTTGACAATTGCTCAAATCGTAATTTTGTAGCATTTTGCGGAGATATCCAAATGTAACACAGATTTATTGTAAAGAACTTTTTTTTGATATTCATAACTTATTAAGTCTGATATAATAAGGTGTAATTATTATGTCTTTAAATTGCTTTTAAAACTGACTTTAAAGGTTTTTAAACAAGCATGCTGGTGAAAAACGTCTAATAATAGTGAGCACAATTTATTTTTTCTAAAATTTTTGTTAGTTTTTATTCATCTTTATTCTACGTAATTTATTGTTTGCCGTCCTGAGTTGAATTACAAACCAACTAAAGAACAAAAAAAGTTTATAATGCTCAATTAACATTATCCCAAGCTATTTCATTTGCGCTTTATGCCGATTAATGTCAACTTAATTAATAACAAAATATTGATTAGTTTCTCTTTGTTTTTGTTGCTAAAACATATGACACTAAACAGGCGCAAACACAACCATACACAAAAATTTGGTTTTAGTTAACAACAGGAAGGCTGTGAAGGGACAATGAGATTGCCAAGTTTTTTTGCCATTCTATACTCATGAAAAAATAAAAGACAAAAATAAAAGGCAGCGCGGTAAAAAACATAAAAAAACAAGAAAACACATTATAAATAAAATAAGGTGAAAAAAAAGTCTTCAGAACGAACTGACAACAATGAAATCATGCATATATAGGAAAGAAAAAAGGAGTCTGGTTGGTTAAAAAGGCGACCAATCAGGAAAAGAAAAGAAAACGACAGTGCGTCTGATTGGTTAATACCTCGTATAGGCAACCACTCAGAAGCAAAAGTAAAAAAAGCATTAATGAATGAGTTTTAGACTGTAAAACAATTCCTTGTGTCGACATAGATAAGGTTGTAAAGGTTTGATAAAAGTAGTTTAAAGAGCGGAAAGATGGAAAGAAGTTTGTCGACGAGCAAGAATAGAGAATTTGGTGTCACTGTATTGGCTTTCCAAAAGATGCTGTCCAATAGCAGACTCATTGGCAATGATTTGAAAAGTTCTGTTTGTCTTTCAGGCACGGGAATAATTAGAGCGATCTTGGGAAAAATGATGGTTTCTGATCGACCTGGGAACCTGTTGCTTAATGCGTTCCTGCAATCTCTGGAATGTACGTCCTACGTACCGACTATCGCAGTAACACAAAAATTGATAAATAATATTATTTTGGTGATAGGCAAGTAATACATCCTTCTTGGTTGCGGGAAGAAGAGGCCTGGTTGTAAAAACAACACGTGTTTCAACAGTAAAGTAGCAACGCTGAATGTCTGCAATAAATTGTTTTCAAATTTGGTTGAAACATTTCCCAACCATAGAAGATGGAGGTAAACCGGGAATTTCTTTGGTCTATGTTGAAATGAATGTTTGAATTGTCTCATCTTCTAGGTAAAAGTAGATATTATTATATTATTTGGGTAGCCATTATCTACCAAGATAGATCAAAGTTTTATCTGCTGCTAGAGTAGATGAACAAAGCTCGGTGAACCAGTGTAGCCATAAGATTGATTTTTTGCTTCATCGGACTAAAACATTCCCATTAAGTAACACGTTCCCAGGTTGATTAGAAACCATCATTCTTCCCAAGATTGCTATAATCTTTCCCGTGTTTGCAAGACAAATAGAACTTCTCAAAGCATTTCCCACGACTCTGCCATTTGACAACATCTTTTGGAAAACCCTTTCTGTGCCAGCCAATACAGTGAAACCAAATTCTCTATTCTTGCCCAAGGACATACTTCTTTCCACCTTTCCGCTTTTGAAGCAAATTTTATCAAATCTTTTCAACCCAATCTATGTCGACACAAGAAATTTTTTACAGTATAAAACTCATTTGTTGACGCTTTTTTTTACTTTCGCTTCTGATTGGTTACTTTTCTTGACCAATCAGACGCACTGCCGTTTTCTCTTCTTTTCTATTCCTTATTGGTCGCCTTTTATTTAACCAATCAGAATCCTTCTTTCTTTCCTATATAACCACGATCGAATTGTTCTCAGTTCATTCTGAAGATTTTTTACGATAAGTGTCAGATGAAAAATCTTCCAGAAATCAACACGCTTTTTAAAGCTATCTTAAAGTTTTGTACCGCCAATCGACTCTTTAAGAAAAATAAATCGCTCAACATAAATTATAAAAAAGGCAAGATAGGACAAAAATAAAAAACAAGCATTGCTCCATAATAACCAATTTTAAACTATATTCAAGAAGAATAGGATATTTTTTGTTTTTTAGCTTATTAATTGAAAAATTCTTTCGATTCATTGGAATAAAATTCAATACAGTAGGGCCTGTATATTTGATAAAGTGTTGTAATTTATTAATTCTACATAAAGGAATGTATGTTTGATCTGTAGTTCAAAATCTGGTTGTAGGATTGTAGACGGTTTTTACAAATACGCTCGTAAGAAAATTTTTTGAAAATACTTAGGTACGCAGTTATTAAATTAATTATGAAGAAAAATAGTAATATTATATTTAATTTGTTGCTTTGAGGGAAGTATACTGCATTTAATGTAAAGTAGAATGGCATTATGTCTGCAATTACTTTCGTTTACGATTATAATATCTTTATTTTTATTTTATTATTTAAAAGATAGAAGGGAAACATATTACCTTATAAAAGGAGATCATGGTTAACATGATAGTGTACGAGAACATAATCAAAATTGAATAAAAACGACTAATCTAAACAATACTTCAGTTTAGAAAAATTTCTTAACCATCTTGCTACTTCAATTTAATAAAATTTACGTCGGTCGCAAAACCTAGTTCGTTGTCTAAAATAAAGCCAAGATGTTAAACCTTGCTCATTGATTTTATAATTTCAATCAAAAATTAATTTTTATTTCTGGTGCATTTTCTTTGGGGAATTTACTTTGTAGGATTTAGGGTTAATAGTTGAACCCATTTGCAGATGTATCATTATCCAATCTCGCTTGCAATTCGTCTCGCGATCATCAACATCTGGTTTGGACATTATTAATACTGTCTTCGAAGAAACAAGGCAGTTTCTTTTGTAAAAAATAGAGGGTTTTAAAAAAAATTGAGATTTGATCAGTACAAGATCAAAAAATTGAGAAAAGAACAACGGAAAACTGTTTGCCTGCAAAGAAAAGAGGCATGCGGTTAATGTTAAAGGCATTAAGATAACCTAAGAATCGTTTTAAGACAAAATCTATTTTTCTCGTCAGGCATTTCCTCATTTGGTTTTTGAAACAACTGTTAAAAGCCTTACAATAAGTAAAGCGTTTGATATCAATACTTTAATGAAACGTAATTCATAAAATTTCACAATTAAAATGCCCGAACTTCATGCCCTGTAGACAATATGCGGACCAATAAACATTTTTTTTCTTTATTCAAAGACCTAAATTCAACATTAAAGCAATTATGTCTGAAGTTTTGAATAACTCGGCTTTCTAATTACAAGAGAAAAAAGGGTTAGAAAACATCATTGAGATAAATTTTAGAAATTGTCTCAAAGACATTTAATTTTTAGAAAAAAAAATGTTTTAATAAAACTTAAGCATCTTTAAATTGAGATGAATCTTAATTTTTCTGTGTTAAAATAAATTTTTATTGTCAACCTAAGGTATATCAATTTAAACAAAGAAAGTCCATTAGAGTGACAGGTATCACAGCAGTTTCGCAAATTTGCCTTATTTTATCGCTAGTTTGCTTAAATTTTAACTATATTTGTTTAGAAACGTTTGGTGATTTTTTTAAAAGTGCTCTTGGTAGCTTTTCGATGAAATCAAAAATGTTTTTTTTAATGGCAACCTGTTTGCTCGCTTGTGCCAGTGTACTTGGGCAAGCGAACCGAAATCAGGAATGTCGTTGTTCTTGTGCGACAACAGAACCATTTATAAGGACCGCTGAACAAGGAAGACCGGGTAAAATAGGCCCACCCGGACCACCTGGTCCAATGGGTCCAGTAGGAGCTCCTGGATCGTGCGGATGTGATCCTAACGAGATTGAACGACTAAACTCCACAATTCAAACTTTATTGGGTAAGGAATTGTTGTTTGTAATCTTGATAAGAAAACGATTTTCCAGATACCTTTGTCAGTTCTTATTAAAAATACAGAAATAATAAAACTTAATTGCGTCAATTCTGAGTTTCAGTTGAATTAAATTAAGGGTCACCAAACTTTTTTCATAAAGGGCCAAATAACAGTGCGGCCGGATACAAACTTATAAATCAATAATGTCAAGTATAACAAACAAAATCAATACAAAAAGTTAATTCGTTGAGATTTATGAAATTGTCGTTTATCTCTAAGTATGTGATCAAGGTTTGGTTTGGAATCACGGCATCCGACCAAGAGTATCGCCTTCAAATGTTTAACAGTCAATCTCGTTCAATGCTCTGACTTCACGTAGGCTATTTAATTTTTGGAAAATGTTTGCTCATAAGCAAAGTTGTTTCAAACATTGTTTGCCCTACGAGACGGCAATTTCTTCAGCTTTGGAAACTTATCATCACATAGGCAGCCGTAAAAATCAACAAGCTGTTTTTCTCTTTCAATAACCTATTTGTTTGTAAATTTGTGAACTCCAGCTGAGTTCAATCGACATATCAGGAGGATTACATTCAAACGAATTCTGGAACAGTTAGGTCGTTCTTAATTCTGTCTAGATCGGAAAATAAATGCTCAAACAAATTGCTTCATGCAACCACTTGAAACCAACGGCAACCTACTGTGAAAAATCATTAGCTAATTTTTCTGTAATTTACTGTGAAAAACTGTAGTTAGAAGCAGAAAATATAAAATCGTGGGTATATTTTTTATAGCATGACAATGGAAATTTTGATATTTATTTATCGTCGTCGTCGTTTGTAAGAGCATCCACTCCAGATCAGATACAAGCATGACTGGGGCCGAAAGTTTATTATTTTTTTAACTCCGGCTGCTGTACCGCCCTATAAGCTATTGCATTTGGATTCTTTGAGATAACATGCGGCGGGTCGGACGAAATTATGCTGTGGACCGCATCCAGCCAACGCATGGTAATAGTTTGGTGACCCCTAAATTAGATTCACAACCCAAAAGCAATCCAAAGCAAGACTGTGCCAAGACAAAATACTTTTTGTTCCTTTCTTGAGCTGCTTTGTTGAAAACAGATGCTGCTAGTAATCCTCTAGCCTCAAGTTTCTTGATTCAAAATTGTTAATCATTGTGTTGTTTTTTATTGTCTAAATATGTTTTATACATTCAATGCATGTGATGTGACGTAATCAAAAGTATATAAGAAACAACTTGATGTAATAGAATGGAAAGGTTAATGTAATGCTCTTTTTTTTCTTTATTAGTATTTATAACAAAAAACAAAAATATGCGACTTTTTAAAAAAAATTACAAAATAAATATCTTAAAAAAATGTTTTACCTTTTTGTGTTATTTGAGATTTCTCGATTGCGCAACTACTTATTTCAATTTTTTTATAAGATTTTTGGGAAAACAAACCAAATTTGTTTTTATAGAAGCACAGAAAAAAATTTTTGTTAAATTTGATTTTAAATTCGTTACTTGGGAAAGTAAGAGTAGCAAAATGACAATTGTTATTAAACTTAGATTTTTGCATTTATTAAAAAAACAAGCCACTATCAAGTACAGATTGAACAAAAAATTGTTGCATCGAAAAAATTTGTAGTAAAACGTTGATTTAAGAAAACGCTTATTAATTAGAAATTGTGATTTATTAATCAACATAAAAACAACAATCATTGTTTTATTTCATTTTAGGAGAAGTAAAAAGATTTTCTACAATATTTGGTCGGAATCAAAATTTATCTCCGAAATGTAAGTAGCCAAGAATAATATTGCTTTCAAGCAGAAAAAGTTTATTTAAAGTTTTTTTCAGTATTGAACTTTTTTCGATTACAAAGAATAAAATTTGAAAAGAAACGATTTTATAAAACTTATGTCTCGTTTTGTTAACTTTCACTTTTAAACATTCAGTTTAATAATTTTACGATAGCTTTAAAAAACGTGTTCATTCCTCGAAGACTTTTCATCTGAAACTTATTGGGAAAAATTGTCAGAATGAACTGATAGCGATCCGATCGTGGTTATATAGGAAAGAAAAAGGGAGTCTGATTGGTTAAAAAAGGCGACCAATCAGGAATAGAAAAGAAAAAAAAACGATAGTGCGTCTGATTGGTTAAGAAAGACAACCAATCAAAAGGCAAAGAAAAAAGCGTTAATGAATGAGTTTTAGACAGAAAAAAAATCCCTATGTCGACATAGATTAGGTTGAAAAATTTGATAAAAGTAGCTTCAAGTGCGGAAAGATGGAAAGAAATACGTCGACGAGCAAAAATAGAGAATTCGGTGTCACTGTATGGGCTGGCACAAGAAGGGTTTTTCAAAAGATTCTGTCTAATAGCAAAGTCATGGGCAATAATTTGAGAAGTGCTGTTTGTCTTTCAGGCACGGGAATAATTAGAGCAATCTTGGGAAGAATGATGGTTTCTGATCGACATGGAAATGTGTTGCTTAATGCGTTCCTGCAAACTTTGGAATGTACGTCCTACGTACCGATTATCGCAGTGGCACAAAAATTGATAATAATATTATTTTGGTGATGGGCAGGTAATAAATCCTTCTTGGTTGCGGGAAGAAGAGGCCTGGTTGTAAAACCAACACGTGTTTTAACAGCCAAGCCAATCATGGACAAGATGGGATTCATTTTGAGTCCAACCTTTGCTAAGATCTTTCTTGGTTACCATGAAACCAAACTCTTTCTCAACGTGAAGAAACCTCTCATTTACTACCGCGCCGTTGAAGACATCTTTGCGGTTTTTAAAAACGAAGACAATTGTGAAAAATTCCTTTCTTCAATCAATTCTCTTCAACCTTCATTATGTTTCACGTTTGAAAAATAATTTAACTCTTCTCTCCCGTTTCTTGACATTCTAGATGAGCAGCACAAAACTGGATTTATCACATCTGTGTATAGAAAATTTACGTTTTCCGGCTAATACCTACATTGGGATTCTTTTAGCTCTATGAAGCGAAAAATCATTCTAATGGCTACACTGGTTCACCGAGCTACATTCATCTGCTCTAGCAGCAGGTTTCATGCCGAGCTCAACAAAAGTCGATCTATCTTGGTTGATAATGGCTACCAAAGCCACATTATTACATCTACATTTAGCTAAAAGACCCGACAATTCAACCAATCATCTCAACATGGAATCAAGAAATATCCGATTCATCTTCATCTTCTATGGTTGGGAAATGTTTCAACCAAATTTAAAAAGCAATTTATTGCAGACATTCAGCGTTGCTACTTTGCCGTTGAAACACGTGTTGTTTTTACAACCAGGCCTCTTCTTCCCGCAACCAAGAAGAATGTATTACCTGCCCATCACCAAAATAATATTATTATCAATTTTTGTGCCACTGCGATAATCGGTACGTAGGACGTACATTCCAAAGTTTGCAGGAACGCATTAAGCAACACATTTCCATGTCGATCAGAAACCATCATTCTTCCCAAGATTGCTCTAATTATTCCCGTGCCTGAAAGACAAACAGCACTTCTCAAATTATTGCCCATGACTTTGCTATTAGATAGAATCTTTTGAAAAACCCTTCCTGTGCCAGCCCATACAGTGACACCGAATTCTCTATTTTTGCTCGTCGACGTATTTCTTTCCATCTTTCCGCACTTGAAGCTACTTTTATCAAATTTTTCAACCTAATCTATGTTTTTTTTAACGCTTTTTTCTTTGCCTTTTGATTGGTTGTCTTTTTTAACCAATCAGACGCACTATCGTTTTTTTTTCTTTTCTATTTCTGATTGGTTGCCTTTTTTAACCAACCAGACTCCTTTTTTCTTTCCTATATAATCACGATCGGATCGCTATCAGTTCATTCTGACAATTTTTCCCAATAAGTTTCTGGTAAAAAGTCTTCGAAGAATAAACACGTTTTTTAAAGCTATCTTTAAATCTTTCAATCAACATTTAAAACCAGATAAAGCTCCGGGACCTGAATCCATCTGCTCCGAGCTTATACTCCATGCTGGAGCTGCTTTGAAGTCCTGGTTACGTGACTTTCTTTCTTACTGTTTGCGCCGACTCAAAATTCCCAAGATCTGGAGAAGAGCGCTTGTGGTCGCGATCCCAAAACCAACAAAGCCCAAGGGGGACCCAAAGAGTTATTGATCAATATCTCTGCTCTGTGTCCCCTACAAGATCCTCGAGAGGCTTATTTACGCCCGCGTTGAACCATTAATCGATTCACTACTCCCTAAAGAGCAGGCTGGGTTCCGACGCGGGAAGTCAACCGTAGATCAAGTTGTTCTGCTACCCCAGAACATCAAGAATTCTTTTGAGGCTAAAAAGAAGGCCGGTGCCGTATTTGTCGATCTCACAGCTGCTTATGACACTGTCTGGCACCGTGGCCTTACCTGCAAACTGCTGAGACTACTTCCGGATAAGCACATGGTCAGAATGATTATGGAGCTTGTCCGAAACCGAAGTTGTACCCTTACCACCCGTGACAGCAAGCAAAGAAGGCTACGGCATCTTAAAAACGGCGTTCCTCAGGGATCGGTCTTGGCTCCCCTCCTATTTAACATTTATACGTACAATCTTCCTTCCGTGATTTCCAAAAATTTTGCTTATGCTGATGATTTAGCATTGTTGCACTCTTCCGGAAACTGGAAGGACTTGAAGGGGACTGTAAGCCAAGACATGTCTACACTTTCAGCGTATCTTCAGACTTGGAGGTTGAAGCTCAGTTACACTAAAACGGTGACGGCAGCCTTTCACTTAAATAACCAAGAGGCCAAACGTGAGCTAAAGGTCTACAACAACGGTAGACTTTTACCGTTCTGTCCAACCCCTACTTATCTTGGGGTAAAACTGGAAAGATTGCTCACGTTTCGTCACCATTTAGTGGCATTGCGCAAAAAACTTTCCTCAAGCGTCACACTGCTGGGGCGACTCGTGGGCTCGGGATGGGGTGCTGGTGCTAAAACACTACGCACAGCCACCTTATCTCTAGTCTTCTCAACCGCTGAGTACTGTGCGCCAGTCTGGTGTCGCAGTGCTCACACTTGCCTCATCGACAGTGTCCTGAACGACGCCTTGAGCATAGTTACTGGATGTCTTCATCCCACTCCAACGGACCACCTACCTGTACTCTCAGGCATCCAGCCAGCTGAGCTTCGCCGAATGGGAGCGACACTCTCCTTGGCTTACCGTGGATCTCTGGACCCTGATCATATTTTTTATGGTCTTTTAAGTGGGTCCTCAGATACTCGCCAAGTGAGACTAAGATCCAGACGCCCGTTTGTGCCAGCTGCGCAGAATCTTTTGGACAACCATGCCAGATTTGGCATTTGCGCTTCTGAATGGATAAATCAGAAATGTAAAACGGAGTACTGTGAAAATGCTTCCAGGCTCCGTGCTTTTGTGCCGGTACTTACCTCAATATATTAGCGCGTCAGCCTCCGTTGCTTTCCTGCAAGTCTTGAGGGTAAATATGGAGATAAAATAAAATAAATAAATAAATAATTAGTTGATTAAAATTTTTATGATATAGACAACATTACTTAAACCAAGCATACAATTTTCTTGACGACGTTTCTACGCCGTCTAGAAAACAATCCGAAGCACCTGGTCAGATAAAGACTCAAATAATTCATGTGTTTAGATCAACCAAAATTATTTTAACAATAAAACACCCAATTACTTAACATATTTTCTTTTTTAAGAAGAAAATTGTTTATATTTTACTTAAATCATAATTACAATTTTATTCTATTTCTTTATAAAAAATAATTTAAAGTTAATTAATATTGCTAAATTGTAGAAACCTGATGAGGGCTGAAGTAAGCCGAAAACGTTCGTCTTTATAAATAATTTTTTAATGTTTATTTAATAAAATGAAGAATGCTGAATCCATTATGGCTGCTTTTCTCAATTGTTGCCTGGTTGAAAAAAACAACCTCTTTACCGAAACTTTACTTTAAAATTAGCAGTAAAAGAGGTACACCAGTAAAAGATCTTCGGCAGATCGAAAGGTATGGTTTAAAAATAGTTAAATTAAATTTAGACATAAAATTTTTTGAAACTTGAGCTAATCTTGACATTTGCCCACAATTCCTTAAATTCAAAGCACCAAACCTCAAGATTTATAGGAACACAAAAGATTTGTATCGTGTAATCGTTCTTAAAAAATTTAAAAAAAAATAAGAAAGATCTTGGGCGAGCAGAAAGTAGTTATATCACCAAAAAAGCTATCCTTCAGAATCTAAGCACCATAGAAAAATTATGCTTTATAAAATTTTTTGTGGTACAAAATTTTAAAATTGCCTGAAATGTCGCTACAGACGTGGCCATCTATATAGACAAAACTCTTTGATAAAAGAGGGAGTAGCCTTGAAAAAGCTGTTTAGGAAAACTCTAAAGTTTTCGTGTAGCTCTCATCAGGAGAAATCGTTACATTGAGTAAAGAACTGAAAATTCAAAATTTTATTGCATAAGATTGTCGTTTTCGCCGAGTAAGAAATTATACAAAGCGCAGCTGATTTAGAAGCACCAGCCACCAAGCGGTCGAAAAGTAAAAACGTCTGCAGAACAAAATCAGCCAACATGTCCCGAAAACTATCCGCAACAAAACCAATCAAGAAAGAATTCAGCCAAGGCGAAAAAGTAAAATAAACTCCTTCACACCTAATTGTGATTCGGCTATTGGCACTCATCTTCTGAAACATCCAAATTGCGCTCTTCACTATAATGATGATCGATTTTCAATTCTATCCAAAGCCAGATCTGAATTCCATCTTGCTCTATTAGAATCCATCCACATAACCTCAAGTAAACCTGCATTGTGCCGTCAAAAAGAGTTCGTTTTTAGGCTTAAATCATCAACATAATTATATTGGTTTTAATTTTATTCTTTTTCAGACTTAAAATTACAACTATAATTTTGCCAAGTTAAACATCCAAATTCCGTCCAATAAAAATTGTTCCATTTCTAACTCGACGAAACGACAAATTTTTTACTTTTCGACCGCTTGGTGGCTGGTGCTTCTAAATCAACTGCGCTTTTGCATAATTTCTTACTCGGCGAAACGACAATCTTAAGCAATAAAATTTCGAATTTTCAGTTCTTTACTCATTGTAGCGATTTCTCCTGATGAAAGCTACACGAAAACGTTAGAGTTTTCCTAAACAGCTTTTTCAAGGCTACTCCCTCTTTTATCAAAGAGTTTGGTCTATATAGATGGCCACGTCTATAGCAACATTTCAGGCAATTATGCTTAATCTCAATGCTTACGGAAAAATTTCAAGCTACTGCCATGAACATTTTGGTCACTCACAGGAAAAAACTGATTTGCCTTTGGTTAAGAGAACGCCGTAAATCTCCGGATTGTGTAAAAAATTTAAGTGGCAGAAGTTTAACAATTGAAGAAGAAGACGCTCTACGGTTTGGACTTGATAACCATATTTTACCAAAAAAACTACAAACAGATGACATCAAAGCGAAGATAGAAAAACTGTTTTATTTTATCAACAAGAAGAATAAACTTATTGACGACAACTTTAAAGACGAAGTCAAATTTATGTTCAAGAAATTTGTTAATTTAGTTAAAACCACTATAAAATAACTATTTAAGCATATTTTTAATAAAATCATATACAATCGTACAACATCATTACAGTGTCTGGGGCGTATAAAATTGAATCAAAGTTAGAAGTAAGAGGCAAGTTATTAAAACATAAAATTATTAAAAGCCAAGGAAGAATTTTTTGAAACACCAATTATAATCTTTCGGTTGTTAGAGCAGTCTCCAAGCATATAAATATATTCGTACTGATTGCTTCATTATTAAATAACTTTCAAACAGGTTTAGATCTGAGCCTTTAATATCAAAGTAGTTATGGAGATTCAATAGCAAATTTCATGGTCAACTGTATTGAACCACTTTGACAAGTCCTAAAATATACAGCAGCTGTATAAATCGTTGTAAAAGTATTTGATTAATTAGTCGTATAATGAACTTATAACAAAACAGTGAAAGATTTAAGTCAAGTTCAAAATATTTGAACGTCACTTTTATACTGGCAAATGACCAGGCGAATGATTATGAATTTGGGGTACTTCCAGGCTAGTAAAAGAACAAAAACTGTATAAATAGACCCTTGGTTCCGGAAGCGAAAGAAAGTCCATAAGTTCACATATGCTGGATGTGAGCCATTTGTGCCCATAATATTACATTTAAATGTTGAAGGCCTTAGCGCAAATAAGATCTGCTTTATCAGCTAATTGGTCACCATTCACAAAGTTACAGTGATTCTCTTATAAAAGACCCATTGCAAACCAGCTAGTAATATCACACTTTACACTGAGTGGTAGCGTCTCAAGCAGGAAGCATAGCCTTGCTACGTTAGTCCACAAGAAATTTATCTGGACCCTTGTGGATCAATCCCAGGAGAGATCAGGAATGAAGTGGTTGTGTGTGGACATTGATGCTTGCAAGATAAAACAACATTTGATCAAAACCACACTTGATCTAAATGACAGTTGCTGAAAAAAAATATTTACTTTTGTATGTTTCTGCAATTAAACAATTTTTTTGTTACAGTAAACTAGATTCATAAAGAGCAGAGGCCAATTTAAGAAGAAAGTTTGATTTTATTTTTTATAGTTTTTTGTCAATGTCAAGGTCAAGGTTTTTTTAACAAGGTCCCTGGTTAAAGCAATTTTAGGGGGGCAACATGTAGACATCTTTTCATGGTTAGGTTTAGTTACATGCCTATTGCTGCCATTTTTTTGCATTCTTTTTACATTGTAGCCAGTTATTTAGGGGAGCATTGTGCCATGGCCCCACTCTTGCAGACCTTTTGCAGATATCAAAGACAGATTCAAAGGGAAGATCTATTTTTTTTAGAGATTACAATGTTTTTGGGACAAAAAATGGACAAAACCGGGACATATTCAAAGTGAAGACCTTTTTTTTAGAGATCACTATGTTTTTAGGACGAACAATTGACAAAATTGGGACAGATTCAAAGTTGTAAATTTTCTCTTTCATTATTCGAACATGTGTCGTTTCGATCAAGTGTCGTTTCAATCAAGTGTCGTTTTGATGAAATGTCGTTTCGGTAAAGTCTCGTTTCGATTAACTGTTGTTCTATCAAGTGTCTGGTCACTTGACTGGGCAGCCAAGTGAAATCTTTTTCTCATGTATAACTCTGAAGGCGCCCCTAGCTTCTTCTGTAGTAGCTGGAATACTGGAACCAATTTCGACCTGGCTTTTAAAAGTAGAGATTTAATCAGCTCTTAACTTGACAGACTTACGTTAGAGAAGTTTCTTAGGTCCCAACATTGACCATGACTAATCTGGCCCCAGTCCAAAAATGAGCCGTTTAAGCGTTAAAAATTCAGCAAAGCCAACCAGCTATTTCAAGAATTGCCTTTTCCTGACTCTAGCTGTATTGATGAAACATATCAGGACTTCTGCAGTACCATTTGTAATACTTGTAATATCTTTTGTAATAATCTTTGTAGCAGTTAAATTATCATTCGACGCGATCGCAAAAATAACTATAGACTGTGTTGAAATGGAAAGTACAAACATCTCAAACAGATTTTTCTACGAGCTCTGCAGAGTTAAGCTACTGGTTTAGCTGCTTCAGCCCTGCTGTCCCATCTTGATGAAAAACAAAAAGATTGCTGGTCCAAGGCTATCAACAACATCAACTTCACGCACTCCAAGCAGCTGGCATGAAATATAATTAACAACTTGACCGGCAGAAGCAGACAACCACGGCGCCTTTGCCAAATTACCACCAACTCCATTGCCTCG
The DNA here is from genome assembly GCA_963680785.1 of Diplosoma virens. Classification (NCBI taxonomy): domain Eukaryota; kingdom Metazoa; phylum Chordata; class Ascidiacea; order Aplousobranchia; family Didemnidae; genus Diplosoma; species Diplosoma virens. The sequence goes on from OY796891.1 coordinate 6,454,128, forward strand.
CATTTGTATAAATATACAAAACAACAAACCGCGAGTCAGCCAGACATGTAATTAGAGAAGTGTCCCAATTAAGGAGGATTTCAACACAGCCTAACAAATGTATTTCTGAAGATTTTTCTCCGGAAGAATTAACTAATGCCCTCAAGCTGTTTAAGTCTGAAAAACCTTTGGGCCCTGAATCTCTATGCTTACAGCTAATAATCGATGCCAACTCTGCTTTAAAGTCCTGGTTGAACATAGTTTTGTCTTCCTGCATGGGCCAACTCAAGCTTCCAGAAATTTGGAAAAGAGCATTAGTGGTTGCCATCACAGAGCCGAACAAGTCATTAAGGGACCCAAAGAACTATAAACCTATCTCTTTGGTTCTTGTCTCCTTTAAAGTCTTGGAGAGGCTTATAGCGAACTCATCGTAGCAAACCCACTCACGCTACATTGGTGCCCCGACCTCAAGCAACAAGCTCTATGCCCACGTCGAATCAATTATAGACCCACTGCTATCTAGAGATCAAGCTGGTTTTCGATGCGGAAGATCAACCGTAGATTACGTCACAAACAGAAGCCTTCAATCAAATGCTTGCGCTGCAAGACGCGCAAGCTACAAGACCTTTTATCAATTAGATTAAAAATAAAATTTTATCACACCCATTAATCTAGTTGATAAAAGCAGCAAAATTTTCACTGGCTGGTCGGGTCTTAAGCAGGAAGCATGGCAGCAGCCAGTTGTTATATTTGATAAATCTAGTTTTTACATCACTGCGTTTTATTATTTTTTATTATAATTTTCCATGAGCTACCAAAGATCTGTAGGAGCTCATGAATTTACTTGCTCAATTATTTGAGCTACTTCTTTAATTGATAAAGATAACAGAAAAAAAGACCTAACAATGGGATTATTTAATTAGGACGCAGGAAAATTTTAAAAAATACTCGAAAAAGTCTCTGTCAAATTTTTATCAGTATTTATAAAATAGCGATGGAAAATGCAAACAATATTATGTGGTATATGTACAAAGCTTTTAATTTCATCAACCAGATTAATGAGTGTGATGAAATCTTATTTCACAATCTGATTGATAGTAGGCTTTGGAGCTTGTGCGTCTTGCAGCGCAAAAATTTGATTGAAAGCTTCTGTTTTTTGTTTCACAATTGGGAAAACAATCATTAGTTTTCAGAGTACTAACTTCATTAGATTCTTCACAGAATTTGATGATAATGTGTTTATCTTGAGATAAAATTTTGCAATAATAATTGCGTGTAGCACATTTAATATTCTATTGAGAGTATTACGATATTTTTGGTATTCCATAAACTCTAATTCTAAGAATTACAAAAAGACTATCGAAAAAAATTTCAAAAAGGCTACAGATCGATCGCTACCCGTATAGTCTATCCCAGTGGTCGCCAACCTGTGGTCCACGGACCACTGATCCGTGGAAATATTTAGGTGCACTGCGGGAAAAAATGGGTTATTATTTATATATCATGAACAGTCGGAATAAACAAAATACGATTTAAAAACTTAAGATACATTAAACTTTTTTCAGTTACTTTTATTAGCGAAATTCCTTCTAAATGAGTGACGTTTTAGGTACTTTTGCAGGTGTACTTAGTGACATTTGAAAATGATAGTTGGCAACTACGGTTTGCCGCCATGAGTATGACACAGTTGACACTTCAGTTCAGTTTGTTGACATCACTTTTCAGGTTTGTTTTTTCTTTTTGTGAAGTTTATAATAAGGCACCTGCAAATAATATGGCCATGCTGGTATATGATCCAATGCTCCGATCTCCGGATCTAAAAGAAGAAATATTTTCTATCTGCATGAACTTGGAGTGGATCCATACTTGTATTGATTCGGACGGTTGGGGTTAGATCTGTGCAGTAATAAGTTTGCTACAGCGAAACAAAATTTTGCAATCTTGAAATGGAGGGTTTTTATAAAATCTGGGATTTTTCACCCTCCAAAAATAAAGTGTTTGGTTGCGGAAACTTCAATTTCTTTTCAGCAGAGCAGGAAAGGATTATTTCAGTTAATTTCAGCAGTTTTTCTTGGTTAAAAAGATTTAAGCATTAGCTTAATTGATATGAAATAGTTCGAGAGCTTTTGCTGGTAACAAAGCCTAAGCCCTATTTGTAGTGTAGGTTCCAAAAGTAACTACACAGAAAAGCTGAGTGGTTTAACATCTTAAAAAAAAAGATCTTATGGCTATTTTACAATTTTTGAGAATTTTTTTGTGACTTTAGCATACTCATTTAAGTTGCTGGTAATGGCAGGCTACTTTAGTTAGGCTACTAAAGTAAGTACCATTACAGTACCATGGAGCCAGGCTAGTAGGCTAATTATAGCCTACAGCTGTACAGTACAGTAAGCGGGTAAGCCTAATTGTTGAAGTGGGTGTTACTGTGTTAAGAAAAATAGGCTTAGCCAGCGTTCAGGTACAAAATCATTCATTTCTTGATTTAAAAAGTAATCTTTATCAGGCTACAATATGATGCTGTTACCACCATCTTCAAGGCGTCAACTTCACTTTTTGTTCCCACTTTTGGATAAAGCTCAAGTTCTATCAAAAAAACTTTTTTCTGAGAAACGATCAACTACAATTCAGCCATTAGTTCTGATAAGAAGGGTAACAAAATAGAAAACATCTAATAGAGTAACAAAACGTTGCTGTATCCGTATCATTTTTTAATTGAACTTACCAAAGATGATGCGATACTGTTGCTCCAAGTTACTAATTCAAATAGATTCAAATAAAATAGGTAATAGAACCCACAATGAGTAAGAAAAATCAAATAAATATTTTGCACTTCTTTAGTAAAACTAAAGTAAAAATTACTAATGAAAACAGTAATACTTCTGTTAATAGTGAGTTGATTAATAAATTAGAACATTCACAATTCTCGTCAGACCACATTAGAAAAAACGTGCAAACTGGAGGCGAAAAGAAAAAACGCAAAATATCAAGAAAATATGATTCAAGCTACTTGAAATTTGGATTTATACAAGAACCTGGTAATGAGCTGAACCCACGGCCTCTTTGTACTGTGTGTTGTGCGAGTATATCTAACGATGCCATGAAACCGCTAAAACTTATAAAACACTTGCAATCAAAACACCCAGATTTAGCTAAGAAACCACTTGAATATTTTCAAAGAATGCATGAAGGTATGAAAAAACAAAAAAGTTTAAAAAATATAGTAGTTAAAGATAAGTCCCTATTAAAGGCTTCCTATTTGATAGCACTTTAAATTGCGAAAAATAGAAAGCCATATACGATTGGAGAAAACGTAATCAAACCTTGCATGTTACAAACCTGTGGAGCAGTTTTGGGAAAACAAGCTGAAGGTGATCTCTATGTCTGCTAATACAGTTAAGAGCAGAATTAAAGAAATGGCTGATGATATTGAAAATCAAGTAATAAAAATGGTAAAAAATTCACCATTTTATTCAATTTAACTTGATGAATCTAAGTAAGTAGACAGACAGACAGACAAGTTTATTTCATACAATTCCGTATTAATATATGATGCACACAAAACAATAACAGTAAAAATAATTATAATGAAGAAAATGAGTGCGTTTAATTGACGTAATTTGTTACACGAAAACAAAAAAATAAAAAAGATAATAATTATACCGAATGTATGCGGAGACTGCGAAGTGACCAAAAAATAATTAATTGGTCTTCAAGTCGAGCAGCCACCGATTAACTAAAGTTATAAAAATAAACGTATGTTATAGAAAAAGATAAAAAATGGACCACTGTATATATAAGTTTGATTTGAAATATTAATGGATTTAAGGATAAGAATTTAAGATATAACGTTTATACATGTAACCAAAATTATATATGGAGTAGCAATTTTTTTTAAATTATAAGGAACATCATTCCAAACTTTAACTCCTCTATATTTAAGAGATCTTTGCAAACGATTGGATCGATATCTTGGTAAGTATAACTTATTATTGACTGATGAACGGGTTACACGGAAATGAATTTGAGATACCTTTTTGAAATATTTTGTAAAAAAAGTCGGTAATTTACATCTGTCTAAATTAAACATTAATTTTGAAGTTTCAAGCTTGATTAAGTCATCTAATTTTAAAATTTTGTTTTTTCTAAACAAAGAATCAGAATTTGATGACCATTACATATTATTGATGACTCGCATAGCTTTATTTTGCAATTTTCTTAATGGTTCGAGATAAGTTTTATATGTAGCACTCCATATTGTAAGACAGTATAGTAAGTGTGAATGAAAGAAAGCAAAGTAAAGTTTTTTTAAGATACAAGAAGGAAATAAATTTTTTAGTTTGCATAAAATACCAACTGCACGAGAGAGTTTGCTACGGATTTTATGAATATGATCATGAAACAATAATTTGGAATCAATTAGGACGCCTAAATAATTAATACTGTCTGAAATCGCAATTATACTAGAATTAAGTTTAATATTAATATTTCTCGGCAAAGCTACTTGTGATAGCAAAGGCGGTATTATTATAGTTTGCGACCTGGAGGGATTAATAGTGAGACAATTTTTATTCATCCACTGGGAAACTCTAGACAATTCATCGTTTAGTTTGATTTCCAGTTCAATTATATTGGAAGCATTAATTAACAAGGCAGTGTCATCAGCAAAGAGTCTAAGGATACTTTTCAAACAATTTTGAAGGTCATTGATATAAATTAGAAATAGAAGCGGACCTAAAACAGATTCTTGAGGTACACCCATTATAACTCTTTTTCGATTGGACTCAATATTATTTACGTACACATATTGCAATCTATTATTTAAATAAGATTGTATCAGATTAAAGGCTGTTCCTCTTATTCCATAATGGTCAAGTTTTATCAAGAGTCTTTTGTGGCATACAGTATCAAATGCTTTAGTAATATCAAGTGTAACCATTCCTGTATATTGGTTATTATTAATATTATCATAAGTTGAAGTTACTATATCTAGAATTGCGTGAGACGTAGAGCAATTTTCTCGAAAACCATATTGATTTGAAACCAGAACAGAATGTTTATAAAAAAAATTTAAGAGACGATTAAAAATGACTTTTTCAAAAATTTTTGTGAAACATGTTAATATAGATATAGGGCGATAGTTGCTTACATCAAGTTTATCACCTTTTTTAAACAAAGGAATTACCTTGGATAGCTTTAATAAGTAACAAGGCTCTTCTCTTTTGTTTTGTGAAGGTTGAGTGTGAATGAGAATTACAGGAAGAACTTCTTTGCTTACTCAACTTGCCAGGTAAAACAACTAGCTTTGAGATTTTTAAAGCACTTAATAGTTATTTCCTAGAACACAAAATTGAATGAAAAAAATATATTGGTTTATGTACAGATGGTGCTGCAAACATGACCGGACATCGTGCAGGAGTTGTTTGAAAGGTAAAAAATGTTAGTCACCCAGACAGTATGATCTACGCATTGCATTATACATCGTGAGCAGCTTGTGGCAAAAAAATGTCTCCAGAATTACACAAAGTATTATCAGATGTGATTAAAATCATAAATGAGATTCGACACAAAGCGCTCAATTCTCGAATATTTGAAACCCTCTGCAAAGAAATGGGTTCCCAGTATACTCATCTTCTTCTTCATGCTGAGGTAAGATGGCTTTCAAGGGGCAAAATACTGACCCGATTGTTTGTCCTGCGTGAAGAAATTAAACTATTTTTTCAACAGCAAAATAATCAGAAATTTCAAAAACTCTTGTCCGACGATAAGTGGGTAGCTAAGGTTGCATACTTGGCGGATGTTTTTTCTCTTTTAAATGAACTAAACATATCTTTGCAAGGACAACTTAAGGACGTGTTTACAGTACAAGATAAAATAAAAGCTTTTCGAAAGAAATTACCACTGTGACAAACGCATTTGGCAGAAGGAGATCTACAAATGTTTACAAATTTTGATGAATATATGGGAGAGAAGGATCTCAACCGAAAAGTGGTATCCGTTATTCAACAGCATTTACAGTAACTGAAAGAATATTTTGATTTTTATTACTCAAGTGAAGGAGATCCTAGACCTGGAGATATGTAAATAATAGATCCATTTATAGCTAAAAGAGCAAATTAACTATGAATGAAAAAGAAAACCTCATTGATCTATCTTGTGACGACAATTTTAAAGTTAAATTCCAGTAATCTTTATCAAGACCTCATTTCTAGCTCTCTGTAAAAAATGAATACCCATCACTAAGTGAGAAAGCAATGAAAATTTTGATCCAATTTTCAACAACATATTTAAGCGAGAAGACATTTTCATCTGTCATTGTAATTAAAACATGGTAGCGCTCTCGCCTTGAAATAGACGCAGCTCTCCGTCTTGTAGTGACGTCATTGGACCCGTATCTTTACATACTAATGTCAAATAAACAAGAACGACCATCACACTAAAAATGGGTAATATTGAAGTAAACTTACTTTTTTTTTTTTTAGTATTTACTATAACTAATTTACCGTAAAATTTGTGTATTTCGTATTACAAAAATTAAAATTTTTTTGATTATTATTGTATAGATATATTTACAGTACCTTTTTTTCTAAATTCGTATTACTGGTTCGCCAAATTAAAAATTATACATTTAGTGTTCCATGAAGTTCTAAAAATTGGCGACCACTGGTCTATCCATCTAAACTAAAGCTATCTATAGTTCGCAGAAACTGTTTGCCTATTACGCTCAAAAGCTTTGATACATTAATATATGAATATTCGTGACACTGTAATAGGTAGGACGAACATCAAACGGCTACAACAACAAGCAAAGTGACCTATGGGAACCCTTCCAGGAAGATCCGATAAAAACACAGTAATCCAGATTGTCACTCTTTTTTTAAGGACAACACCTGCTGAAAAATTAGCTATGTACACTAAATGACAAGCAATTAAAAACTTTGCGGCTGAACGCAATTGGTTCCATCTTCATCTACTTAGGCAGCTTTTATTAAATTCAGGCATGCTGTCCTATGCACACAAAAAAGGTATTTGCACGTTAAAACTTTTTAAGTAATCAACATTATACACCGACTGTTCACTTTTAACAGTGTTTCTTCCTCAAGATCACGTAATAGTCCGTTTTCCTTCAAAGATTACAACGGTACAAAACTCCTTTTGCTTAACTTGTTAAGACTATACAAATCTTGGTTTTTCAAGCTCGGCCAAATTGACGCCATAGCTACTACTAAAAGCGTCAGGAAAAGTGCCAAGCTACTATGATATCGACTTTATACGCAATTTTAATGCATTTAGAAATCTGATAAAAAATCTGTCTCTTTATATTATTTTTTGCATTCAAAAGATTTTTAAAAAACACTGGTAATTTTTGGATGACGTAGTGGTATTTAAAATAACCGTAACCATCTCTTGAACGGAGAAAAATTGTGCAATATATTTTAGTAGTATTGATATTTGTAAAAGTATACGATTATAAAATTTAAGATAAATTTATAATCGTCCAAGTAAGCTATCCGCTCAATTAGCTGGCTGCAAAATCAACTTGATAACAGCAAAGCCTAAAATACTGAGAAACACCGCAAGGTAGCGTGAAAAAAGTTAATTAAGATCATTACTAAAAACATAAAATTATAGTTTGTTTCCAAGTGCGACTGTTGAAAAAGTCATAAATTTGTAAAAAAATCTGTTTTTTTAACCTTTAATCTAGCGATACAATATTTGTTAACTTACAATCTTATTCGACATGTCCAATAAAAAATAATCAAAAATTTGTAGAAAAATTTTAACTAAAAAAATGAATAAAATAAAATACGGTAGAATAGGAGTTAATTTTCATTCTCGGCATCTCTCAAATATAAAAATTAAATCGTTTATAATAAAATGTTTGTTTAGTTTATGTGCAAAACTGTTCAGTGGGAATCAAATATGGAGACAGTAGAGTTGACAACAGTGACATTACTGCATCTTCTTATTACAGTGATGCCTTTCTTCCAGCGCATGGAAGATTGGATTACCCGAGGATGGGAAACAAAAGGGCCGCTTGGGCAGCACGACCAAGTAAGCATTTGTTTTGTTTCTATGTTTTTCTGTAAATGTAACGAATACGAAATATTATAAAGTCAAATATTGCTCATCCAACCTACTTCATTTCATTCACGGCCTACTAACGATATTAAGTAGGCCGTGCTTCATCAAATAATGTTAGTTTATTGAGTTCAGCTTATGGGGATTGATAATTATTGTTAGCTGACTAATTTTTATTATGGATTTCAACTCAATTTACTATAATTTAGTATAAGCTAATGTTTAACACTCTGCAGTAATTGACTGAAACTTTGTGCTATTGTGTAGTATGATGAATTGAAAATGAATTATGACAAAAGCTATTGTTGCTAAATTTACGAGACAGGTTTGCTTATTTCCAAAGTACGATTTGTTAAAAACAATTTACTACTGATATGTTAAACTCGTGAATGTATGCAGGTCGTATGGATGAAATTTTAGCTCATAAATATGCCGAGAGCCGCAATCCGTATAGAAAACAAAGTGATAATTTTTTTTCAGTATTCAGGTTTACTTTAAAGCCAAGAAATTAATTTAGATTTCCTCGAAGTCTCATGAGCGGCATGCAGTTAATATGGACGATAAAATGGCGGTCACTGCAGAAGTTTCAATTAATGCGATCTTCATGTTTTTTGTTTAACTTTCAAACTTTACAATTATTATAATTCTGCCTGCTTCAGTTAAAAGCGTACTCTTTCCGAAACTTTATTATGTTACACTTATGGAGAAGAGAAAATATTTTCAACCACATTAATTATTTATGGAAAATTAAAATTTTCAACGTTACTTCATACTTTAAACATAATATAAATATTTAACGAAATTTAATAAAAAATTCAGAAATTTTTTTGATAAATAAAAGACAATAGATAACGTTTCTTGTGTTAAGGTCGAATTGGTGAGTGGATTCAAGTTGATCTTGAAGCAGCAACTTTTGTTACTGGAGTCATTACTCAAGGAAGAGGTGATACCATCAACGGAGTTCAATACGTTTCAAGTTACAAAATTGCTTATGGCAACACTACCAACAACATCCAGGAAATAATTGGTGAAAATGGTGATCCGATTGTAAGTAGAAAAACTAATTTTTATTAAGAACAAAACAATTTCAAATTGTATTTGACAACTACAAATTTTATATTCTTAATGATATTTTTGCACTTTTGTACATTTTTTAGATTTTTTCTGGAAACATGGACACCAACTCATACGTGATGAATAGATTTCCTCAACCAATCACAGCCCGCTATTTTCGGCTGATTGTTCAATCTTGGCAAAGACACGCTTCATTACGAATGGATTATATTACTTGCTAATCAAACGAATTTCCAACTGAAATTACAAAAAGTTTTATAGACAGATTAATGAAATAAAACGTTAAATCAACTGAAACAACAAGACAACAAACTTATATAAGAGAAGTTAAGTTTATATTCGAAGACTAGAACCATATTTAATATTAAAATTTGCCACGTCATCATTGCAAAAGATTACTTTGCAAGCAAAAGAGAATAAATCATTTCACTAACAAAAAACCCAATATGAAGTTTAACAATATAGGTTATCCTAAGGTAAAAATTAATCATTAGCTAAACGAACCATAACAGTTGTTTACATTAACGTGTATTTGTCAATCTAATCACTGATTCATAGACTTTTAAAGAGACCGTGTTTTTTATCTGGCTGTTACGTAACGCAAATCGCTTCTTCGGAAAAAATTAGATTTTTTAAAAATTAACTGCAATAACTTGTATCCGTTCTAAATGACCTAAACGCATCGTCCTAATTAAATAATCTCAATGTGAACTCGTTTTGGCAGTGATCTCTATAAGGGCATAAAATTGATTTTTATTGTTAAATTTGGCGTCTGAGTCACGTGGCCCAATTCGGGTTTATTATAAATAAAGAGAGATTGCTCTTATCGGACAGTAACCAGAATTTCGGTCTGAAAACGGTGACCATTGTATTGTTTTATGCTGTACTATGTTCAGTAGCTTCGCGTATGAAACCGCAGATAAAAAATAAATAAACGCCTCTCCTTCATATTCAAGTTACAGCTATATTTTTCTGAATCGGGCGTAATAGAGTTACGCATAGTAAATAAGGGTAGTTTGTAACTGGGAGGGATTTCGCTGATCTTATTTAAACAAGTTCAGCACTAGACGGATATAGCTATTCAATTACGTAAATCGTCGAACATGTCAGTATTCTCTCAACGAAGAGTGAACTTAAGAATCCCGAGTCTTTCCTTCATCAACAAAAACGTAATTTAATCTCTTTCTCTTCTCCAAAGATTGAATTTATAAGTAGTCTTTATAACACTGGCCCGAACTGCTTGGTTATAGAGAACGGGTAACTGTTTGTAATACTTGTTTTCTTATAACATTTTGGGGTAACCAATTGTCCATTACAATTTTCTTTATGTTTTTTTTATTTCCTGCTTTTGCATCCGTTGTTTCGTGTGCTTTCTTAAAGCAGGTGTTGACGGGTCTTATAAACAAATTTTCATATTTAATTTAGTTTTTGAATTGTTGGACTGATTGAGTCCTAGCAAATGTTTTGTCTCGTAAAGATAAACTAGAATCTGTAGCCTTTCAATTCAAGGCCATATTTTATTTTCAGTACTGATGTTAAGAAAAGACAGTAAATTAATTATTCTATTTTGAATGTAAACGTTTGCGATGAATGAAAATGATTCAATTATCAATATCTTGAGAAATTGCCTACTTAATTTCACGCAAGAAAATTACAAAAGCAACATCAACGTGTCTAAAAACACTTATCTTTTGTTTTCTGGAAAAAAACTTATGCATGTTTTTTCGAGGTTTCCTTCCAAACAAAAAGTGTTTTTTCCTTACAGAACACGAACTGTTTCCAAAGACCTCAAATGTCTTTCCTTGAAAAACTGCTTTGGGGAAAAATACAAAGTATAGAGTAAAGATATGATATCAATGATGTGCAGTAATTAATTGATTAAAACTAAATTCAAAATTAAAGCAATATTTATAAAAAAACAACAAAATGACCGAAATGTCAGTTATTGAGGGCCGCTTTATAATAGAACAATAAATTTTAACCCAAACAATTTTTTTATCATATTTACTTCTTAGTATTTCTCTATTTAAATAGATTCTTTGCTGTACAAAACTTTGAAATAATCAATAGTATTGACAAAACCATTTTAAGCCTTTAGATTAGTTAGTCTTTAAAACAACTATTTTTTTTGATATTTTTTGTGGAGCAGTACTTAAAAGTAGAATTGGTTGGCAATGGTAAATGAGAAGGAATAACCGGTTTATACAGAAAAATTGAACATCGAAAACTACAGCGTCTCTGATTGGTTGAGAGAAAGAGATCACATAAATGGCTGATATCGTGTTCACTTGCGATTTAAGGAAAAATAACTTTAGCTCATTGGCCAATTTTTTTATTAATTAAATAACACGAACTCTTTTCGTCTTCGCTTTAATTTTAACGTACAATTTTTAAACAATCACAAGTTATGAGACCTAGCAAGTAAAGTTGAACAATTTTACATTGAAATTAAAAAAAAAAGCCCCTTCACCCCCCAAAAAGAGTCATCACCTTGTTCCCCAACCAGATTGCTGCCAGTGGCAAATTTTTTTGGATAAAAATTTCACCTACGCGGCTCGAGTACGCTCACGAGTTTGAAATGCCTGATTTAAGTAATAAAAGCTGATAAAGAAACAACTTAATATAATAAAATAAAAGCGTGAATGAAATTCTCTATTTTTCTTAGTCTTAATAACAAAAAATTAAAAACAAAAATAAAAAATCCGCGACTTTTTGAAAAAAAAGACAATGCAAAACAACAGTCTTAAAAACGTTTTATTTTTTTGTGCCGTTTAGAATTTCTTGACTTCGCTATAAACTATTTCAAAGCTTTCGTAGAAACTTTGTATGAAAACAAACCAAATTTTCTTTTGTCAAATTAGGGAAAAAATTAACAGAAAAACTATACTGTTAAATTTGTTTTCAGGTTCGCATGTACTGAAAATAGGAGTAGCAAAATTTCAGTTGCTTTTAACTTGGATTTGGGCAAATTATTTAAAAAATGAGCCACTATCAAATTCAGATTTTTCCGTTAAAACAAAAATTTTTTCGATAACAAAGAGCAAAATTTTCAAAAAAAAAAGATTTTTTAAACTTAATTCATATTTTATAACCTTTCGCTTTTGTACTACCTGTTTAAAAAGTTTTTTAAAGTAGGCATTACTTAATAAACTACTAAAAATATTGAATAAATCGAAAAAGTACACAAACAAAAACTAATTTGACTTATTAATAACTGGTCAAATGTTGCTATTTGAAAAGTAAGTTGGTAAATTGATTTAAAATTAAGTTGATAAAATAAAAGAGAAATCTAAAAAATTAATAAACGATTATTATTTCTCAAAGTACGGAAAAAAGTATTATGAGGGACTTTGAACTGCAACAAAAAAACCAACTGTTAACAAAACGGCTGCCCCGATGGAAAAGCATAATTAATTGCCAGAAAGTTGTTTTTATCAGCGGCAATATTGCAATTTATCAAAAAATCGAAAAGTGGAAAAATAAGCTGAGAGAAAATCTGTTCGAAGTAGATTGTTAAATGCGGAATTGGGCGTAATATGTCTGAAATCAACCATTGAATGCAAGACATAAGACCTAACGTTATACATACAGAAAACTTTGGCTAATTGCATACCGGTTAAACGCATAAACCGCTTTAATGCATAGGATTCCAGAATCCTTAACCAAAACAAAAAATAAGAAAAGAAAATACGTAGTATGATTAATTGCATAACGGTTATTCGCATAAACCGGGTATATAAATAAAAATTTTCTTTTCATTTGAAGACTTGTATCGCATAATCGCATAGCTATCAGCAAAAAAGTGTTAAGCACACTAATCAAAAGATGTTGAAATCTGTTTCGCCATTAATCCAATAAAGTAATTGTCGTGAAGTGTCTAACTTTGCCTACACGACAAAATAACACCGCGCGTTTAACTTCCAGCTGTGCAAAATGAAGTTGAAAAATCATTTTCAAATTTTATTGAACTCGTAACTATGACTATTAACACGCATGCACCATTAATAAAAGCTTCACGCATAAAACGTAAATTAATAAATAAACCATGGATAGCAAAAGGTATTTTAGTTTCTAATTCCATCATCTTTCTTCCTACATACTCTTGGTCTCTCCTCATGACATATCCATACCACCTCAGCCTTCCCTCTCTCATCTTCATTCCTAACCGTTCTACCTTAACGGTACTCCTGATGTGCTCGTTTCTAATCTTGTCTTTTTTCGTCACTCCTATAGCAAACCTCAACATTTCCATCTCTTCCACTTTTTTCTTTGTGACTGCCACCGTCTCAAGTCCATACACCATTGCAGGTCTTACCACTGAACTGTACACTTTTCCTTTTACTCTAGCTGGTAACCTCTTGTCGCAGATTACTCCCAATACTCTTCTCCATCCACTCCATCCTGCCTGTACTCTCTTCTTTACCTCCCTCTCACAACTACCACTTTCTTGCGCCGTTGATCCCAAATACTTCAATTCCTTTACTCTTGGCACTTTTGTATTTTCTATCTTCTCTGTTTCGTCGTCATTTCCTCCATTTATGCGCAGATATTTGGTCTTTGACCTACTTACTTTCATCCGTCTTCTTTCCAATGCATACTTCCAGGATTCTAATCTCCGCTCCACTTCTTCCCTGGTCTCTTCGCAAATAACAATATCATCAGCAAACAACATCGTCCATGGTGGTTCTCTCCTTACTTCATCCGTTAGCCCGTCCATTATCACTGCAGCAAAAAGGAATGGACTAACGCTGATCCCTGGTGAAGTCCAACCTTAACCTTGAAACTTTCTGTAGTTCCTACTGCACACCTCACCACTGTTTCGCTTGCCTCATACATATCCTGTACTAGTTGCACATACTTTTCCACTATTCCGGATTTTCTCATACAGTACCACAACTCTTCCCGTGGAACCCTGTCGTAAGCTTTCTCTAGGTCCACGAATACACAATGTAGCTCTCTTTGACCTTCCCTGTACTTTTCCATCAACATTCTTAAAGCAAACATGGCATCGGTGGTTTCCTTTCCTGGCATAAATCCATATTGCTGTTTGCTAATCTTGACTTGACTCTATCCTTTAACCTGGCTTCAATAATTCTTTCCCATAACTTCATTGTGTGGCTCATTAGCTTTATTTCTCTGTAGTTTCCACAGCACTGTGCGTCCCCTTTGTTTTTATAGATTGGGATAAGCACACTCCTTCTCCATTCTTCTGGCATCCGTTCACCCATTAATAGTCTTCTGAACAACCTGGTCAAAAACTTAATCCCCATCTTTCCCATGCACTTCCAAACTTCTACTGGCAACTCATTTGGCCCAGCAGCTTTACCTTTTTTCTCCTTCTTAGTGCGTTCTTTACTTCTCTACTGACACAATTTACCTCTTCATTAATCACTTCTGCTTCCTCTGTCCTAGGATCTCTGTTATTTTCCTCATTCATCAGTTTCTCAAAGTACTCCTTCCATCTCTTTAACACTGCTTCCGAATTTACCATTACATTACCGTTTTCATCCTTTATAACCCTTAGGTGCTGTACATCTTTCCCTGCTCTGTCTCTCTGCCTAGCCAATCTGTACAACTCGTTTTCACCTTCTTTTGTTTCCAATCTAGCATAAAAATCGTCATACGCACGTCTCTTTGCCATCGCAACTGCCTTCTTTGCCTTACTCTTTTTTTCTTTGTAGATCTTTTTAGCATTTTTATTTCTTATTTTGTCCCATGCTTTCTTTGCCTCTTTCTTTTCTTTTTTGCTCTCCTGAACTTCCTCATTCCACCACCATGTCTCCCTGTCTCCTTTTCGTTTCCCTAATGTCACTCCCAGTACAGTTTCAGCTGTTTTTCTTAGCATTTCTGCTGTTTTGTCCCACTCATCAGGTAACCTGTCCTTGCCTCCCAGAATCCCGGTCACCTCTTGTCTAAACGCTTCTTGACAGCTTATCTTTTTCAGTTTCCACCATCGTATCTTTGGCTTTACTTTCTCTGGGTTTTTCTTTTTCACCATGAAAGCCATTTTGCATACCACCAAACGGTGCTGCGTTGCGACACACCCATTCAATATTACCTTACAATCGCACATTTCCTTCAAGTTCCTCCTTCTGCACATCACATAATCTACTTGGGCACATTTTCCTCCACTCTTATACGTCACCCTGTGTTTATCTTCCTTCTTGAAATAAATGTTGACAATCGCCAAATCCATCCTTTTCCCAAAATCAACAACCATTGATCCTTCCTTATTTCTTGTTTCAGCACCGTACCTCCCCATTATTTCCTCATCCCCTATGTTTCCATGACCGACATATCCATTAAGGTCTCCGCCAAGAACTATCCTCTCTTCTTTTGATATACTTTTTATCAATTCATCCAGGTCTTCCCAAAAATCATTTTTCTCCTCCATGCTGTTGTTAACCTGTGGAGCATATGCACTTACTATATTTAGGATGAACCCTTTTACCTCCAGCTCCATGGCCATTAGTCTGTTTGACACCCTCTTCACCTCCAGGACACTTTCAGCCAGCTCCTCCCTCACCACTATCCCTATTCCATTTTTCTTCCATCAGCTCCGCTGTAAAATATTTTGCATCCACCTCCAATGTTCCTTGCTTTACTACCTTTCCACTGTGTTTCCTGTAGGCACAATATGTCTACGTTCCTTCGCTCCATCATATCTGCCAGCTCTCTTGCCCTTCCAGTCATCGTTCCAATATTTAAGATACCCACCCTTATGAGTGAGCGTCTTCCTTTCCACACTTCCCGCTGCTTCTTCACTCGCCTTCCTCTTCTCTTTTTGCTCTTATTTTCACTATGTTTAGCAGTAGCATAATATCCACAGGTGGCCTGCTGTGCGTTTTAAATATTTAAAATCCGGCTGGTAAGATTAATTCTGTTTATAAGGCAAAATATTTGGGAATTATATTTGATAATCAATTAAACTTTCAAGAGCATATAAAAATTCTTGAAGCAAAAATAGCTCAATCAGTTGGAATTCTTAATAAACTGAAGTACTTTTTACCCAGATCAGTTTTATTAAAGTTATATTATTCCCTAATCCATTCCCATTTTAATTATGGCTTTGTTGTTTGGGGAAGCAGTTATCCGACTTATCTTGACAAACTAAATTTGCTTCAAAATAAAGCAATTTCTATTGTTACCTCTTCCCATATGTCAACAAACTCAAAACCGTTATACAATAAAACAAATATTTTGCCCTTGCCTAAATTTTTTGAGTTTGAATCAGATAAAATTGACTATTCTTATAAATTTAATTTGTTACCTAAGATTTTGATAACTACTTTTGATATGCTAAATCTTCCATTCTCGTACCACAAGATTTTTACTAAAAAATCACCTTATCATTTCTCTGTTTAAAAGTAATCGAACTTAAAAATTAATCAAATATATAGGACAAAAAATTTGGAATTCTATCAATCACAACCTGAAAACAATGACATTTAATAAATTTAAAAAACATTATAAATCAGTTTTACTTCTCAGTGATTAAATTGTTATACTTCTTAAAAATTTGTTTTATGTACCTTATTTTATTTTTTCCTCAGTGCTTGGTTTGTCTCTGCTTATTCTTAATGTTATTTTGTTATTTTTTAGTTTTGTTGTTGTTTTTTTTTTGTTGTTGTTGTTTTTCATTTTTTATAAATACAGTATATTCAATTTTAATACTGTCACTTTGCTGTATATTTCTATACTTTACACGGTGGTTGCTTGACTAGAAGATCTCACGGTCTCTTCGCAATCACCTTGTCGCAATTTAATATGTTTATATTAGTATTTATATTGCCTACTATATTTATCGATTTTGTTATTGCGACGAAATAAGCTTAATTGATTGATTGATTGATTGATCGATTGAAATAGTTATGCTTTGTGATAATGAGTCAAATGTATGTTTAAAGCGGAACGCTACTTAGGTATATTTAGTACTAATACACAAAGTCTACTCTTGAGTAAATATTTCACAACAAATCTGACTACACAATTATTCGGGAGCAATCGTAACGCAATAATGGACAATTGGTTCATCTCAATATCCATCGCAAAACAGTTGCTTCAAAGTCCATATAAAATGATATTGGTTGGCATAATGAGAAAAAAAATTCCACCTGAGATGCTAAGCTTAAAAAAATCTAAAATTGGAAAAACAAAATTTTGTTTTCTCAATGAATTAACTCTTTTTTCATAGCAATTAATATGTAACAAAAATGTTATTGTCTTATCAACCTTGCATAGTGGTAAGAATTTCAATGAGACAAGCTAGAAATCATAAATTTTTAAAATTCTACTAAGGGAGAAGTTGATGCATTTGATCAAATGTCATCAGATATGCTTTGTAGCAAAAGAACTAGAAGGTGGACACTCTGCATCTTTTATGGAATGCTCACTACAATAATCATCAACTCTTGGATTGTATACAAGAAAAGTAATTCAAGAACGGATTTGAAAATTTAGAAGAAAAATATACGCCTTAGAATTAAATAATGACCTTGATTCCAAATGGATAAAGAAAAGATATGAAATCTTTAGTCTTCCAAAAATCCTCAAACAAGAAATAAAACTTCTGTTACGTATCTCGCAACCATCAGTTAATAAAGAATTAAGAAAAAAGATTGAAACAACGTAAATGCACTGACTGGTTTGTAAGAAAAAATGATAAAACCAAAATCCTATACTTCTCTTGTGAAAAACCAATTTGCTTTGCACACAAACTAATTTGTATGGATTCTCTTGTGAAAAACCAAATTGCTTTGCACACATTGATTGCATTGGAAAACTAAAGTAATGATAGCAGTAAAATTAGTAACAGCGCTTTGTTTTTTTTTATTAAGTACCACTTTTGGGTGATGGCTGATCAATAAATTTAGAGTGTAATCATTAAAAGTTTTCTGTGCCAAGGAATTATTTTTCTTTTTTTCATTTTATGCTAACTAATCACCTAATATACTATAAAAACCATTTGGTGAAAATAAAATTACTCGATTTTTTTTTATTTGTTGCCCTAAAAATTTAAAAAATGGCACTTGGGTAAAATTCACCCATGATATGTGTGGCGGAGTCGCAGAACTGCCTCGTCCTTCCAGCTCCGCACAAACCCGCTCCACAACCAGCACCAGACTTTATAATTTATTTTATTTAAAAACAAAACAATAATTACGGCGCTAGTCGGAAACGGTTTTCTGAACAATATAACACAAATTAGTTTCAATACGTAGACACATTGTCTACAAACTTACCAACGATGTTGTGCGGACGAGCAAAGGAAATCAAACTACCAAATTCTCTACCAAAAGTGGACAACGTTCAAAGGGACAAATAAGCAGCCAATAATCTCAAAGATTCTCTGCAAAATGTTAAGTCACAGCCAGCTCAAGTCGAAAGGCTTACCAATACAACGTGGCATCACTGGATACCCACAGCCGCGCGAGAACGCACTAAAAGGTAGCGCTGATTATCCAGCGCTAATACAAAAGGCGCGCTGGCTCGAAACCCGTACCCAACACCTACTTCGCAAATATTTTACGCGAACGACGTAACAATATGATTTTCGGAATTTCAACATGATATGAATTGAGTTGCTACTATAAAGTTAAACTTGAGTTGCTACTATAAAGTTATTTTAAAATTAAAAATTAGTCTTCCCAATAACAAAAAAACTAATTAATTGCAATTGCTGCGAATAATGTATTTTAAAACAGGGGTCGGGAAACGTTTCCGCATTGCGAACCATTTTAAGCTTGGATTTATTTTGCCCCTTAATAAAATAACGAATGTTTGGTAATAGAAATTTATTACTGCTTATAAACATTGCGAAACTGATTCAATAAAAAATATGCGCTTGTTTTGCCAAAATGAGAGGCTCCCACCTAGGGATTATGTTAGTCAGTGACACTTGCAGTTTACTCCTCATATTCCAGTCTATTTTGTGGTTTTGTCTCAGTTGCTGTCATTACAAAAAAGCCAGCTTTGCATAGATAGGATGCTAAATATGGCAGTAAAGTTTTTAGTGCAATTATAACGAGGTCAGTGTATTCCGGCTTAATTTTCCTCCAGAACATTGGTAGAATCGTTGTCTCAAATGTGGTTTTAAGACTATCATTATTTCTAATGTCCAGCAACTGATCATCTTGTTGCACAAACATGGTCAATTTGTTTGGTTTGAACAGAAATGAATTACGAATCTATTCCTTTGCAGTTTGTGGGTCTTTTGCGCTGGGGAAGTAGCGCTTAATTTCATGTAAAAGCAAACATAAGTGCTTGTGCACGAATTGGAAGAATGTTTGCTGGGGCGCGGTATCCCAATCATGTCAAAGGTCTAAGGTCCCTTCAAAACATGTCAAAGGTCCCTTAGTCCACTTTAAAACATGCCGCTCCCAGAAATCCAGTTTGGCTTTGAATGCAGCCACTTTATTTGCCAACTTAAACATAGTAGTCATTTTTCCGTAAAGTTTAGGCCTACAAATGAGTTTGTAGAGCAGATTAAATATGTCACACAGATAAACAAGCTTGAAGACCCATTTTTCATCATTATATGCCAAGTGTAATTTTTCAAAGATGTCTTTGCAGTGGTCCACGTAATTCAAACACTCTGCATAGTGATTTTCCTCTGTAAAACCATGGCACTTCTGTGTGTAAGAGAACCAAATCTATACTTTGGATGCAACTTCTCCAATTGTAAATACTTTGTTAACCTTTGCCATATGGTAAGCCACTACGTATGATGTTTTCATTAATGTTTACATTAACTGATGTGGTGGCCTTTAATAATCGCTCTTTTTCTTCGCACTCACATCTTTTCCTTTGAAAAAATTCCAAAGATTTATTTTTTAATCCAAGGTGATTAGTTTCCATGTGCCAAAGCAGTTTTGAAGGTTTTATTGCCTCGTTCGCTAACTTTTTGTTGCAAATTAAACATAAAGGAGAAGGTGCGTCAGAATCACCTGTTGCAATAAATCCATATTGTAAGTATGACTTCATGAATTGGCGATTGAAAGATGCTTTTTTTTTCTTTATGGTTGTAAGCTCCTCTTCCGATGGTGTTGTCTCATTTGCAAAGAAGCTCAACATAAAACCTGTAACAATTCAATATCAAGTTGCTGAAGGTAGCCCGCTACCCGTCGTGGGACAATTCCAATCAACCGCAAGTATTGATGGAAAATCACCTGGCGTGACCTTTCCTGTAATTGTCACTAAGGTGTCCGATCTAAATTTACTAGGTCGTCTGGCGATGATGAAGTTAAAACTTACCAACTTAACTGATCACTGCAGAGAAAACCTAAGTTGTGCTGAATCTACTACAACGATAGAGCACGTCACTACAAGTAGTCCAAAAAACTCTTTACATGCGGCATGTATTCAATTATCTGGAGAGTTTCCTACTTTATTTGAATCAAACATTGGATTGTCTAAAAGATTTTTCACTGGACATACGGTTTAAACCTGAAGCTAAACCTATTTTCAAGAAGCCAAGACCTGTTCCGTTCTCGATCCTACAAGATTTAAATGAAGCATACGAAGCAGGAATTAAAAGAGGTGTATGGGAGCTTACAGATTTTAACTCGTACGGCACCCCCGTGGTTCCTATTAGAAAGTCTCATTTGCCAGGTCAAGCAAAAGCAAGCATAAGAGTTTGTGGAGATTATTCGGTGACTGTGAACTCGCAACTGGAAGACCATCGTCAACCAATCCCTCTCCCAGAAGATCTTATGCGCAAGCTAGGACGTGTTTACTGCTTTACTAAAATTGATCTAGCCAATGCATATAATCAAATCTGCCTTTCCCCTGACAGCCAGAAGAAGCTGGCTCAGCACTCACAAAGGAATTTTACTTCAGAAAAGACTTCCTTTCGGAATTAAATCCGCACCAGGGTATTTCCAAGAAATCATGGAACAGTTAACGCAAAATTTGCGAGGAGTTGCTGTGTATTTCGATGATATTTTGGTAAGTGGTGACAATGCAAAAGATCATTTGATGAACCTGCGAGCTTTGTTCAAAAGACTAGAAGAAAAAGGTCTTCGCTGCAAACGTGAAAAATGTGTTTTCGCCCAAGTATCAATTGATTACCTGGGTCACACTTTATCAAGTCGAGGAATTGCAAAAGGGTCCAAAGTTTATGCCATACTAGAAATGCCTACACCCAAGAACATTTCTATGTTAAAATCTTTTTTAGCATCTGTGCAGTTTTATTCTAAATTCTTACCTCCATATTTTTTGGAAATCACCGAGCCGTTGTACAAGCTTACACGCAAAGGACAACAGTGGAAGTGGGGTGAAGAAGAAGCAACATCTTTCAAAAAGATCAAACGGTTACTATGCACAGAGACTGTACTTGCTCACTATGACCCATCTCTTCCGTTGGGTTTATCTTGTGACGCCTCGGAATGCGGAATTGGAGCGGTACTATTTCATCGCTTTGCAGACGGAAGCGAGCGTCCTATTCTTAATATTTCTAAAATTCTATCGGCAACACAAAGACGCTACAGCCAAATACAGAAAGAAGCACTATCTTTAGTGTATGCTTTGAAGAAATTTCATCAGTTTCTGTACGGTCGTAAGTTCATTGTGGTTACCGATCACAAACCTTTAGTGACCTTGTTTGCCCCTGATAAAGGTACTCCTGCAATGGCCGCGAATCGACTTGCACTATGGGCATTACTAGTCCATCAATATGACTACACGGTGGAATACCGTAGAAGCAAAGACCATGGTAATGCCGATGCTCTTAGTCGCTTGCCATTTTCAAATGACACAAGTTTTGATGGGGAGGAGATGGAAGAAGATGTCGATAGCGTTTGTTTGGTTCGAACCATCAGTCGTCAAATCAATCCTGACAATCCATTGCTTGTGGTCAGAGAGACTGCCAAGGATCCAATTCTTTGCCAAGTAATGCGATTTGTGAAGGAAGGATGGCCGAATGCATTTTCGGAAGAGCTTAAAGACTTCAAAAAGTTGGAAAATTCGTTGTCAACAGAGAATGGTTGCCTTTTTTACGGCATACGGGTAATAATTCCTTCAACCCTACGTAATCATATTCTTAAATTATTACACCTTGGACATTTCGGCATGCAACGGATGAAACAACTTGCCAGGTCAACTGTCTATTGGCCAAGAATTGACTTTGACATCGAGGATTTATGTCACAAATGCACTTCCTGTGGCCAATTTCAAAATAAGCCGGCTAAACCTTCAATCCATCCGTGGATGATGCCTGAAAAACCATGGTCAAGACTCCACTTGGACCATGTGATCAACTTTCTGGGAAGAAACTGGTTAGTTCTTGTAGACGCTTATTCAAAATATCCTTGCATTCATCCAACAACCTCAACGTCTTCGAATAGTACTACTGCTATACTTAAACAAGAATTTGCTCATTTCGGGTATCCACACACGTTGGTGACCGATAATGCCACAACATTCATGTCTCAAGAGTTCCAAGCTTGGTGCAAACAACGAGGCATTGTACATCTCACCGGAGCATTTTATCATCCAGCAACAAACGGTGCTGCCGAGCGTTTGATACAATCCTTCAAACAGGCATTGAGAAAATCCTCGTTACCTCCAAAGGAAGCTTTGCAAGAGTTTCTAATGCCATATAGAAAGATTCCTTTTGCATCGGGACTGTCACCAAGCGAATTGTTGAATGGAAGAAGAATTCGCACCAAAATTGACACTTTGGTTCCATCCATTCCGCATCTCCTGCAGGGAAGACAGTCAAGACAATCGAGCAAGCATTCAAATGCTGAAGACTCGGAAGTGGTTTCGAAAGTCGAACATCATTATACACTAGGAGACCCTTGTTACGCACTGTACTTTGGCCCTAGAAGAGATCGTGATTTACGATGGGTGCCTGCGATAGTTACGAAGGTCCATGGTGCACGAAGTGTCAACGTGCGAGTCATTCCTCGAGGACCAACTTGGAGAAGACATCTTGATCAACTTCGACCTCGATACAGTTCGGATCAAGATGATGATCCCTGTGAGATCCCAACGAGCTTTTTGTCTACAGAAACATTTCCAGCCGGGACTGACCACGCATCTAGTTCTTCTTCGAACCAACGCAAGAATCCGAGATTACCAACCGGAGACGAGTACGGGCGACACAATCCACGACGATCAGCGAGAACAAAGAGACTTCCAAAAAAATATTGTTGCTAATATGTGTATATTTTTTGGTCATAGTTTATTTGGGGAGGTGTTGTGATATTGTGCAATCGATGACGTAGTGTTTTCTTAAAACGCTTAATCTTAATCAGCGCCTTCTGCTCGATCAATTATTGGACACGCGTATCTCCAAGCATAATTGTTACAATTTAAATTTGCGCCTTTATTTCCTTATTATTCAGTTCAAAGTCATCAAGCTACTACAGTGAACGAACTAAAAAGCATTCTATTTCAATACGGTTATTTTTGGCTGAGTATTTTTGTGAATTTTAATTTAATAAACCTGTGTATTCGTGAAAAGATACAACAATATATATATACGAGGGTCAGTCAATAAGTAATGAGACTTTTTTAATAACTCAAGTTTGCAATGACTGGTAATCAAAAAATGCTTTTTTATTTTTCAACATAGTCTCCCTCCTTTGCAACACACTTGTTCCATCTTGATATTAGATTGTCTATTCCTTTGGCATAGAATTCCGTGGACTGGGTCCTTAGCCAGTTGCTCACAGCAGCCTTCACTTCTTCATCAGTCTGGAAGTGAATTCCCCTCATACTCTCTTTGAGTGGGCCGAAGAGGTGAAAATCAGATGGTGCAAGGTCTGGGCTGTAGGGTGGGTGTGTTAGAAGTTTCCAGCCTAAATCTTCAATTTTGGCTAGGGTTCTTGCTGCTGTGTGGGGCCTTGCATTATCCTGAAGGAGAATCACACCTCTTGATTGAAGTCCTCTCCGTTTGTTCTTAATGTCTTTTTTCACTTGAGTTAGCAGCTCACAGTAGTTCTCTGAGTTCACAGTATTGCCCCTTTCCAAGAAACTGATAGTGATCGGCCCATTTCTGTCCCAGAACACAGTGAGCATGACTTTCCTTAAACTTTTCTGAGATTTGAATTTTTTCTTCACTGGGGAAGAAACATGCTTCCACTCCATTGATCGTCGTTTCGATTCAGGTTCATAATGAAAGACCCAGGTCTCATCAGTTGTCACTATTCTCGATAGAAATACATCTCCCTCCTTTCTGTATCTGCGTAGTGATGCTCTGGAAGCCATCAGGCGCTGCATTTTGTGATCATCCGTTAACATCTTTGGAACCCAGCGACAGCTGACTTTTGAAAAACGCAGCTTCTCACGCACAATTGCGTACACTGTGCCATGGGAGATGTCCAAGTTTGTAGCAATTTCATCTAAAGTGACCCTTCTATCAGATTTGATCAGGTCTTCAACTGCCTGTACTGCTTCTGGGGTAGAGACATCCACAGGTCTTCCACTTCTCAGATCATCAGTAATGCTTTCGCGTCCATCTTTGAATGCTTGCACCCATTTGTAGAAGTTTGCTCTAGACATACAGGAAGGACCATATTGTCTTTGCATTCTAGACAGAATCTCACATGATTTTACACTCTCTGCCAACAGAAATCTGATGACTCCTCTTTGTTCCAAGCATGAGCTGTTTCCTAGCCTAGTAGTCATTTCAATTTATCATCACACCTACAGTAATCTGAAAATAAACAAGTTTTGTTGTAAATAAGATGACAACTCCATTCATAATCATCACATAAAATTTCAGTTGCATAACTCCAAGAACACCAAAGTAATTGAGAAAGTCTCATTACTTATTGACTGACCCTCGTATATATATATATAAATAGAATATTTAAATTAAAAACACCACAACAAAAAAGTTGAAACCATGACAGCCTGTTTCATCCTATAGAATCGTCAGGTGGTTACTTATTTAAATACAAATTTTATTCTGTTCTATAATATTATTTAATAATCTATTTACTATATATATCTATAATAATATAATATTATACTATAATATTATTCTATTCTATAATCCATAAAATTACATAAAAATATTCATTCTATTTGAATAAGTAACCATCTGACAATTCTATAGGATGAAACAGGCGGTTGTGGTTTCAACTTTTTTGTTGTTGTATTTTTAATTGAAATAAATTTGCTCTAACCTGGTTATCGAGCACTATACCAGCATTTTGAGACAATTCGGTTATATAAATAGAATATATATATAAATATATATAATTTTGGCAAGGAATAAATTTTCTTCAATCATATTGTAACGATACTCAGCAACACAACTAAATTCATAAAACTTTTATTTTTGAACGTTTTCGGCTTCTTAAGCCCTTTTCAAAAAAAACTTAACTTAAATGAAATTAACAATAATGCGTCAAAACAAAGAAAATTAATTATTTATGCATGAATGATTTACATTGTGACGAATAAGTTAAAGCAATAAATAATTAATTTTCTTTGTTTTGACGCATTATTGTTAAGTTCATTTAAGTTTAAGTTTTCCTTGAAAAGGGCTTAAGAAGCCGAAAACGTTCGAAAATAAAAGTTTTATAAATTTAATTGCGTTGCTAAGTATCGCTACAATATATACATATATATTATATTTATTAAACACTACACTTTATTAGTTGAAACCACAACAGTTTGTTTCATCTTATCGAATCGTCAGGTGGTTGCTAGAAAACAAAAATATATAGTTATTTGTGGTAAAAATAATACGCTTGAAATAAATAACACATAGTTAATTATGCAAATAATACAGCTCCTGTGACGTCATACTGGAAAAATAACTCAAAAATATAAAATGCAAGTACAGAGGTTTGCATCTATTTAAAGGTGAGGGAAGGCGTGTTAGGCGTATTGTAAAAATTTAGAAGGAGAAAGGAAAAATTTACAAAGCAATAAAAAGGTTACGGGAGAGATCGTGTGAGGTGAAAAAGTTCAGTAAGTGAAGGACAGTGCGAATGTTAGTGAGCGGATTAAAATAACGGACAATAAAGGCAATTTAATCAGTTTAAATTTGTTTTTGTGGCGATGATTTCCGGTAAGCTTTGTTCGTTTGTAGAGTTTTGATGGTTTGATAATAGTGATTTAATTCAAACACAAAATAATTCTAATATTGAAATAGGTGGAGCCGCGAATAATTACAAAAAGTTTTTTAATTTAAATTTGTTTTTCCGACGGCATTTCCGTTTCATTCCGATCTTTTATTCAGCATGATGGTAGGATCCGCTCGGAGAACGAAGAGTTTTTCTGCTAAGCAGAGGCTGCACCATCTAGCTCCCGGATAGTATGGTGTGGTGTGGGTCGCGATGCTCCATTCAATGACGGGATTCTTTCCTGCGTCTTTAGCTTGCCAAAAGACTTTAGACAACTCGGTGGCATATATTCTGGATATATATATATAAGTAATGTTGTTTATTTGGTTGAAAAATGCTAGGAGTTTTGTGCTAATAGAGATTTGAAAATAGCTAAACTAAGGGAAGGCTTAGGCTAAAGCTGCTGAGGTAATTGCAGTTGTAACTGAGGCTAAGGCTTCTTCCTTTTAACATCAAGAAACAAAAATGTAATTGAAATTATATCAAATGATTTGTCTAAACGTGTTTGTTTGTAGCAAGTAAATAAGTTTTAAAAAATTATCTTATTTAAAGAGTTAAAAAAAAGACTCTGTAGAGGGTACTCTCACTCGTCTTCCTTTCTCTGTCAATTCTATTGATCGTCAACTGTCAACTTTCTCTGTCAATTTTTGTAGCAATGCTCTAGCAGCATTAAAAATACCTTCTGGGATTTGCTGCGTGACTCTTCAAGAAGATGGATCATATGCAAACAAAAGTACGTTTTAATCTTTAGCAGACTTTGGGTGACAAAAGTAAACCTAAAAAAACGGAAAACCTTTGATGATTCTATAATAATAAATCCAGAAACAAATTTTTAATGATTAAACATAGCGGATTCTTATTCCGGAAATAATCAAAGGATTATACTCGTATATTGTACATCATGACGAAATATAACAGGAAATTTTTTTGTGTAGATCATGAAGGTTGTTCTCAGGTTTGAAATATTAAAAGACTCAAGATAATTGTGATATATTTACAAAAACCCTTGATGGAATAATAGTTTCAGAAATTTCAACAATACTTATGTTGATAAAAGAATATACAAAAAGTACAATTTGTTTGTTTTAGACATTTTTTTCAAAACATCAGACGTTCATATATCAGACATGCATTATCTTATTTGGTCTATATATAAAAATTTTTCCTTTTTTCTTCTACAGAATACCAAAAATAAAACAATTAAAATTACTCTTGTAGCAAGAACCAGACGCTGGGGATCAAATATAAAAAAAAGCAAAACGTGTGTTCAAGGTCTGGACATTTATTAGAAAAACAAGGCAGATGTTTAAAATCCAACTTTTAAGAAAATGATATGCCAAGAAAAAGGTTTTTGTTATCATCAATTTTGTTGACCCAAAGCTATTAAAAGTTTTGCTTGATTCTCCAAAAAATAAAATTGCTAGAGTTTTTTTTAATTGCAGGCGTTCCCCCTTGTTCTTCTTATACGGTTATAGAAAAAAGCAAAAGCATTGTAATGGTTTTCACTTCAATCGTAAAAGAAAACAATAGCGAGAAAAAAACCTAATAATCGGGAGATATTTTGAGAACTTGCTTAGGCAATCCGCGTAATAAAAAGACTAGAAACTGCATAGCAATCGAATTATCATTAAAAGCGTTATAGATACTAGGCTAAAGCAACAAATACAGAAATAGGTAACAGCAGCAATATTTGCAAAAGAAATAATGGTAATTCTATTAGAGCAGCAAATTGACGATAAACAAAATAGCATCACTTGGTGGCAGATACAAGAAAAATTCGTATTTTTTGCTTTTTATACACATTTAACTGAAATGTGGTGCACACAGTGCAATAGTAGAGCTTTCTTTGATGTAAAAGAATATTGTATGTTTCCGTCTTTATTTTTCTGAAAAAAGGCACAACACAACAATCTGTTTGCATGACTTAACAAATTAGTGAATTTTTATCACATTTCAAAATTAACGTGATTTAACAGAAAACAACCAAGAAACTTTAAATGCATTTTGTGAGATATGGCACATACTAAAAAAATGCAATTAATTCAATAAAAAAGATAAATTTTTGCGTTCAAATTTTTTGTAAGATATCTGGTGCAAAATCTTATTACTTAAGCGTCTCAATACTGGATAGAAGAATTGCTGCGCCACCTTTTAGTTTGGGCCTCTTACGTCAAGTTGTGTAAAGTTTTTGCAAGTGAAAAATATTAGAGTGTAGAACAGGGGTGGCCAAACTGCGGCTCTTCGGACCTTTGCTGGCGGATCTTTAAACGTTTTGAAAAATTGAAAAATTATATGGAAAATCTGAGAACGATTTCATATGACGACCTTTTTTTATAGAGAACATTATGATTTAGGACAAGAATAGGGAAATACCGGATCGATTCGAGGTAAAGACCTTTTTTTTTTTTTTTTTAGAGAACACCTTGATTTTGGGACGAAAATGGAAAATGAGGAGACTGAATTTAAGCGAAGACCTTTTTTTTTTTTTTTAGAGATCACCATGATTTTAGGACAAAATTGGTTTTTCGTCTGAGAATCTCAGACATTTTTTTGTCATATCCAAAATGTACTATAAAATCATGATTTGGGCAAACGTCACAAAATTTGGGCAAAACTTCATTGCCCCCCAAAATTTTTTGGGCTGGTACAGCTATGAGTAAAGGAGTAAACAACTTCATGTTTTTAAATTTTTGTGTTGCGGCTCTTTAAAAGTTTGGATTTATGATATGCGGCTCCAACATGGTATAAGTTTGGCCACCCCAGGTGTAGAAGAATACTGTTAGGTTGAAATAGATATTTTCAATAGTACAGAGCAAGCGTTCTATCTATCCATATGTGTGCATGCAAATATTTTTTGCCATATATGGAACAAACAGAAGTCATTGCTGTTTCATGCCAATATTTTTGTGTCACAAAAATGTTTTGTTCACCTGAAATTTCATAAAAATAGATAGTAAAGCTATTGCGTTTGAGGTTAACTAAATTGTTACAGCCAACGTAATATTTTTTGAACTACATTAGTGCTGTTTTGTCAAAAATCACTGATTAAGTTTTTAAAATTTTATAATAACCAAAAATTTACATATATAAAGAAGAAACCAAATATCAGTGATGACAATTTTTTCATGGCACAGAGTATAAAGTTGTTTTTTTAGTTTTGAGCTCGTAACAATAAAAAAACGTCACCTATGAGAACAGCAAAATAAAAATATTTGATACACCATAACAGCGTTATTGCGTCCATAAATTTCAAATAAATGCTGCGTAACATTTGCATCACATAACTACGTATATTTAAAATCATAAAAACACTTTATTTATTTCATAAAGTTCCGAGAACAAAAAATTCTTCCTGATATATTCTACATGTTACACATTTATGTTTGGCAAGTCAGACAAAGAAATTTGCAGCAAAAAAGGTATAAAGCAATTCCATAGAGTGCATTAGCGCAAACATAGAAATAAATGACAATCTATTTGTTAAACAATTATTAACGATATTTGCATACAGATTATTCACAGAGAGCTGGCATCATTTGAAATAGAGACATAAACTAAAAGTAATAATCCTTTGAAAGTGAAAAACTATCAAATCTGAGAGAAAGAATGAGAAAGACCAGTCTTAATTTTAAAATCGATTACTGGAGTTCTTATTCCTAATGCGAACTGGTTAATGAGTTGTTTTAAAATTTGTTCAGAATTTATAATGATGCTTATGAAATTGGAACAAAAACGTAGAAAAGCTTTCATGCCTTTTATATGCTGTACGGGAACAAAAATTTTTACGCTTTTCATTTCGATTGCTGCATTTTACGACAATGAGAATCTTCGGTTATAAATAAAGTTAGATTAAGTATTTTTCTTTCTATGAAATGATTTTATGGTGCGTTATTTACACTTGTAACATGTATGAGGGTGGTTAAAAAGCAAGATCTGTTAGAAGTGCAAAAATAATTAATCGATAAAATAAAAGGCTTACATGAATCTAACCGGATGGGCCAAAGTGATAAGTCTTAAAACTCAAATTCAAAACCTGATTTTAATTAGTACAAGTATAAACCAGTTGTCTAGTCGATTGTAGCCCTTTGAAAAATTGTCTTTTAACAAATCATCCTAATTAATTAATCCAACTTAAACAAAACAGGGACTATCAACAAGGATTCCACCAACGCTATCCTGCGGCTCAGAAAGATTAACATAAATGAAAAAAAGCAAAGATGGGAAGGGACGTAGTTGTTTATTTCATGAAGTTATTTTCTAATTCTATTTTTATTTGAATTGCGACCACACAATTAAACATATCGTGCGCACATTTGGGCCGCATCGAGCCCACCATGATCTCTTAAAGCTGAGCGGCTTCCGATATATCTCAACACTTTGATTGTAATGCAAAAAGTTAACCACAAAAGTTGTATTTCGCTCTTCTTTTACAATGTAATTTTAAATTCATAAATCTATAGTTAATTTTCTGTCTTTTTTTAGTAGTTTTAAATTTTTATTGTTAGTAATCTTTCTCATTATCAAATAATGATTGTATATTTGGTATACCACCCACACTTAATTTAATTTATTACGTTTTGTTGTTTTCAATTCTGAGCACGTGAAAAGTAGCTTAAGAGCATGGATAATCTGCACAGAGGTGAAGAACCTTTTTATTATTGATAGCCAGATTTTAAATTTTTGACAAAGTAGGCCGCATAAGCTGAAAAAACCCAAGAAATAGCCTAATCACTTTGAACTTGTGTCGTATTTTTTGATTTTGTTGCCAAAAAGCATTCATTACCAAAAAAAATATCTTCACTTGAATCGGACTCGAGTTTTTTAATTTTCGTTCTAAAATAAAGTAATCTTTATTTTAAAAAATCTTTCTTTTAAATCGGACTTCAATTTTTTAAATTTTTGTCCTTAAAATAAAATAATCTCCAAAAATAAAAAAGATCTTCAGCTTGGATTTGCCTCAGATTTCTCGATTTTTATCTCTAAAGATAATAAACGCTCAAAAAAAGTATTTTTTTATTAGCAGTTGTCATAGGCAGATAATTCTATTATCATACAAGCCACAGTCCCGATCTCTGGTCTAGCATTTTTTTTTCTCTAGCGTTTAAGAACAGCAAAATGAGATGTTTTAATTAATGCAAGACTTCCAATTACGTAATCCGTTTGCCGTCGTAATTTTGTGATTGCTGTTTTGCGGCGGCGCGAACTGTGACCCATAGCAAACTTAGTTTAATTTTTAATTAGCTAATTGTCCACCAAAATCTTAAAGTTTCTGTTATTTCCGGCATCACATGACGTGATCTTATGAATAGTCCGCTTTTTGTTTTCAAATTATTCCAGTTGATTAATTCCAGACGTTGCATTCTAATTGAATCGTTCATGTTTTGCCTGTAATTGTTTCAAGTGTCAGTTGACACCCTGGAAATTAATTATATTGAAAGATAGAATTGTTTTTGACTATATAAAGGATAAATTATTCAGGTCAATTTCAGCTATCAGGGTGCTAATTCATTCTTATATTTTTTCAGTACAAAGTTGTTGAAGTGATTATTTGCAGTTGCTGGCGCTGTGAATTGCTTTGAAATTTGGTAAAACTTGAAAGCCAAGTTTTACGTGAATCAATCAAGTTTTTGTGAATTGTGTAAAAATATTCTTTAGAGTCAGAAACCGTGGTTTCTCTCTGTGCGTGGAGAGAGATTTCTAGCGAATCAATTCTTATTTGACCAGAACCCACATTAAGGAATTTCAGTCTCGTGGAAAACTATTTCTATAGCTTGAATAAATAAACGTAGCTTTATATCAGCCCAGGTATTTGGATTACCCAGTTCAACTGGTCCTTTTGAATTCCCGAGTAAAGTTGTGACATTCTAAACGCCGATTTTAAATTTCGATTAACACCAGAATTACCAAGGTGTTCTATAGAATACGGGGTCTTTTTAATCTATGATAGTAGATTCGGATCAATACGTTTTGTTTTGAAATATTTTGACTTTTAAAGAAATTCAGTTTACTTTATATTTCGTGAGGCACAAATTCCCAAGGTATTGGTTTAAAAGATTACTGTGTATTTTTGATTTCCTATCCTAGAAGTACCACGGTGTCCTCTAGGACACCAGAAAGATTTGACAATGCATTGGCTTTTTAAGTTTAAATTTTTTTTATCAATAGCTTTCTGCATAAAATAACCTATTACGACTTAATCTTGTTTTCTTTCCTATGGCAAAAATAGTTACTTTGATTAGTAGTATTGATATAATCAATAATAGCAAGTCATTATGTCTTTGTTTCAGACAAATTTTAGTAATCTAGCGTGGCGGCAGTGATTTATTTTTGAGTGCAATTATCAAAACCAAAAAGTGCTTCATACGTGATAGCTTTAACTACAAGTTTGTTTATCAAAAATTCCATGGTCTTAGTAATGGTAGAAACTGTTGTCTTAGTGGTACAAAGTAGAGCTGAAAGTATTGTCGTGGTTAGGTGCGTTATGTTCAAGTTTAATTGCAGCAATCCAAAATCAGAAGGTTAACCACTACTTGATTCTATTTACAGCACATTTATTTACTTATTCAAATAGAATCTTATTCAAATAGAATCTTATTCAAATAGAATTAAAAACAAAATAAAAATTAAAACAAATAATTACAATAATAGAAACAATTTAGTATAGCATTATCATGACAGAAGTTAACTTATCTAACCGATATCTGCCGGAGAGCAACTCATTTTATTTCAATTTGTGACTAAGCCACGTCGCTGTATACAAATGGGCGTATTACCACGTGATCATACGATATGGAACGGCAGGATGTGAATTTCGAAATTGCATAAAAATAGAGCATGTGAAAGTTAAATCCAACGTTTTGAACTAAATTCTATAACTCCGATAATAATTAAAGTTATATTTCGTGTGAAAATATTTGGGCTGTCCAATTAATCGCTACAGATACCCCCCCGGCGGATAAGAAAATAAAACAATTTCTAAATATAGCAGAAATTCTCAAAAATCGACGACACGACGGTGAAAAAGGACATACATGTAAATACAGAAAAAGATGATTATAGCGCGACTTAAAACAGAAAACAATGTTATATTTTTCTTTTTTAGTTCGTTGACTAAGTAAGAAACTCTTGCGATGTATCCGAATATAATCGCTGCGATGTCTACATGGAGCAGTAAACACTTCAGTAAGTTTCGTTCTGCTTCTTTTGTAGAGGAAGTAGTCAACGATCTGTTCTGTCGCGTGATGTCGTCATTGTGCCGTTTATAGTGCTGCATCTGTTAAAAGAAACTAACAGCAGTACATGTTCGAAAATATTATAGTACAATAGCCACAAACAATATTGAATACGCAAAAGAACAATTTTTTTTTTTTTTTTTTTTAATAACAAATCTGGTTAATAATTATATCTTGATTAAAGATTCAATAAAACACAACAAAATAGCACTAATAATTCTTTTTTTTTTTTTTTTTGAAAGATCGTTAAATATTCAAAAACGATAATGACAATTGTATAATTCTACACATTAGTTGTGGCGCTATCAACTAAAGGATCCGAATTGGGATTAATTATGGAGGAGGAAGATTCATTAGTATTCTCCTCTTTTCGAAAACGGTTCAGTTTAGATGCCACAAAAGGAGTAAGCGTATTTTTGAGATTTTTAATAATGTTTGCAATTGTATAGACAGTCAGGATTAAACCCCAAGCCAACGCTAAAACAGTAAGAAGTGATAAAACAGCGTTGAAAAAAGGGCTAGAAATGCTTGAGAGCAAAAGTAAAAAACTATTGTGCAGCAAATGTGTTACGTCAGAGAAATGAATATCGGCAGACGAAATAGATAAGCAATTTGACTGGCTATCAAGAAATGCTTGAATGCTTTCGGTGCAACGACTTGTTGTCGCCGAAGTTGCAAATATTGCGTTTAAGTTGCGGTCTACTATTGGCTCGTAGCCGATTAAGAAAGAATCAACAATGTAATCTCTCCATTTAATTATTTCATTTATTGGAGAAAGAGTAGGAGAAAGTTTTTTTTGCTATATCGTGAGCAATACCAGCTAGCGTGTAATTAATAAATAAGTAAAATGATTTGTCAATTTTAAAACGAAAAAACTCGATGAGGACCATACGACTCGAGGAAAAACACTGTATCGGAGAGGTATAAATCTTTGATTCAATTGAAAGACACGTGGAAACGAGTTAGTGAGATGGCCGGTCTGCACTGGTTCGAACAACGGTC
Source organism: Diplosoma virens (assembly GCA_963680785.1). Classification (NCBI taxonomy): domain Eukaryota; kingdom Metazoa; phylum Chordata; class Ascidiacea; order Aplousobranchia; family Didemnidae; genus Diplosoma; species Diplosoma virens. The sequence goes on from OY796891.1 coordinate 6,488,578, forward strand.
TAGTAGCATAAAATTGCCATGAATCAGATTCCTCTTTAACCGCACTTTCAGAGGTGAGCAAGATAATTTGCTAATGACGTCACCTTCTATAGCCGCGGCCCGTAGTGCCTAATAGAGCATTTAATTTTTTTTTTTTTTTTGAAAATACAACTTAGATTGCATAGTATTTTGCACTGTAAGTAATTATGAGACGCTTCAAGGCGTTTAATCGAGTCTATTAAATTATCCTCGAGGTCCTGTAAGTGAGCAGCGTATAATTTCGCAGTGTTGTCGTGCTTGTCGCACGTTCAAGTAGTAGCTGCTTTTCTAGCTGGCAGTAGTAAGAGAAAATAAGAATTATGAGAACCGCATATAGCATCCGATTTCAAGCATTCTGACTTCGCGGAATCAATTGCTGGAATATTATAAAGAAAGTGTATCAGCAACTATGTTTGAAGTGCCTGGTAAATCTCGAACATCAGTGGTGAATTCGCTAATGTAAGCGAGTTGACGTGCTTGTCTGGCGTTCTCACGGTCGGATTCAGAATTTAAAGCAGCAACAATTGGTTTGTGATCAGTATATATTGTGAAATTTCGCAATGCTAAAAAGTAGCAAAAATGTTTTACAGCCATTACAATCGCAGTGAGTTCTTTGTCAAAAGCTGCGTATTTTCGTTCAGTACGAGAAAATATGCGGGAGAAAAAACCAAGCGGTTGAACGACGCCATCTATTTCCTGTTGAAGTACCGCGCCAGCTGCGTCATTACTTGCGTCGGTAACAAGTGAAATGTTTGCGTGTGGAGCAGGAAAAGCAAGTGCCGTGTAGTTTGCCAAACAATCTTTTGCACCTTCAAAACTTTTAACTAACTCAGTAGTCCATTTTAACAATGACTGTGAACTCCGTTTTCCTTTAATCATATCATATAGGGGCACTAACTTACGAGATAAATTAGGTATTGACGGAGCATAAAACTGAGCCATGCCAGTAAAACGGCGTAAACTTTTAACGCTTTTTTGATCGCTCGAAATTGCGGATTGCTTTAATTTTTTCGGTAGCTGGAAAATCAGAATATTTTGTAGGAGATTTGTGCATTTAATTTCATGTGCAGGGAAAAAATCGTAAGAATTTATCGGTCCTTGTAATGTATTGACTTGTTTCTCAGAATTTTCACATTTTAGAAAGCAAGTAGAAGCATCAAGAGTAATTTTGTGATTTCGCAAAAACTCAAAACCCAAAATCGGTTGTTCAATAGCACATATGCAAAATACGTCAGACATTTTGCCAAAGCCAATATCAAAATCTAAAGTCACGTTACCAAAGCATTTGATAGGATTGCCGGATGCGTCATAAAAGTGACTTTCTACTTCTTCGGCTTGGTCATCTGAAGCCGGTAAAAAATTACCACAAGCACCGCTATCAATTAAAAACATTTGTTTTGAAAGTTTATCATAGATTTTGGGAAGAATCATAGATTGCGTCAAGGGAACAGTTTTTGTTATAGTAGTTACAGAGTGATTTTTAAAAGAGCGAAAGGTGCAAGGACTTTTACATTTAAAGGCGCGATTACCAAACTGAGCGTGATAGTGAATTATGCGGCTTTTGAAACTGTGATTGCTTTTTGACATTACATAATTCAGTGCTTAACTCGTCAACTTTATCTGCCAAATATTTAAATTCGCTAGTCGTTGTCCTATTTTGGTCAAAGCAATGAGCGACTATTTGACTATATGAAATCGATTTGTAAAATTTCCTAGTTCATTTAATGAGTTAAAATTTTGAGCCTTTAATATTTGTTGAATGTTCTCAGGTTGTAAACGCATAAAAATTTTTTCACAGAAATCACGAGTTCCTTGATCATTATCAGTATTATTCCGACATGCAGCAATTATACGCGACATTAAAGTAGAAGGTTGTTCTTGCGCATTTGCATATTCAATTTTGCTTAATACATCTATCCAGTCAGTGTTACATTCTAACGAAACAGACGATAAAATAAAATTTGTATGGTTCAATATTTTCGGAAGCTCTGCTTAAAGCTAAACCATGCGCTTCAGCTTGACTAGGCGACATTACATTTGATAAACAAACAAAACGCATATTTTCGTCACTTATGTTATTAATTTGGAAATACTTTTCTAAGGTCACGAAATAGGCGGGCAACAAACTATCATTATTCCACATTTTAGGAGCATGTAAAAGTGGTTGAACAATAACATTCGGCAGTGAACCTTCGACAGCCGATTCGGCTTTGCTAGAAGATTGCTTGGAGTCATTCTGAACACTTATTTTTTGAGACTCACTGGTAGTAGTCATTGTTTTACTCCTTGTTCTAGTTGCCACTGGGGAAAAAACGATTTTTTTGGCTAGCTCCAGGTTTAGACAATAGCGGTAATAAAATAGTGAACTCACCGACGAGAATTACTTTTGGTTGTAAAATTTTCTTTCGTAGGATTTTTTCTACGTTGGCTTTGAAGTTTTTTTTTGTCGCCGCGGCTTTTGCTTCGTCAGGTTTGCTTTCGTCGATGTGATTCACGCCGTTGGGTTTCGATTTTTCCAAGGCGGGGTCACCAATGTGAGTGCGTCGGGTTTTCTTTTGATCGGGGTTTTCTTTTGACGGGTTTTCTTTTGATCGGGGTTTTCTTTTGATCGGGGTTTTCTTTTGACGGGTTTTCTTTTGATCGGGGTTTTCTTTTGACGGGTTTTCTTTTGATCGGGGTTTTCTTTTGACCGGGGTTTTCTTTTGATCGGGGGTCACCAATGTGACCCCGTCGGATTTTGCTTTGTCGGGGTCACCAATGTCGTGGTTAGGTGCGTTATGTTCAAGTTTAATTGCAGCAATCCAAAATCAGAAGGTTAACCACTACTTGATTCTATTTACAGCACATTTATTTACTTATTCAAATAGAATCTTATTCAAATAGAATCTTATTCAAATAGAATTAAAAACAAAATAAAAATTAAAACAAATAATTACAATAATAGAAACAATTTAGTATAGCATTATCATGACAGAAGTTAACTTATCTAACCGATATCTGCCGGAGAGCAACTCATTTTATTTCAATTTGTGACTAAGCCACGTCGCTGTATACAAATGGGCGTATTACCACGTGATCATACGATATGGAACGGCAGGATGTGAATTTCGAAATTGCATAAAAATAGAGCATGTGAAAGTTAAATCCAACGTTTTGAACTAAATTCTATAACTCCGATAATAATTAAAGTTATATTTCGTGTGAAAATATTTGGGCTGTCCAATTAATCGCTACAGTATTTATTTCTACAGCTACATATCACTCACAGCAAAATTTTTACAAGATTTTGTAATCACTTTTGTGCTATCGTGATTTGGAGTTGCAAAAGTAACATAAAACAGTAAAAAACGATGTCTTACCATGTGATATAATTACTATTTAGGAGACTAGGAGACTAAGGATCAGTTTTAGAGTGGATACTAATAATGAGTTTTTGAGTGATAAAGAGGTAACAGTTCCCCAGTTATTATCTTCCATTTCATCTGCTGTAAGCTCAGTAATTTTTGGCAGAGAGATTAATGATCAAAATGAATTAAATGATAAAAGCATCAAAAACACGCAAATACAACTGCTGATGGTAGATAGCAAACACGAAACAATTTGGAAATCTTGCCAACCTGCACACTGCATTGCACATCTTGTCAACAAGTAAAACTTTTGCTAACATGATCTTTATTGCAACTCCATCGTTATTTTTCTGTGTTTCATCCAGTATCAGCACACCATACACAGATTAAATATTTTTTTATTTATGAGTCAATATTGAGATCAATAGCTTAGTTTGCAACAGAAGAAGCTGTACTTCATGAACTTTAACACTATTTAACAAGCTTATATGAACTTAAACGGTTCATCGCAGTGCAACTGCCAGGCAGCTATATTCTTTAAATTTTTAAAAAATATACTTTCATCTCTATATTTATTGTTCTAACTCATAGGAAAGTGTCAGAGGAACGATACACAAAGAAACTCTCAAGCTTTACTCCGACTTGATTTTTTGAAATGCCAAAATAATGCTCTCTTGTTGAAATTTTTATTTTGGTTTTTCATTTTTTATTTTTTTATTTAAAAATTACACCGAAAGAGCTGCTTGCCAAAACCATCGAGAGGCAATAATGCCGTAAAGTGTCTTTCTCAAGAGTACAACAAAATGCAGCAAATAGGTTTTGAACATTGATCGTGTTGATTATATTCGCCCTCAATTATGTTAACACTCGATCATCCTACCGAATTTATAGAGAAAACCATCTTATAATGTTTTTGCGGAACCAAATTTATCAAATTTTTTTTTGTATAAAGCAATGGCACGAACAAATTTACAAAAACGTTGAAGCATCTGCAATTTGACAACTAAGCAATAGAAAAAGAAATGATGCTGAAATTGACAGTTTTGTACCAAGGTTTAGATGATATTAAGCAAATTTACAAGCAATCGCTTCCAAACTTTGATACTTTATGTTTTTGAATAGCCGCAGTTTGTTCTGATACATTTCTCTACATCTGCAGGCTGATCTAAAATTGCTAAATTGTATGCCATAAAGCGCCTATTTTTATTTCTTGTCAGAGCGTTTTATTCAAAATTGTTTTTCTACAATTTTTAATAGAATAACAATTAGCAGTAAATGTGTTCTTTTAAACTGTCTTTATTAGAATGCATAATAACAGCCTTCAGGCCAAATCACAAGCATTCAGGAAAAAAAATTGATATATTATGGATGGTGTCCTCAATGACACCGTGCTGATTCTAAGTATAAAAAAACATTGGTAATTCTAATGTGACTTGACTAAGAATCAAATTAAAATCTATCGCTTCATAGTCAGACGTTCTTTGTGCATATTTTAAAGTCTAATGCAATGGTTTACTCCGGTGTCGTGGCAAATTAATGTGCTGTTTGCAATTGTTAGGTGTGGGACAAACAGTTAAAATCTTATATTTGTTTTAACGTTCAAAACTTTTGTTGACTTTTAAGCTTTCATTTAAAAGTAAAAATAGCTCAAAAATTTACTTTGGGGTACGGCGAAATATTTAACTTGATTGAGGAGTACCGAAAGTAAAAAAAATTAAAAAAACTTTTGATCTAATGCTTTGAGACTTCATTCTTTTCTTCGTCTTTAGTATATTTGCTGATGATTTAAGAGGACTTATTCCAGAAATGGGCACACACGAGACCAAAAAGAGTGACAATCAGGTTTCAATTATGATTTGAATTTAGATATCGATATCGAATCTAATAAAAGATATCAAAATTAAGTTTTTGACTGAGTTTGTCTATCGCCTTTGTTTAAATGAAGTTAAAAATTAAAAAACTCTTTCTTTCAAACTTTATCATACATAGGTAAACATTGTGCCGTCCAGTCTAAATTGTTTAAATTAATAACCAGAAGGGTTTATAAGAAACCCACTTAAACGTGTTGTAAGCAAACAGACCTAAAAAATGCCATTTACAGCATTGTGCATCACAATCGCCAAACCAAAGTTTATGGCTTGACCATGTTTTCAAACTTTAAACTTTCATCAGATGCAATTGTTTTGCTCTGGTTATGTTTTCAGAGCTGGTCAATAAAGGAGAGTAAAATTTAAAATTTTTTGAGCAAAGAAATGACCCAAAATTTTACGTTTTCAATTATATTGGAAAAAGTAATAAACAATGCATTGATAAAATCCACCAACCTCAATCTATAAAAGAAAAGTTTGCCTTTTTTCCCTTCTTGAGTTATCGTCATAGTTATGATTGAGAATAAAAAATAAATAACTTAATAACTAAAGAATAATTTGTACATTAATTAAACTACATTAAAAAGTTTCGAAGTATTTTAAGTGTATCAATATTTTTATTGTTTATAATCAAGTAGAGAAGGCAACTAAAAAATGCATTATTGGTATATTTTACTTTACTTAATTTTACCACGAAATGGTAATGCAAACAATTTAGTTTGCAAGAAAATGCAAAAAGATTTGCAACAAACAATGTTCAATCAACAATGCAACAAATCTTTAATCGTCTTCAAGGAACAAAATGGTACAAAGAGTATGAGCGGAGAAAAAGGGACAAAAGGAGAGAAAGGGATTAAAGGCAAACCTGGAGAAGTTAAGTATTTTGTCAATGAAACTGTTTTGGGTAAGTTGTTTCATGTCATGTTATTTAACTCGAGTTTTGAATTGTAAGAAATAAATAGTTTATTAACAAACTATTAAAATTTGAAACAGTTAATGCTGATGTCAGCATAACTAAAAATTCTTTTTTAATTCTCCTGGCAAAAAAATTTATTGTATTTTCTATTGCTGAAAAAAGAAAGTACGATTATATTTTAACGAAAATTTTCAAATGTTTTTTTATTGCTTAAACTAATTTTGTTTATATTCTTTGTCAACAATAACCGTAGAATGAATTTTAGATTACGTTGAATCTTTTATTTTTTGCATCAATTCATTGGTAGGTTTTATAAAAGAAGTTTTTTAAATAATGCCGTTTTTATTTAGAATAAACTAAATTGTCAATCACTCAACAAATTAGTAAACTGCCGTTTGAAATTGATCAAGATATCATAATTGTAATGAAAAAATATAGATAACTATTGTACATGCATAGAATAAATTTTAAATCAAATTTTGAAGCCCTGAACTATACAACATTATCTCTACTGCCACGACAAAAAAATAAATTTCATCAAATCTACATTGATTTGTTTATACAGTAATAATCTACATCTATTCTTCTAAGATAAAATCAATATGATACTTTTAAGAATCTTTTTACGTACAATATTAGCTCTGATTTAATGTTTTTTTGTCTTAAGAATTTATATTTTGTATCTTGAATTTTATTGACAATCATACTGTTAACAACTAAAATTTATGAAAAGAAACAATTGTAGTTATAATTTAAAGTAAGAGTAATAATATTTGTTAAAAATTAATTTTCATTTTACAATTACCAAAATGTAGTCTAAAATATTTTTTGAATTATCAATATTTTTAAAGAGCAACTGTCAATGCTGAACACTACTATCAATCAACACAAGCAATTGATATCAAATCTTACTAACTCCATGCAAGAAATCGTTGTCCTCACCAGACGTTTCAATCATTTTCCAGTTTGTAAGTTCATTCATGATTTGTTTCCAGAAGCATAGCCAGCTATATGCAAAAAAATAGCTTTTTCAAATCCAAATATATTAATTTTCTTAACAAAAAAGAAAGCATGTTGGCATGCCCAAACAAAAAACTATTTTCCCGAAATTACCGACAACAAAATCGTTTTTTGCAAATCGCTGTAATAAATTATCAGGCAATTAAATTTGTCTCCAGTATGCATAGAGGTACGCACTTGTGCAGAAAGGTTTAAGGATCAATCCTCAACCCGCGTGAAAAAAGGTGATCAGATATATGCACTTATACTTAAAACATATTAACCACTAGTTGACCACCATAATTTAGTCCAAGCTTTTATCGTTTTTGTGCTTTGCTCTTTTTAAACTTTGTTATTTGTTTTATTAAAGATCGTTTTTTTATTGTTCCCATGCAACAAAGTTAGCTTATCTAAGTAAATTTTTCAATACTGAAAAATATTTTAACAAAAATTTAGCTCTTTTTTGCTTCACTTTCGATGCCTATTGTTTTATCGAAATGTTTTCGCGTGAGATGCAGGCCTATTCTACTCCGCTATAAGATACATTGTTACGAAAACGAAAAATTACTAAGCATCTAAGTAGGATTTCTAAAAGAAACTCGATTATACTCTGTAAAGCACAATTAAAAAAAGTTAAAAACATAGGCAAATTTATCAAAAATGTTTCTTTATTTTTATAAACATTATTTCAATATGCTTGTAGTTCTCAAAGTTTTAGTCGTATTCTTCCCTTTCAAGAATGAGCTACAGTCATTCCCCAAAACTAGACTATTTGAGAAAAGTTTCTTTTTGTTATAAGTTAAAAAAAATTTTTTTATTTTTGCTATGTTAAGTTAAAAAACTTCTTTTTATTTTTTATTTTTCCATTGTCTTAACTGCAAGCTGCTAAACTTTTGATCAGTTAAGCACATGATTAAAATAATCAGCTTTTCCCAAACAGACGTTTTATTCATTTTACTTGACAGCAAGCGAAGAAAGCTTTGTAGTAAAAGAAATGGCGTTCCTCGGGGAATGGTATTGACTCCTCTTCTTTTTAATCTTTATACGTGTGATCTGCCTTCTACAATCTTCAGAAAGTTTGGTTTTGCAGCAGATCTAGCATTATTGCTCTTATTTGGTTACTAAAAAGACTTGCAAGTTAAGGCATTACTACAGTTTGTGCGTATTTTTATACTTTGAAGTTGAAACTCTGTCTTTCAAAGACGGTGAGGACGGCCTTTCTTTTAAATAACCGAGAGGCTAAACGTGAACTTAAAATAGAAAAACATTTTTACCATTTTTATTTTGTGGTAAAACTAGACAGATTGCTCACATTCTATTACTATTTTGTGGCATTGCGTAAAAAACTATCTTCTCGCGTTACACTGCAAAAATGGGATGCTGCGCCAAAACACCGTGCATAGCCGCCCCATCGCTGATCTACTTGACAGCTGAATACATTACGCCAGTCTGGTGTCGCCCGATGGACAAAGCATAGATGGAACACGGAGTACCGAGAATACATCCAAACTTTGTATTTTTATACCCATAACTACTACCAGGTCAGGTGGAATAGGCTTGCCCCAAACAGCTCGGGTTAACCTCAATCGCCTACAGATTGGTGTTAAGCGATTCCATTCGTCCATGCACAAATGGGGACTTGCTCCTTCTGCGAATGGGGAGTGCGGAGACATTGAAATTGGACAAATTGCAGACCACGTTATAATAGCGTTCTTTGTACACCGGGGATTGGGTACTGTATTGATAGCCTGCATTGGGCTCCACATAGAGCACAAAGTCTGACAGTTTTGGATGACGAAACCCGATGCAGGCTCAACTCCATTGCTGCCAACATCTGATCTGAGCAGTGCAGCATCCTGAGGTTGTAAAATGATAAATCTTGGCACCAATTCTCTTTGTGTTTGACCTAGAGTCGATGGCCTTCCATACTACAACAGCAACCATTTTTTCTTGGTCTTCACTTTAGTCAAACAATTTTTATAAACTGTCAAAGTAAAACTACAAAGGACGTGCCAGTTTACGTTAATAGTTTATAATTTTGAATCAACTTACATTTTATTGAAATTTTTCCTTCAACAATTATTTTGTTCTATAAATTACTAATTCCTTTCTATGGAGCCAAGTGGCTCACTTTGAGAAATACTAATCTAAATACAGTTGATTTTAGTTTGATACAAAGTGCTCGATAAGGCAGTTAACCGTATAATAGCAGTTAGCTGAATATTTGTGAATTAAACTATCATGCAATTAGAATACAATTTATTTAAAAACCCAACAGTCTGTTTCAACCAAGTGCTATCATCATCTTATTAAAATAAAGTTTGATATGTAGCTAAGATAAATTATCCTCACACTTTTGTAACAATGCCTTGTGATGGTAGCCATTATTCAAATTGAGTTTGATTTGAGCTGAATTAATTCAATTCGTCAGTGAGCTAAACTCATGGAAAATTTTTCTGGTAATAGTTGCGTTTACGGTCAGGCAAAAAAACTAATGCAAATGCAAAGTGCTTTAAAAAGCAGAATAAGGTTAATCTTATTTGAAATGCGAATTTGGAAAAATTTTTGGCCTATGACTTGTTTAGTAATCGTTTTCAACTTACAACCCCTTCTCCCGGACGAATTTGTGCGTACGTCACTGGAGAAATGTAAAAATTTTAAAGAAAGCTTTGTTGAAAATACAAAATTACAAAAGATCAATTCGTTCTTTACTCGTAGTCGCCCGATGTTATTGTCATTGCTGCAAAAATTTTGGCAAAAACGAATCGGAGCTGAGATATTAAGACCAACATTTAGTGTTTTCGAGAAAAAATGAGTGGATTTGAGCGTCAATAAAACAAATAAAGATCACGCTGAAAGAAAAAAGTACTGTAAACGGCTGTAAATGCGCCTTTACTTGCAAGGGAATATTTACCGTTCAACCGTTGAACAAATTTTACTTTTCTCCTTGGTTGGATCACAAGCATTTTGATGAGTTTTATCTTTTTTAATAGTTTCCGAGAAACCGGCACAAACGGGTGTCTAGATCTTATTCTTTCTTAGGATTATCTGAGAGCTTTTAATGGTCATGCGACATGCAACTTATGGTCATGTTTTAGTTCTCTACGATAAGCCACAAACAGTTTTGCTTCTAGTAGGCAAAGGTCAGCTGGATGGATGCCTGAACGTATCGATAAGTGGTCCGTTGGAGTAGGACGCAGGCATCCAATGACTATGCGCATGACGTCATTCCAGATACTGTCTATGAAGCGTAGATTACGTCACAAACTGAAGCCTTCAATCAAATGCTTCCGCTGCAAGACGCGCAAGCTACAAAGCCTTCTATCAATTAGATTGTGAAATAATTTTTCATTACACTCCTTAATCTAGTTGATGAAAGCAGCAAAATTGTCATTGGCTGGTCTCGTCTTAAGCAGGAAGCATGGCAGCATCCAGTTGCTATTTTTGATAAATCTAGTTTTTACATCACAGCGTTTTATTGTTTCTTTATTATAATTTTCCATGAGCTACCAAAGATCTGTAGGAGCTCATGAATTTATTTACTCAATTATTTCAGCTACATCTTTTATTGATAAAGATCACAGAAAAAAGACCTAACAATGGAATTATTTGATTAGGACGCAGTTAAGTTTTGAAAAATACTAGAAAAAGTCTCTGTCAAATTTTATCAGTATTTACAAGATAGGATGAAAAATGCGAACAATATTAAGTCGATTGTGTACAGAGCTTTCAGTTTCATCAACCAGATTAATGAGTGTGTGAAATCTTATTTCACAATCTCATTGATAAAAGGCTTTGTAACTTGCGCGCATTGCAGATCAAGGATTTGATTGAAAGCTTCTGTTTGTTGTTTTACAATTGGAAAACAATCTTTAGTTTTCAGATTACTAATTTCATTAAATTTTTCACAGAATTTTATGATAATATGTTTATCTTGTGATAAAATTTTGCAATAATAATTGTGTTTAGCACATTTAATATTCTATTGGTAGTATTACGATACTTTTGGTATTCCATAGACTATAGTTCTAAGAATTACAAAAAGGCCACAGATCAATCGCTACCCGTATGGTCTATCCATCTAAACTAAAGCTATCTATAGTACGCAGAAACTGTTTGCCTACTCCGCACAAAATCTTTGATCTAAATCAGGGGTCTTCAACCTTTTTTATGAAATCGCTCCTTTTCAAAAAATGTTGGTCCGAATCGCCCCCCATAAAAACGATTACTGTACTTTCATTTGAAAGTTTTCCCGAAATATATCTAAGAAGCTTTTAAAAGGAAAACACAAATAAAAGCAATGGCAATTTATTAAAATGCAACAGTTCATGAAACTAATGCGACCCTTGCGGCTGATGTTGCTCGGCAAGATTAGAAAAAGCTGGCATCAAGCTAGTCAGCTTCAGTCGAATTGAATCTCCCCCAGTCGCATTCATGTCGAGTCTATTGCGATATTTATTTCGCATGTAGAGCACTTCACTAAATCCTTGTTCAGCAATATATGTGGTTGGAAAGGCCAAAATAAAGAGCTCTACTTTCTCCCACAGTTGCGGAAATCGGTTTTTCCACTTAATCCAGAAGGCTGCCCATCCATGTGCCCTGAAGATTGCGCGCACTTCTTCGTCACTTTGCAGGTCTATCAGCATTTCTTGCATGGTGGAATCGCAGTCATTGATGTTAGTGGCGAATGGTTCCACTAGCCACGGAAAAACTTCAAGGTCAAGCAGATCTTTAAAGCGAACCTTCATGTCTTCTATCACAGCTTTCAGGTGTTCAACGTAAACAAGCAAATGTTCGTCAGTGACACTATCAGACATTTTTGACAGACGAGAGAAGTGATCGAACTTTCTTCTGCTCAAACTTTGCTGGTAGAGCTCAAGTTTGTTGATTAGGCCACGTATTATAGTTTTGCTTTGAACCAAAGTAATCTTTTTACCTTGGAGTTTGTCCGTTGCTGTATTAATTTTTTCATAAAAATCAGCTAGATAACTGTTATCTTGATGGCAGGCAATTACATCTTTGGCAAGGTCAAAATCTTCACCAAGGAACTCCACCACGCTGTTTTTAAGTTTGCAATACCTTGCCGGAAATATGCCTTTCGACAGCCAACGAACTTCCGTATGGAGAAGGAGATGCTCGAACTCTTCATCGTTTACCTCGCATAGCTGTCGAAACAATCGGTCATTTTTAGCGTTGGCTTTTATCTTGTTAACTGCTTTGATAGCAACTCCCAAACATTCTTGCAGACGTGGAGAAAGACGCTTTGCTACCAAATGCTGACGGTGAAGCACACAGTGCACAGTAAATAGATTGGGTATTTTTTCTTTGAGTAATGAAGCAAACCCGCGATACCTGCCTACCATGGCTGGAGCTCCATCAGTAGCACATGCTATTATGTTGGTAAGGTGGATGGATTTGTTTCGCAAGTAGTCTGACAAAGTCTGAAATATTGTTAGACCTTTAGTGTCTGTTTCCAAACACTTGCAAAATAGAAGCTCCTCCATAATATTTCCATCAGTTATGTAACGGACGTAAACCATTAATAAAGCGTTATTGTCTGATGTGGTAGTTTCGTCTAATTGTAAGCTGAAAGAAGTGTTTCGTAAGATTTCACAGAGTTGATCTTCAATATTCGTACCCATTTCGTTAATTCGTCGGGTTACTGTGGTATCACTCAGTGGAACAGCTCGTAGTACAGGTGTGGGATCTTTCTCCATTACAGTAGAAATAATTTCTTTCACAGCAGGTGCTACCAAACTTTCCCCAACGTTGAATGGTAAACCCTTTTTCGCAATCAAAAAAGCAATCTTGTACGAGGCTATAAGTCCTTTGACATTTGGGCAAGCATTTTTAGCATAGGCCTTGTTTATAGAACTTTGAGCTTCACGCTCTTTCAATGCTTGAAAAAATTCAATAGATTTGTCTGCTTTATCAGGATGAAGCCTGGTTAGGTGATCTTTCAGCCTTGACGGTTTCATTGCCTCATTTGTAAGAATTTTCTTGCACAAGAGACACATTGGAAGTTGAATATTGGATGGGCATGGCACAAAGCCAAACCTGATATAATCCACAAGATATGTACGACACTTTTTTTTGGCATTAGAAGCCATTACTCTTTCAATACGATTAGTCGATTACCATATAAAATTTACTCTTAAAAAGAAACTGAAAGTAGCCTGCGGCACATAAAATAATATAATGACAATCCTAAATTTTTAGAAATTACGATCATTTTCTTGAAAGCCTACTGTTAAAAATTCTGTCCTTCCCTGGACTACTGAAAAAGATTGTATGAAAGCAAGTGCTATAGATCGCTATCTCTCTCTGAAGACAGAAACGTCACATGCGATGAGCAGAAAAAACTGCTCATCGCATGTGACACGTTAATTTATTAATTAATAATTATTTTACTTATTTTACATATTCTGGATTACTTATCACGCGTTACCTCGTCGCTCCTAGCCACGACCAAAGTAAGACACCGGTTTCAATTCTGGCCTTTATAGCGATGAGTCACATGAGGTCCCATGATTTTTGGTCATGTGTGCCTCGTGCGGTCTTGTGACCATCGCTCGATCCCATGACAGTGACGTAGCCAAATTTATAGGACGAATTAAGATTTGTCGTAGCGATTTCCGAAAGGCCAATCAAATTGCCAGTTCACGTAACAGTTGGTGTTTAACGATGTGTAAAGTCTATGACTTATGATCACTTATGAAAAAAGTCTTGCTTGACTGCGCAGTCAAATAAAAATTTTGGCATATCTGGAAACTCGTGTCAACTACCATTTCATTCGTTGTTCGGTCATAACGTTTTTTTCACTTGCATAGGTGTACGTCATTGCATGTGTGTGCATGTGCAATTGTGCATACATGAGCATGAGGAGAACCCAAAACTGTTTGAAGAAGTGAAGAACAATAACAAAAGAAATAATGAAATCAGCGAGAACGTTTTCAACGTATCCATTTTTAGTTATCGTTTTATAACAATATTTGTAATTGTGAAATCGCCCCCCAATTGTTTAAAATCGCCCCCCAATTTTTCAAATTGTTTAAATCGCCCCTAATCGCCCCCTGGGGGGCGATATCGCCCCCGTTGAAGAACCCTGATCTAAATGAATATTTGCGACACTGTAATAGGTAGGAAGAACATCAAATGGCTACAACAACAAGCAAAGCGTTTTATGGAAATCTTTCCAGAAAGATCCAGTAAAAAACGACAGTGATCCAGATTGTCACTCTTTTTTTAAGGACAACATCTTCTGAAAATTAGCTATGCACACAAAATGACAAGTAATTAAAAAATTTTGTGGTTGAATGCACTTGCTTCCATCTTTTTCTATTTAGGTAGCTGTTATTAAATCCTGGCATGCTGTTCTACACAGACAAAAAAATATTTGCACTTTAAAACTTTTTAAGTAACCAACATTATACGTACAGTAGACCAACTGTTCTTTTTTAACAGTGTTTCTTCCTCATAATTACGCAATAGTACGTTTTTTCTTCAAAGAATACACGTTGCAGAATTTCTTCTTCTTAACTTGTTAAGACTATACAAATCTTGTTTTTTCAAGCTCGGCCAAATTGACGCCATAGCTACTACTAAAAGCGTCACGAAAAGTGCCAAGCTACTATGATATCGACTTCATACCCAATATTAATGCATTTAGAAATCTAACAAAAAAATCTGTCGCTTTATATTATTTTTCGCATTTAAAAAATTTTCGAAAAGCACTGGTAATTTTTCTATAACGTAGAGATATTGAAAAATACTCGTAACAATCTTTTGAACGGAGAAAAATTGTGCAATATATTTTAGTAGTATTGATATTTGTAAAAGTCTACGATTATAGAATTTAAGATAAATTTATAGTTGTCCAAATAAGCTATCCGCTCAATTAGCTGGCTGCAAAATCAACTTGACAACGGCAAAGCCTTAAATACTGAGAAACACCGCAAGGTAGCTTGAAAAAAGTTAAATAAGATCATTAATTAAGATCAATTAAGATTAATTAAGATCAATTAATTAAGATCAAGATCAAGATCAATTAATTAATTAAGATCAATTAAGATTAATTAAGATCAATTAATTAATTAATTAATTAATTAATTAATCAATTAAGATCAATTAAAATTAAATTAATTAAGATCATTACTAAAAGCAGTTAATTAAGATCATTACAAAAAGCATAAAATTATAGTTTGTTCCAAGTGCAACTGTTGAAAAAGTCATAAATTCGCAAAAAAATTTGTTTTTCAACCTTAAATCTAGCGATATAATATTTGTTAACTTACAATCTTATTCGACATGTCCAATGAAAAATAATCAAAAATTTGCAGAATTTTAACTAAAAAACAAATAAAATAAAATACAGTAGAATGCGCTTTCGAAGTCAGTCCGTTGTGAAGAATAGGAGTTAATTTTGATTCTCAGCATAGCTCTCAAATATAAAAATTAAATCGTTTATAATAAAATGTTTGTTTAGTTTATGTGCAATATTGCTCAGTGGGAATGAAGAATGGAGACAGTAGAGTTGACAACAGTGACATTACTGCATCTTCTAATTACAGTGATCGTTTTCTACCAGCGAATGGAAGATTGGATTACCCGGGAATGGGAAACAAAAGGGCCGCTTGGGTAGCACGACCAAGTTAGCATTTGTTTCGTTTCTATGTTTTTCTGTAAATGTAACAAATACGAAATATTATAAAGTCAGATATTGCTCATCCAACCTACTTCATTTCATCCACGGCCTACTAAAGATATTAAGTAGGCCGTGCTTCATCAAATAATGTTAGTTTATTGAGTTCAGCTTATGGGGATTGATAATTATTGTTAGATGACTAATTTTTATTGTGGATTTCAACTCACTTTACTATAATTTAGTATAAGCTAATGTTTAATACTCGGCAGTAATTGACTGAAACTTTGTTCTGTTGCGTAGGACAATGAATTTAAAATGAATTATGATAAACGCTATTGTTTGCTAAATTTGCGAGACAGGTTTGCTTGTTTCCAAAGTACGATTTGTTAAAAACAATTTACTACTGACATGTTAAACTCGTGAACATATGCGGGTCGTATGGATGAAATTTTAGCTTGCAAATTTGCCGAGGGCCGCATTCCATGTAGAAAACAAAGTGATAATTTTTTTTAGTAATCAGCTTTACTTTAAAGCCAAGAAATTACTTTAAATTTCCTCGAAGATTCATGGGCCGCATGCAGTTAATATGGACGATAAAATGGCGGTCACTAGAGAAGTTTCAATTAATGCAATCTTTATGTTTTTTGTTTAGCTTTTAAACTTTACAATTATTATAATTCTGCCTGCTTCAGTTAAAAGCATACTCTTTCTGAAACTTTATTATGTTACACTTATGGAGAAAAGAAAATATTTTCAACCACATTAATGATTTATGGAAAATTAAAATTCTCAACGTTACATCATATCTCAAACATAATACAAATATTTAACGAATTTAATAAAAAAATCCAGACAGTTTTTGGATAAATAAAAGCCAATAGATAACATTTCTTGTGTCAAGGTCAAATTGGTGAGTGGATTCAAGTTGACCTTGAAGCAGCAACTTTTGTTACTGGAGTCATTACTCAAGGAAGAGGTGATACCTTCAACAGAGTTCAATACGTTTCAAGTTACAAAATTGCTTATGGCAACACTACCAACAACATCCAGGAAATAATTGGTGAAAATGGTGATCCAATTGTAAGTAAAAAAACTAATTTTTGTCAAGAACAAAACAATTTCAAATTGTATTGGACAACTATAAATTTAATATTCTTAAATATATTTTTTTATTTTTGTACATTTTTCAGATTTTTTCTGGAAACATGGACACCAACTCGTACGTGATGAATAGATTTCCTCAACCAATCACAGCCCGCTATTTTCGGCTGATTGTTCAATCTTGGCAAAGACACGCTGCATTACGAATGGATTACATTACTTGCTAATCAAACAATTTTCCAACTAAAATTACAAAATATTTTATAGACAGATTAATGAAATAAAACGTTAAATCAATTTAATCACAAAAGTAACAAACTTATATAAGAGAAGTTAAGTTTATATTCGCAGACTAGAACCATATTTAATATTAAAATTCGGCAGGTCATCATTGCAAAAGATTACTTGCAAGCAAAAGAGAATAAATTTATTTTATTTTATCTCTATATATATCCTCCTGACTCGCAGGAAAGCGACGGAAGCGCTAATACATAGGATAACCAATTACCCCGACCTGCTTCCGGAGATACCAAGATATTGCTGTCCGCTTGTAATTTAATAGAGATATGACTGTAATTTAGAACTGCTTGCCAGGACCACCGCAGGGGAATGTGTCGTAAAGTGTGTCTTAACCAAGAAAACAATAGAATGGCGCGATTGAGATTTGAACCGAGACCCTGTTGCTCACGAGCCCGGCGCTTTAACCACTCGACCACGCTGCCGACAGATCATTTCACTAACAAAAAACCCAATATGAGGTTTGACAATATAGGTTATCCTAAGGTAAAAATTAATCATTAGTTAAACGAACCATAACAGTTGTTTACATTAACATGTATTTGTCAATCTAATCACCGACTCATAGACTTTTAAAAGACCGTGTTTTTATCTGGCCCGAACTGCTTGGTTATAGAGAACGGGTAACTGTTCATAATACTTGTTTTCTTATAACATTTTGGGGTAACCATTGTCCATTACAATTTTCTTTATGTTTTTTGTTATTTCCTGCCTTTGCATCTCTTACTTCATGTGTTTTCTTAAAGCAGGTGTTGAGGGGTCTTATAAACAAATTTTGATATTTAATTTAGTTTTTGAATTGTTGGACTGATTGAGTCCTAGCAAATGTTTTGTCTCGTAAATATAAACTAGAATCTGTACCCTTTCAATTCAAGACCATATTTCATTTTCAGTACTGATGTTAAGAAAAGACAGTAGATTAATTATTCTATTTTATATGTAAACGTTTGCGATGAATGAAAATGATTCAATTACCTTAAGAAATTGCCCACTTAAGTTTCACGCAAGAAAATTACAAAAGCACAATCAACATGTCTAAAAACACTTATCTTTTGTTTTCAGGAAAAAAATTATGCATATTTTTTCGAGGTTTCCTTCCAAAAAAAAGTGTTTTTTCCTTACAGAACACGAACTGTTTCCAAAGAGCTCAAGTGTCTTTCCTTGAAAAACTGCTTTGGAGAAAAATACAAAATATAGAGTAAAGATTTGATATCAATGATGTGCAGTGATTAATTGATTAAAATTAAATGCAAAATCAAACCAATATTTATATAAAAGAACAACAGAATGACCGGAATGTCAGTTATTGAGGTCCACTTTGTAATAGAACAATAAATTTTGACCCAAACAATTTTATTATCATATTTACGTCTTGGTATTTCTCTATTTAAATAATTTCTTTGTTGTACAAAGTTTTAAAATAATCAATAGTATTGACAAAACCATTTTAAGCCTTTAGATTAGTTAGTCTTCAAAATAACTATTTTTTTTTTGATATTTTTTTGTGGAGCACTACTTAAAAGTAGAATTGGTTGGCAATGGTAAATGAGAAGGAATAACGGGTATATAAAGAAAAATTGAACATGAAAACTACAGCCTCTCTGATTGGTTAAGAGAAAGAGAGTAAATGATTGGTCGATAGCGTGCTCACTTGCGGTTTAAGGAAAAATAACTTTAGCCCATTGGCCAATTTTTTTTATCAATTAAATAACACGAAGACTTTTTTGTCTTCACTTTAATTTTAACGTACAATTTTTAAATAATCACAAGTTATAAAACCTAGCAAATAAAATTGAAAGATTTTACATCGAAATTCAAATAAAAATCCCCTTCTCCCCAAAAAAGAATCATCACTTTGTTCCCCAACCGGATTGCGGCCAGCGGCAAATTTTTTTGGATAAAAATTTCACCTACGCGGCCTGTGTACGCTCACGAGTTTGAAAAGCCTGATTTAAGTAATAAAAACTAATAAAGAAACAACTTAATATAATAAAATAAAACGTGAATGAAATTCTCTTTTTTTATTAGTCTTAATAACAAAAAATTAGAAAACCAAATAAAAAATCCGCAACTTTTAAAAAAAAAAGACAATGCAAAATAACAATCTTAAAAACGTTTTATTTTTTGTGCCGTTTAGAGTTTCTCGACTTCACTAAAACCTATTTCAAAGCTTTCGTAGAAACTTTGTATAAAAACAAACCAAATTTTCTTTTGTCAAATTAGGGAAAAATTTAACAGAAAAACTATACTGTTAAATTTGTTTTCAAATTCGCAATGTACTGAAAATAGGAGTAGCAAAATTTCAGTTGCTTTAAAACTTGGATTTAGGCAAATTAATTAAAAAAATGAGCCGCTATCAAATTCGGATTTTTCTGTTAAAACAAAAAGTTTTTCGATAACAAAGAGCAAAATTTTCAAAAAAGTGATTTTTTGAACTTAATTCATATTTTATAACCTTTCGCTTTTATACTACCTGTTTAAAAAGTTTTTTAAAGTAGGCATTACTTAATAAACTACTAAAAATATTGAATAAATCGAAAAAGTACACAAACAAAAACTAAGTTGACTTATTAATAACTGGTCAAATGTTGCTATATGAAAATTAAGTTGGTAAATTGATTTAAAATTAAGTTGATAAAATAAAAGAGAAATCTAAAAAATCAAAAAACGATCATTATTTCTCAAAGTACGGAAAAAAGTATTATGAGGTACTTTGAACTACAACAAAAAAAACAACTGTCAACGAAACAGCTGCCCCGGATGGAAAAGCATAATTAATTGCCAGAATGTTGTTTTATCAGCGGCAATATTGCAATTTATCAAAAAATCAAAAAGTGGAAAAATAAGCTGAGAGAAAATCTATTTAAAGTAGATTGTTAAATTCGGAATTGGGCGTATTATGTCTGAAATCAACCATTGAATGCAAGATAAAAAAACCTATCTTTACATATACAGAAAACTTTGGCTAATTGCATACCGGTTAAACGCATAAACCACTTTAATGCATAGGATTCCAGACTCTTTAAATAGAAAGAAATTATTGTGATGCAAATCTTAGCATAAAATTTTAAAAACTTTCATTAAAAATTTTTTTTTGAAACACAATATGCAGCTGTGTCAACACCAGTATATTGTGTGCATATATGACTCGGTAAAAAAATGAAATAAATAAGATAACAAAAAATTAGAAAATAAAAAGTATTAAACACAGAGCTCAATGTGATTGACATGAATTTTAATCAAAAATTGGCTTTTGAAAACATTTTAAAAATCCATTTAAAATATTGTGTAATTCTTTAATAAAATAAAAATTTGAAATTACAACTTTTTTCCAAATTAAAAATTTTCTCAAAAGTTAGAAAAAAACATAAAAGCAATTATTAATATAAATATTTGAGTTTCTTATGGATACAGTAGCTTGTAAATATCAAATTATTTTTTCAAATAACCGAATTCCTTTATATATCATAGTAAAATAACTTCAGACTTCCGGCAAACCACTGCTGTTAAGTAATAAGCTTGTGCATTAATATAAAATTGTATGCGATTTTAAAAGTTGTCAATTCGTTATGAAACGGAAAGTTTTGTTTTAGATATTGGCAATTTGCCTTGAAGTATGTATCCATTTTATGTTATTGATAAAGTCGTTGATGATTATGAAATAAAATAAATTTGAATAGATAAACATATTGTTTATAATTCACGTATACCGTAGCTAAACCAATGTTTCCATATAAATAAAAGGATTTTTTGAGTCTAACGTGAAAATCGATCTGTAAAATTTTTAAAGATAAAATCAAAACAGTTTTAATTAACTTTGTTGACTTGTCGTTAAAACAA
This sequence comes from Diplosoma virens, assembly GCA_963680785.1. NCBI lineage: Eukaryota > Metazoa > Chordata > Ascidiacea > Aplousobranchia > Didemnidae > Diplosoma > Diplosoma virens. Next base: position 6,509,608 of record OY796891.1, read on the forward strand.
CAAAATGCTTGTATTGTAGTTGGTCAAAGTGAGATCTTGACAAGCTCATGCAGCCACGGAACTGCAATAAGTGATTAAAGTTTCTAAAAGCAATAAAAAACAAATCACAAAAGTATAGTTTATTCTACGATATTAACACTTAGCAAATTTTATCAACAAACCAAACAAGTTTTCTTCAAATATAATCACCAAACGAAATAATTCATTATTTTTTAAAATTTTCTCGACATGTTCAACGTATATCTTGGTGCTTGTTTGACTCTTTAACAACTTTTAACACTTTTGGCTAAGACTAATTGGATACAAGTACATCGTGATATAAGAACCAAGTTTTACTGATTGATACTCATAGTTTGATACTCATACTACGTGATATTCATAGTTTCGGTTAATTAGTATTTACAATCTATTTTGATGAAGTTAACCTAATCCTTAACTTATTCTACAATACTTTTAAAGCAATTGCTTTAGTAGCAATGCTCAGCACCAGTTATTATGATACATACGACGTACTTGACTTTATTGTTTTTCTTGTGTTGCCACCTGATGCGGAGCATTAACACTAAAAAAATGGCTCTATAACAAAAGTCGGATAATTTCGGGTTAGATTAACATTAGCAACAAACAAAGAAAGCAAAACAGTGTAATGTTGGTTTTAACTTATTAATTTTATTTTAAAGGTACTGCTACCAGGCAACATTGTTGTTGCGCGTGTAATAAACGATAGGTTGTGTAGCCGCTGTTTTTTATTTCGAAATCACTTCGTCAATAACAATTAAAAAAACATAATAACTTGATTACAAATAGTACTAAATAAATAAATTAAAAAAATATATTTAAGACGAGTATATCAAAACGACATTAAGGCCGCAAGTGAGCATTAAACTTGCAAACAATTCGATACAATGTTGTAACAGATAATCAAATTAGAAAAGCAACAAATTTATAGAAAACACAAGAACAATTTTCGCACCTTAAATAAATAAAACAAGTGTTTTGGTAATAGTAGATAAAAGTTAAGGGTTATAAGATTGAGATATACAGTATATCTGAAGAAGAAACTTTTATTGTTCTGGAGAATGTTGGCAATGAAAAAAGAAAAATAAACAACTCCGATAGGATAACGATTGACGTTAGTAAAAATAATAATTGGTAAGATAGCATTTTATGCAATCGGCATTGCAGAAAGATTAAATGATTAAGTTAGCAAACTTATCAGTTTTCAAAATTTAAACTTGCAAAACAACTTCTGTCGCATATATTGTTCTCGAACAGATTTAGACACTCTCATTAGACCAGTGGTTTTCAACCTTTTCTGTACCGTGGCCTATTTTTCAACCCAAGTTAACTTCACAACCCACTTTGGTCAACAAAATTAAATTCCCATCCCAAAATCATAGTGTTCTCTAAAAAAAAAAAAAAGGTTTTCATTTGAAATTGCTGTCAATTTTCCCTTTTTTTGGCCCAAAATCATAGTGTTCTCTAAAAAAAAAAAGTCTTCATGTGGTTGACTGCACAGGACTCCAGAAAAATGCTTAAAAAATGGGACGGATGGCAAGCCTAATTATACATATATATTATACATATTGCTTTCATTTTGATTTATGCTCCATCGCCCACTAAAAAAACCATTGTGGCCCACAGGTTGAAAACCCCTGCATTAGACAAAAACCAGGAAAATACATTTAAAATGTTGTTGCTCTAAAATAAGTAATAATTTCATCTTATTTTTGCCTGTGGCTTGTGTATTCCACACCAAAAATTTCTGTTAAATTATCTTGAGAAAATTAATTTTTTTATTTGGTTGAGTAAAAATTTGTAGAGAAACTATTTCACAGAATTAATTTCATAGCTTGAAAGTTTTGAGTGGAAATTACAGGGACAGAATTTTCATGAAATTATTTTTTCCACTGACTTTTCGAAATAGAATACAATAGGCTATTTAATTGATTAAAAATCTAATAGAGTATGGTCAGTTGTAATAATTTTCGTTTTTACGATAAGTTGTTTTTTGGTGTTGCTATTTTGATTTGCCTATACCAGTTTCACTTAGAAACATCTGCACAATTATCGACCTCATTTATAGACCACAGCATTTATAATTGCACCATTAGTAAAAAAATATAAAAAAAATATTGACTTATTTTAAACGCTTTTAAATTTAACACAAAATAATATCAACCTTTAAAAAGGTAATAAAATCATAAATGTTTTTAAAACTTGCGTGATTAATATAATAGTATTATAAATGGCGCCTTTTTAAGAAATTAATTCCTTCAAAACCAAGCAAATATATGAGGTGGGGATTTGGACAATTTGTAAACTCCTGTTGTGGTAATTCTAGCATCAAACTTTATATTTATTCTTTGTAAAATGAGCATTTTCGTCAAAACGTTTACGCATTCACCGTACAATATAGAGCACACTAAAAAAAATGGCATCAAAACAAAAAACAAAAGATACATTTATAGAAAATAATCTACTTTTGTTTGTTTTTGGGACAAACTCTTTTAAAAAAATTTTTACAGACTGTAAAATAGCAAATTTGCTTTGTCGGCAAGTTCACAATTTGAATTACTCGTTTTGTTTTTAGCGACTTTCTAAAACGATCGCGAAGTTAATGGTTTGTTGATTTCTACGACTAAAAAGGATTAATTTTGATCGATGTGAGAGTTATCGCGCGCTTGTGGTAATTTTTTGTCGAAGATTATATAGCAGGGTTTTTTGTATTTAAACTATAGTTTTTGATTGGAATTGCCAGAGAAGAAAATTCGGTAAACAATTTATTGTACTGTTGTTAAATATTTGTTTTAATAATTTTAGCTGGTTTTGAAATGCTGTTAATTAATTCTGTATAGATATGTAAAATTAAATTTTAAATTTAAGCTGTAGCTTTCAGCAGTTGTTCTATTTCTGTAAATGTGCTTAATGTTGAAAATTGTTTAATATAGCTATAGGTATACGCCTAAACCAATTTCACAGAACACAAATATTAAAAAAAACATTTTATTAAAATAGTCCGTTTTGCTTGTGAAACTTAGCAGGGAACACAACATGTTATTCAAGAAGAATCAAGATATAAACCTGCATATATTTGTTTAATTACATAATAATTTCAATTGTTTATCTTTCACAAATAGCTTTATTTAGTTAAACGAATTTAAATTTATATTTTTAATCATTGTGGTCTTCATCGTTTGAAAAGGCATCCATTCCGGGTCAGACACTAACAGGATTGGAGCCGAAAGTTAATCTTTTTACAATTTAGGCCGCTGTGCTTCCCGGGTTGATGATGTTGAGCCAACATTAGACTTCCTCACTTGAACCATCAAATCTCGTGCTCAATGTGGTGCTCGATGTATGGGGCACGGTATTAGGACGTGATCTGCGGTTTTCTCAGTAGCGCCGCACTGGCAATTAAGCAAAGGAGGGATCCCATTTGCACATAAGCAAATAGAGTCGCCAAACATCAGTCTGCAGGTGATTGAATTTAACCCAAGCTGTTTGGGGCAGGCCCATTCCAACAGACGTGGTACTGCTCATGAGTATATAAGCACAGAGCCTGGTTGTATTCTCACACTACTCCTTGCTCTATCTGCAATTTGTCCGGTGAGAAGCGCAGATGTTAAGTCTGGAATGTTGTTTAATAGTTTCCGAGCACCCAGCCCAAACGGGTATCTCGATCTTTTTTAGGATTATCTGAGGAGCTACTTATGCGACATGCAACTTATGGTCATATTTTAGGTCTCTACGGTCAGCCACAAACAGTTTCGCTTTTAGTAGGCAAATCTCAGCTGGTTGGATTCCTGAACGTATCGATAAATGGTCCGTTGGAGTAGGACGCAGGCATCGAGTGACTATACGCATGATGTCCTTCAAAACACTATCTACGTATGAAGCGTAGATTACGTCACAAACAGAAGCCTTTAATTAAATGCTTGCGATGCTAGGCGCGCAAGCTACAAATTCTTCTATTAATTAGATTGTGAAATAAAATTTCATCACACCCATTAATCTAGTTGATGAAAGCAGCAAAATTGTCACTGGCTGGTCGGGTTTTCAGCAGGAAGCATGGCAGCAACCAGTTGTTATATTTGATAAATCTATATTTTACGTCACTGCGTTTTATTGTTTCTTTATTATAATTTTCCATGCGCTACCAAAGATCTGCAGCAGCTTATGCATTTACTAGCTCAATTATTTGAGCTACCTCTTCAATTGATAAAGATAACAGAAAAAGAAGACTTAACAATAGGATTATTTAATTAACGCAGTTAAGTTTTGAAAAATACTGGAAAAAGTCTGTGTCAAATTTTTATCAGTTTTTACAAAATAAGATGGAAAATGCAAACAATATTATGTAGATTATGTACACAGCTTTCAGTTTCATCAAACAGATTAATGAATGCGATGAAATCTTATTTCACAATCTCATTGATAAAAGGCTTTGGAGCTTGCGCGTCTTGCAGCACAAGGATTTGATTAAAAGCTTCTTTTTGTTGTTTTACAATGGGAAAGCAATCTTTAGTTTTTAGATTACTAATTTCGTTAAATTTTTCACAGGATTTAATGATAACGTGTTTATCTTGAGATTAAAGTTTGCAATAATAATTGCTTTTAGCACATTTAATATTTTATTGGGAGTATTACGATACTTTTGGTATTCCATAGACTCTAATTCTAAGAATTACAAAAAGGCTATCGAAAAAAATTACAAAAAGGCTACAGATCAATCGCTACCCGTATGGTCTATCCATCTAAACTAAAGCCATCTATAGTAAGCAGAAACTGTTTGCCTACTCAGCTCAAAATCTTTGATCTAAATGAATATTTGTGACACTGTAATAGGTAGGACGAACATCGAACGGCTGCAACAGCAAGCAAAGTGTCCTATGGGAACTCTTCCAGGAAGATCCGGTCAAAAAAGCACAATAATCTAGATTGCCACTCTTTTTTAAAGACAACACCTGCTGAAAAATTAGCAATGTAAACTAAATGACAAGCAATTAAAAATTTTGCGGTTGAATGCAATTGGTTTCATCTTTGTCTACTTAGGCAGCTTTTATTAAATCTAGGCATTCTGTTCTATGCAGACAAAAAAGATATTTGCACGTTAAAACTTTTTTAGTAACGAACTTTACAGTAGACCAACTGTTCATTTTTAACAGTATTTTTTTCTTAAGATTACGCAATAGTCCGTTTTCCTTCAAAGATTACAACGTACAGAATTCCTTTTTCTTAACTTGTTAAGACTATACAAATCTTGTTTTTTCAAGCTCGGCCAAATTGACGCCATAACTACTACTAAAAGCGTCAAGAAAAGTGCCAAGCTACTATGATATCGACTTTATACGCAATATTAAAGCATTTAAAAATTTGACAAAAAAATCTGTCCCTTTATATTATTTTTCGCATTCAAAAGATTTTTGAAAAACACTGGTAATTTTTGGATAACGTAGAGGTAATGAAAATACTCGTAACGATCTTTTGAACGGAGAAAAGTTGTGCAATATATTTTAATAGTATTGATATTTGTAAAAGTATACGATTATAGAATTTAAGATAAATTTATAGTCGTCCAAATAAGCTATCTGCTCAATTAGCTGGCTGCAAAATCAACTTGATCAAGGAAAAGCCTTAAATACTGAGCAAAACCGCATGGTAGGTTAAAAAACGTAAATTAAAATCATTACAAAAAGCATAAAATTATAGTTTGTTTCCAAGTGTAACTGTTGAAAATGTCACAAATTCGCAAAAAAATCTGTTTTTTAACCTTAAATCTAGCGATATAATATTTGTTAACTTACAATTTTATTTGACATGTCCAATGAAAATTAATCAAAAAATTTGCAGACTTTTTAACTAAAAAAATAAATGAAATAAAATACGGTAGAGTGCGCTTTCGAAGTCAGGCCGTTGTAGAGAATAGGAGTTAATTTTGATTCTCAGCATAGCTCTCAAATATAGAAATATAATCGTTTATAATAAAATGTTTATTTAGTTTACGTGCAATACTGCTCAGTGGGAATAAAGTATGGAGACAGTAGAGTTGACAACAGTCAGATTACTGCATCTTCTTATCAAAACAATGTTTATCAACCAGCGAATGGAAGATTGAATTACCCGGGGATGGGAAACAAGTGGGCTGCTTGGGCAGCAAAAATAAGTAAGCATTTGTTTTGTTTTCATGTTTTTCTGTAAATGTAACAAATACGAAATATTATGAAGTCAGATATTCCTCATCTAACCTACTTCATTTCATCCACGGCCTATTAAAGGTATTAAGTATGCGGATTTCAATTCACTTTACTGCAATTTAGTATAAGCTAATATTTAACACTCTGCAGTAATTGACTGAAACTTTGTGCTATTGCGTAGCACAATAAATTGAAAATAAATTATGACAAATGCTATTGCTGCTAAATTTTGAGACAGGTTTGCTTATTTCCAAAGTACAATTTGTTAAAAACAATTTATTGCTGACATATTAAACTCGTGAATGTATGCGGGCCGCATGGGTGAAATTTTAGCTTATAAATATGCCGAGGGCCGCAATCCGTATAGAAAACAAAGTGATAATCTTTTTTAGTATTGAGGTTTACTTTAAAGCCAAGAAATTACTTTAAATTTCCTCGAAGACTCATGAGCCGCATGCAGTTAACTCGTATGGACGATAAAATGGCGGTCACTACAGAAGTTTCAATTAATGCTATTTGACTATGTTTTTTGTTTAGCTTTCAAACTTCACAATTATTATAATTCTGCTTGCTTCAGTTAAAAGCGTACTCTTTCCGAAAATTTATTATGTTACACTTATGGAGAAAAGAAAATATTTTCAACCACATTAATTATTTATGGAAAATTAAAATTTTCAACGTTACATCATATCTCAAACATAGTATAAATATTTAACGAAATGTAATAAAAAAATCTAGAAATTTTTTTGATAAATAAAAGACAATAGACAACATTTCTTGTGTCAAGGTCGAATTGGTGAGTGGATTCAAGTTGACTTTGAAGCAGCAACTTTTGTTACTGGAGTCATTACTCAAGGAAGAGGTGATGCAGTTCAATACGTTTCAAGTTACAAAATTGCTTATGGCAACACTACCAACAACATCCAGGAAATAATCGGTGAAAATGGTGATCCGATTGTAAGTAAAAAACTAATTTTTGTTAAGAACAACATAACAATTTTAAATTGTATTGGACAACTATAAATTTAATATTCTTGAATATATTTTTTATTTTTGTACATTTTTCAGATTTTTTCTGGAAACACGGACACCAACTCGTACGTGATGAATAGATTTCCTCAACCAATCACAGCCCGCTATTTTCGGCTGATTGTTCAATCTTGGCAAAGACACGCTGCATTACGAATGGATTACATTACTTGCTAATCAAACGATTTTCCAACTAAAATTACAAAATGTTTTATGAAGAGATTAATGAAATAAAACGTTAAATCAATTTAATCACAAAAACAAAAACTTATATAAGAGAAGTTAAGTTTATATTCGCAGACTAGAAGCATATTTAATATTAAAATTCGGCAGGTCATCATTGCAAAAGATTACTTACAAGCAAAAGAGAATAAATCATTTCACTAACAAAAAACCCAATATAAAGTTTAACAATATAGGTTATCCTAAGGTAAAAATTAATCATTAGCTAAACGAACCATAACAGTTGTTTACATTAACATGTATTTGTCAATCTAATCACCGATTCATAGACTTTTAAAGAAACCGTGTTTTTTATCTGGCTGTTACGTAACGCAAATCGCTTTTTCGGAAAAAATTAGATTTTTTAAAAATTAACTGCAATAACTTGTATCCGTTCTAAATGACCTAAATGCATCGTCCTAATTAAATAATCTCAATGTGAACTCGTTTTGGCAGTGATCTCTATAAGGGCATAAAATTGATTTTTATTGTTAAATTTGGCGTCTGAGCCACGTGGCCCAATTCGGGTTTATTATAAATAAAGAGAAATCTCTTTTATCGGACAGTAACCAGAATTTTGGTCTGAGAACGGTGACCATTGTATTGTTTTATGCTGTATTGTGTTCAGTAGCTGCGCGTATGAAACCGCAGATAAAAAATAAATAAACTCCTCTCCTTCATATTCAAGTTACAGCTATATTTTTCTGAATCGGGTGTCATAGAGTTACGCATAGTAAATAAGGGTAGTTTGTAACTGGGAGGGATTTCGCTGATCTTATTTAAACAAGTTCAGCACTAGACGGATATAGCTATTGACTTACGTAAATTGTCGGACACGTCAGCGTTCTCTCAACGAAGAGTGAACTTAAAAATCGCGAGTCTTTCCTTGATCAACAAAAATTGAATTTAATCTCTTTCTTTTCTCCAAAAATTGAATTTATAAGTAGTCTTTATAACACTGGCCCGAACTGCTTGGTTATAGAGAACGGGTAACTGTTTGTAATACTTGTTTTTTTATAAAATTTTGGGGTAACAAATTGTCCATTACAATTTTCTTTATGCTTTTTTTTATTTCCTGCCTTTGCATCCGTTGTTTCATTTATTTTCTTAAAGCAGGTGTTGAGGGGTCTTATAAACAAATTTTGATATTTAATTTAGTTTTTGAATTGTTGGACTGATTGAGTCCTAGCAAATGTTTTGTCTCGTAAAGATAAACTAGAATCTTTACCCTTTCAATTCAAGACCATATTTCATTTTCAGTATTGATGTTGAGAAAAGACAGTAGATTAATTATTCTATTTTATATGTAAACGTTTGTGATGAATGAAAATGATTCAATTACCTTGAGAAATTGCCTACTTAAGTTTCACGCAAGAAAATTACAAAAGCGACATCAACGTGTCTAAAAACACTTGTCTTTTGTTTTCTGGGAAAAAATTTATGCATGTTTTTTCGAGGTTTTCTTCCAAAAAAAAGTGTTTTTTCCTTACAGAACACAAACTGTTTCAAAGAGCTCAAGTGTCTCTCCTTGAAAAACTGCTTTGGAGAAAAATACAAAGTATAGAGTAAAGATATGATATCAATGATGTGCAGTAATTAATTGATTAAAACTAAATCCAAAATCAAAGCAATATTTATAAAAAAGCAACAGAATGACTGGAATGTCAGTTATTGAGGGTCGCTTTATAATAGAACAATAAATTTTGACCCAAACAATTTTATTATCATATTTACTTCCTGATATTTCTCTATTTAAATAAATTCTTTGTTGTACAAAACTTTAAAATAATCAATAGTATTGACAAAACCATTTTAAGCCTTTAGATTAGTTAGTCTTCAAAAATAATGTTTTTTTTTGATTTTTTTTCGGTCAGCACTACTTAAAAGTAGAATTGGTTGGCAATGGTAAATGAGAAGGAATAGTCGGTATATATCAAAATATTGAACATCGAAAACCACGGCCTCTCTGATTGGTTAAGAGAAAGAGAGTAAATGATTGGTCGATAGCGTGCTCACTTGCCGTTTAAGGAAAAATAACTTTAGCCCATTGGGCATTTTTTTTATCAATTAAATAACACGAAGACTTTTTGTCTTAACTTTAATTCTAACGAGCAATTTTTAAATAATCACAAGTTATAAAACCTAACATGTAAAATTGAAAGATTTTACATTGAAATTCAAATAAAAATCCCCTTTTCCCCCAAAAAGAATCATCAGCTTGTTCCCCAACCGGATTGCAGCCAGCGGCAAATCTTTTTGGATAAAAATTTCACCTACGCCGCCAGCATACGCTCACGAGTTTGAAATGCCTGATTTAAGTAATAAAAGCTAATAAAGAAACAACTTAATATAATAAAATAAAATTGTGAATGAAATTATAACAAAAAATTAAAAAACCAAATAAAAAAATCCGCAACTTTAAAAAAAAAAGACAATGCAAAATAACAATCTTAAAAACGTTTTAATTGTTTGTGCCGTTTAGAGTTTCTCGACTTCACTAAAACCTATTTCAAAGCTTTCGTAGAAACTTTGTATAAAAACAAACCAAATTTTCTTTTGTCAAATTAGGGAAAAATTTAACAGAAAAACTATACTGTTAAATTTGTTTTCAAATTCGCAATGTACTGAAAATAGGAGTAGCAAAATTGCAGTTGCTTTAAACTTGGATTTGGGCAAATTAATTAAAAAAAAAGAGTCACTATCTAATTCAGATTTTTCTGTTAAAACTAAAAGTTTTTCGATAACAAAGAGCAAAATTTTCAAAAAAGTGATTTTTTGAACTTAATTCATATTTTATAACCTTTCGCTTTTATACTACCTGTTTAAAAAGTTTTTTAAAGTAGGCATTACTTAATAAACTACTAAAAATATTGAATACATCAAAAAAGTACACAAACAAAAACTAAGTTGACTTACTAATAACTGGTCAAATGTTGCTATATGAAAATTAAGTCGGTAAATTGATTTAAAATTAAGTTAATAAAATAAAAGAGAAATCTAAAAAATCAAAAAACGATCATCATTTTTCAAAGTACGAAAAAAAGTATTATGAGGTACTTTGAACTACAACAAAAAAACCAACCGTTAACGAAACAGCTGCCCCGATGGAAAAGCATAATTAATTGCCAGAAAGTTGTTTTATCAGCGGCAATATTGCAATTTATCAAAAAATCGAAAAGTGGAAAAATAAGCTGAGAGAAAATCTGTTTTAAGTAGATAGTTAAATTCGGAATTGGGAGTATTATGTCTGAAATCAACCATTGAATGCAAGACATAAGACCAAATTTTATACATACAGAAAACTTTGGCTAATTGCATACCGGTTAAACGCATAAACCGCTTTAATGCATAGGATTCCAGAATCCTTAACCAAAACAAAAAATAAGAAAAGAAAATAGTATGATTAATTGCATAACGGTTATTCGCATAAACCGGGTATATAAATAAAAATTTTTTTTTTATTTGTGAACTTGTATCGCATAATCGCATAGCTATCTGCAAAAAAGTGTTAAGCACACTAGTCAAAAGATGTTGAAATCTGTTGCGCCATTAATCCAATAGAGTAATTGTCGTGAAGTGACTAACTTCGCCTATGCGACAAAATAACACCGCGCGTTTAACTTCCAGCTGTGCAAAATAAACTGAATTAAAAGTTGTAGGGGTTAAGCTTACAAATTGACCTTAAACTTCAAATAAAGCGTGGAATTACATAAAAATGGCAATTTATGCCGACCAAAAGAACGAATATAAGAACATAATTCGGTTTCAACAAATTTAATAAAACGCTTTATAAAACTTTAAAAATAAAGCGTTTAATTGACTATATTCAAGCCAAATACAAATCAAAGTTAATTGCACCAAACAACCAATAGAATAGTTGGGACGCAACTAACATAAAAAAACAAATCAAGAACAAGTTGAAGAATAAACAAAAAGTCGCAGTTTACTAGAACAGAAACAATAAAGTTTAATTTTAAACAAAATAAAAAGAAAATAACTAAGACAGGCGCTGACAGATTCACGCCCAGCAAAGAATGTAGCAAAGCTAATAATTTTTGTTTCTAAAGATTTGCTCAACATTTTTAACAACCAGGATTTTTGGCCTCACTACTAATTGATCACTAGTTGTTGTATCGCAAACAAGGGGATGTTGCTATAAGTGTATCAGAAAATTACGGGACAGAAAAATACAAACGCAAATTGGCCGTTATCGTAATCAAATTGAACAAAAAGAATTGGAATCTAATTAAAGGCAATGCCAAAGTAATACAAAAATAAATCAAAAAAACATTAATTTGCTTGGACAAAAAACAATATCGCAAATTGCAATTTTTTTGAAGTCGAGTGACAAGTGTGAAAGGCGTTCAGCCTCGTTATGATTTATCAAACAGCTTCAAGAAGTTGCGCGATACCAAGTAGTTTTCCAGACTTGAAAGATCTTTGTTATTAAAAGATGTCATAAATTGGAAGAATGCCAATCTAATTATATTTTGTAACTTTTACCGATTTATTACTTGTTGAAAGTTTTTTTGGGAATTGTTATTTTAGAATCAATCGTCTGATCTATAACCTTCCAATATTTGCTTTATTGCTTAACTAAAATTTGCTTTAAATTAAAGATTTTTTATACTTTGTCTCAAATTGCTACATAAAACTTATACTATTAATAGATGCTTTATTGATGAAGTGGTTTGCAGTTGTTTTAAAATAAGTTGAAATTTTTGGTCCGCTAACAATGTGGAAAAAGTTTGGCAGCAAAGACAGGAATAGCTTATTTTCAGAAGATTTACTGTAGCATAAAAGAAGCTAAGCCATTCAAAGTGGAGAGCTTGTAATGTCCAAACAGATTTATTAATAACCGTTATGAAATATTTGGTCCAATAGTTTGACAATTTATTTGTGACGTTTAGACGATGAATTTTTATTATCGATTAAACTTAAAGAAAAAAAATTAAACTAGAAGTTGTAATTCTAGTTTATGTTGGTAAACGTCGATTAAGTTTTATGCCGAAATTTTTCGAAGCAAGAGGATTAAAAAAAACACTTTTTATAATCTTGTTATGTTCAAAATTTGATTAAATGCTAAACGTTTAATCACATTAATGTTGTCAGGGCTAAGTTAAAATTAAAAAGTAAATAAAATTTTTGCTTTTGATTTAAAAATACTATTTTACGAAATAATGATAAAATCAGCCTTGTTATAAAATATTTGTTTATCTTGACAAACAAAGACCTATTAATTGTTATTTAGCTAACACAGGCCGTATTTTTTAAAGACTTGAAATCACTTTATATGATTAATGTAAAGCAAAATTTGTTTATGAATAAATAGTAAGAACAATAAAAAAAAACACGCAAAAAATGCTTTGCAATACAAATGTTTTAAAATATGGTTAAAACTGCTTGCATACATTTACTGATTCAAATACTTTAAGATATTTTTTCAAGTCGAAAAACTTTTAAATTCACATAAATACTATTACAAAATTGTAATAAATCTTAATTGCTTTAACATCTCATATCTTTTAATCATTATTTTTAAGATAAAGATTTGGCGGTCCGACTTTTCTTAAGTGTGATGTGTTAAAGGCGCATTTATTATGTCTTCTAACTGTTTTTAATAGCAATCATTGAGATCTTTTGTGAAAAAACTTTTAATAGAATTGAACACATTTCTTTTTAAGTAATTTTGTTGGTTTTTACTCATCTTAATTCTAATCTTTCGTTTTCCTTGTAGAGTTGAATTAAAAACCAACAAAAGAATAAAAAAATCGACACTCTTGCAAGCTATTTTACTTAAGCTCTATGGCTGTTACTGTCAACGCTATTAATAACAACCGTAGTAATCAGTTTCAGTTTATTTTTGTTGCAAAGACAACCGGCAATAAACAGTCGCAAACACACACGTAAAAACAAATTTGGTTTTAACTTACAACAGGAAAATTGTGAAGGGATTGTGAAATAATAAACTTGTTTATGACACCCAAATCTAATTAAAAGAAAAACTTTAATAAATGACAAGCTGACGAAAAATAAAAAAGCAAGAAGGCCTTATAGACTAAAGTAGGGTGGAAAAAATTTTGATAAACAGAAAAAAAACATAATGAAAATCCAAGAAAATAAATTGCACAATGTAAAATATAAAAAAACCAACAAAGAAACAACATTAAAAAAGACACGATGCATTAGATTCTAGGTTTCCAAGTATTTAATTTTAAAATGAAATCAATAATAATGTTTTATATGATTTTTTTTAATTTGAAAATTTAATTATTTGTATTCATTTGGAATAGAATTCAATAAAATTGGGCCTCTATATTTGATAGTGCTTGTAATCTGCTAGTATAAAGGATGTAGTGTTGATCTGTAGTTGACGATCTGGTGGAACAATGGCGGACAGTTTTTAAAAATAAAAAGTTTTTTCAAACTTTTGAGGCACATGGTTATTGAATTAATCATTAAAAAAATCGCAGCGTGGTATGTAATTTGTTGTTTTAATGGAAGTATATTGCAATTAATGTAAAGTGGATTTGCATTATCTCATCAATTACTTTTATTTACGATTCTAACAGCTTTAATTTGTAGTTTTCTTGTTTTAAAAGATAAGAGGAAAAAGTATTACCCATACCAGGAAACCAAAGTTAGTATAAGAGTGTACAATAGTGTAATAAAAATTAAACAAAAACGACTAATCTAAATAATTCAGTATAAAAAAATTTTTAAATAAATTAATAGAATAAAATTTACGTTGTCGTAAAAATGTAGTTTTGCGTCTAAAATAAAGCCAAGATAACTAAGCTTGCTCATTGATTTTATAATTTCAGTTGAACAATTTATGTTTATTTCTGGTGCTACTGAATTTAATTTGGGTGATATAATTAGCACATTTGCATTTAAAGTAAGTTATTTAGCTGTAACTCATTTATAGATAGCTGTTGTTTTAATATTCACTCTTGTTTGCAATTCGTCTGGCAAATTATCAACGCCTGAGGTGCTGATATTATCCCTACTACCTTTGAAGAAACAAGGCAGTTTGTTGGTTAAAAATAAAGGTTTTAGGAAAAAATTGAGTAATATTTTGATAAGTTGCAGATTAACAAAAAATAACGGAAAATCGTTATCTTGCAAAGAGAGGAAGATTAAGGACAAGGTATTAAGATAGGTTAAAATTGCTTCAACCCAAATTCCATTTCTCCCCTCCAGCATTTCTCATTAGGTTCCAGAAGCAAATGTTAAAAACCTTATAATAGGAATTAGCGTCTAACATCAACACTTTAGTAAAACGTAATTCATGCAATCTCACTGTTCTAAATAGCAGTTGTTGCCCTGTAGACAAAGTAAGATGCTTTAATATGCGCCCGATGAATATTTTACATTTTTCATTCGAAAACTTTTATCCGACATTAAACAATTATGCCAGAAGTCTTGAATAACTCGACTCCCTACCTACAAGACAAAAAATAATTAGTAAATGTTTAGGAAATAAATTTTAGGCAAAATTTTATAAAAAAAACTTAAGTATCTTTAATGGAGATGTACCTTAATTTTTTTGTTCAAATAAACTTTTAATTTCAACCTGAGGTGTATTATTTTAAACAAAAACTTAATCAGAGTGACATCAGAGTCCCACAAATTAACGTTATTTTATTACTAGTTTGCTCAATTTTAAACGGTATTTCTTTAAAAACTTTTGTTGATATTTTTTAAAGTGTTGGTAGTAGATATTCGATGAAATCAGAAACAATATTCATATTGTCGGCCTGTTTGTTTGTATGTACCAATGTACTTGGTCAAACCTTTCGAAATCAGGAATGTCGTTGTTCTTGTGCAACAACAGAACCATTTATAAGGATTGTTGAACAAGGAAGACCGGGTAAAGTGGGCCCTCCTGGCCCACCTGGTCCAATGGGTCTAATAGGAGCTCCTGGATCGTGCGGATGTGATCCAAACGAAATTGAACGACTAAACTCCACAATTCAAACTTTGTTGGGTGAGAATATTGTTGTTCGTAATTTTGATATGAAAACGTTTTTCCAGATATTTGTGTTATTTCTTGTTAAAAAAACAACAAGAGGAAAACCTATATATCGGCAAGAATATGATCAAGAAAACTTAATTTTATTTTTAATACTCTAGTTCTCAATCTATATTGTATCAGAGTCGTAATCCAAGGTAATCCGAAACAAGACTGTAGTTGGAAGAAACCTTTATTACTTTGTTGTGCTGTTTGTTTGAAATCAGATGTTGATAGTAATGTTTTAGATTCAGTATTTAAGTTTCTTATTCAAAACCGTTTGTTGTTTTTAAGTTTCTTATTCAAGTCCAAAATCCTTGAGTGACTTCTCGGCCATCTGTATCTAATACACATTTATTGCATGTGATTTAGAATAACAAAAGCTAAACAAGAAACAATTTGATCATATAAAATGGAAAAGTTAATTAATGTAATGCATTTTTTTATATTTAGTCTTCGTAACAAAAAATAAAAAAGGAAATAAAAAAATCTACAACTTTTTGTAAGAAAGACAGTGCAAAATCTAGATCTGGATTGATGTCAGTGTTCCAGCGGCCGGAGTAAATACTGGCGGCGTCCTCGGCATTGTATTGGAGGGAAAGACAATTAATACTTGCCCAGCCAGCCAAGCACTCGTCGTCCGGACTTTTATTATAGTAAACTCAATCAGCATGACGGCAGTTGAAATCGCCAGCATTGATTATTTTAAAACCATCAACGTCCACGCACAGCCATTCGATCTCTGATGTCGGTGAAGATTGGTCCAAAAGCGTACACTTTAGTCGCTCGTGTAAAAACGTGGCAGGGCCATGCTTCCTGCTTAAGAAGACCCATCTAGTTGGTAGTTTGGAAGCACCAACTTCTCTGCATCAGTGCAATGGGTCTCCTGTAGTAGGATGACGAGTGCCTCAGACTGCAGAGCAAGGTAATGAAGAACTTTCATCTTGCTTGCAATTAGGTCTTCAATGTTCAGCTGGAGAATAGTAGCTGTTCGGAACTTTTTGGCAATGTGCCCTGAAAAAGGCAGTGTTTTCCAGGTATTACTCTGTTTGAAAAGGACGTTTGCCGATTAGCAGACCCATGATTAACATTGAAATGGATAGATACACTTCCGTTTCGGCAAATTTGGTTTCGATCTGTCATATTTAAAATCAGTAACAGATTTACTCACATTCCAGGCTGCTAGAAAGCACCTGCCATCTGAGAAGATTAACTTTTTTTTTTATAGTGTAAAAAACATTTTGTACAATATTAAATATAAAAAATAATAATAAAAAAGAGATAAACATTTTTCCCTTTTATACTTTACTGTTTTAATTACTTAATACGAACGTACTGATCACCGAAGAAAAAGTATGCATTTTTACATTCAAATTTTACTTGCTGCCTGTCAATTTTTGTATATTGCTGATAAATTTTTTTATAAATTTTCAGGCTTCCTCTTAATTTTTTTTAAGCTACGCCTCTACAACAAACTTGTTTTTTTTTTAGCGGAAATCCAAAAATTGTCAACTAACTGCATCAAACATCAACATTTATCGCCAAATTGTAAGTAGCTTGTTGTAGTATTGTTTTAAAAGTTATTCGCATTCAAGTCAAAAAATGCTTCAAGACCAAAATTTTTTAAAAAATCAAAAAGTATCACACTTGTAAATTTTATGAAAACCTTTTGTTTTTTTAAGTGATCTTTTTAAAAAAAGTTTGTATATGTTATAACGTATTTTTTTGTCGCTGCCTCCTCATTTAGTTTATTCATTTATATCTGCTCTATGAATAAATTTCAAGTTAATTGTGCGTTAAAATAAAAATGAATAATTAACAAACTTGAAACTCAAAAACCTATTGAAAACTATGAATCAATGAGCCATAAAGTCTTCAAAATCGAATGTCTAGCCCAATTTTTTGTTTTCTGTTGTTTCAAAATATTGTTCCCTATCTAAATAATAAATAATAAAAATTCGTTCAGTTAAAAGAAATTATTTCCGCAATTGGAGAAGGATTTTTGCTTAAACTAATATATCACTTTTGGGATTTTGTAAAGTCTTCTCAATTGTTAAATAGAGTTTTTTTGCAAGTTTTTTAGAGCATTGAAAAACATCATTCATTATGTCGTGTGATTCGTAAGAATTGTTTTGCTATTTTTTGTTAGACCAATAATTTTCAAAGTGGGGTCTGCGGACGCCATGAGGACCGTCAGCAATTTTTCAGGGTTTACGTAAAATCTTGTAGTTTACTATTCTAGATTAATTTTGTTTTGCTACAAATTTACCAATTTACCAATGTGATTAGTTGAAATATTTTTAGAAGTTGAAAAAGATCAGTTATTACGCAAGATTAAAAAAAACGGTTCTACAATGTATTACTGGTTCTCAAGTAATTATGTAGTGACTGTTACTTGCGATAACCAAACTTATTTAAATGCGTTTTTAACATAAAAATCAGTCATTGTTTGTCCAGTTTTGTATAAATAAGTTAAATTCAAATTGATAAGTAAAAACAACATGAAGTTAAAATTCATCTCAACTTATTTTGATTACCTGATTACGCTTATACAAAACACAATAATCTGTATTCAGTGTGTATTTACACGATTTAAAAAATGTGACTGGTTCTCAAAAAAAACAAAAAACAAACAGAGATGAATAGGCAATCTGGGTCATTGTTTAAATTGTGCTATTTTTTTGGTGAAATTAAATATTACAGTCAGTGATTAGAAAATCCTGGTTCTCAAGCTTTAATTTTTTAGCTAACCCTAAAAAACTTTCAAAAGTAAAATCAATCTTCATATTTTTTCATTTCTACAAATTCCTACAACGAGTTAAAATGGCGAAGAAAGAAATTTTAACGCGCGATTTCAGATGTAGACCTCATAAAATAACTGCGATGAGTTGATAACTAAAATAAAAGTACGCCGATCAAACTGCAGAATATTTTATTTTTATCTGCTAACTGCAGTTCGTACAGATCTCAACCGTACGGACTGCGTGTTTCAGTGTGTTGCAAACAAGCTAGACAGTTTATCCAGTGGCGTATCTAGGGTATGGCAGCCATAGCTCGTGGCATGGGCGCAAAACGGGCGAAAAGTTTTAATCATAAAATGTTTCAATAAAATAATTTTAACTTGGAAATAATTGAAACTCGTATTTTTACTTAAATAATAACGTACAAGTATCTCGATTCAACAATAGTTGTTAAAAATTGTCAGCCAACGATACATGCCATTTATTCTGTCACTGAGCGCAAGTGACAGAGACGTTATACTTCAACATAAATGAAACTGTTAAATTAATACTGTATTGGACTAACTGTATCTCATATTTAATATTTGCTATGCTGTAGTACTGAAGTGAAAATTTATAAACATTTGTACCATGAAACGTACTATACTTAAAAAAAAGAGAGTGGGGCTGAAAGGAGAAAAAAACGAAAACAGGAGACAAAAGAAGCTGAAAAATTGAAGAAGTTCTTTGTACCTTTCTTTAAGAGATGTTCTTCTGCTAACACCCGCTGATAATCCAATCTTAAAAGTGCAAAATGATCAATCTGAGCAAGAACCTGAAAAAGTTGACCAATCTAAGCAAGAATCTAAGGAAATTGGCCAATTTGAGAAAAAAATTGAAAAAGTTTTGAACGTGAAGGAAGAACCTGAATCTGATGTACCGGACTTTATTTCAAAACACGATGTTCGACTAATGAACTTTGATAAAAATACTGAAAAACCTATTTTGTCAAATAGGATGAGAGCAAAAATTACCAAGCTTGGTTCAAAATATCGTGCAATGAGCAGTAACTGCTTCAAGAGAAAATTAGCAAATGGCGAAGAAGTAACGCGTTCTTGGCTAATGTATTCGCCTTCTAAAAAAGTTGCTAATTGCATTTGCTGTTTGCTCTATTGTCGATCAGATCACCAATCCTCATTGCAACAGGAAGCTGGATTTAGCCAGTGGAAAGCACCTGAAAGGATGATCGTTCACGAAAACGCTAAACATCACAGAGAATGTGTGAAGAAATGGAAAGAACTCGAAAGAAATTTGAGCAATAAAACCGGAATTATTGACGCCAAATTTCATGTACAAATTAAAAAAGAAAAGCAAAAATAGCGTGAGATTCTTAAAAGAATAGTGCATGCAATAAAGTATCTGGCACAGGGAATCACTTCAAGCAGATAGTGATTGAAATGTTGGTAATTTTCTTGGCTTAATGAAATTTCTTGCTGTCTTTGATCTTATGCTGCGAGAGCATCTGGGTTTTATTGAAAGCCATTCACATTCAATCTCTTACCTTTCCCCAGGTGTTAAAAATGAATTTATTTATCTCATGGTATCTCATGTTTGCAAAAACTTAAACAGAAAAAATTAAAAAAGCCAAGTACTATGGTCTTATATTTGACTCAACCCGTGACCAGGCGCATCGCAAGCAGGTTTCAGAAGTTGTAAGATATGTTGATATTGACTTTGATAAGAAAACAGTCTATGTTAAAAAGTTCTTTATGGGCTTCCTTCAACTTTATCAAAAAGATGCTCCAAGCTTCGTTTAAGTTATTATGCAACAACTACAGAAGGATGAGATAAAAATAGAAAATTTTTGCTCGCAGTGTTATGACAATACTGCTGTAATGGCAAGACATCGGAATGGTGTACAGCAAAGAATATATTGTACAAAATAAACAAACAGGCACTGTTTGTTAACTGTGACAATCATTCACTTAACCTGGTGGGTGTTCATGCCACTAGACAAGACAGAGAAATGGTTTCTTTTTTTGAGACCATTAACTCGTTGTACAATTTCTTTTCCCGTTCTACGCAGCGTTGGGAAAAGCTAATGGATGCCTTTCCGCTGGTTTTAAAAGCTAAGGCCGAAACTCGTTGGAGTTCTAGAACAGAAGCAGTAAAACCAATAGAGTAATATCTTGAAAAAATAGTTCTTTTGCTTGAGAAAATGGAGAAGATGACAATCAAACAATCGACACTCAGAGCAATGGACAACAAATGCCAAATCGTATTCTGACATACAACTTTATGACACTGATAGGGTTTTGGAAAAGGCTACTTATACCAACTGATAGAGTTCAAAAATGATTACAGAATAAAACAATGAATTTTCACAACGCAGTTCTCGATTTAACCCTATTCAGACTGGGCTTTTTGGAAACTTTGTACGACTGGGGGGGGGCTGAAAATTTCGCGCTCGTTGCTTGCTTATATCTCAACAATTATTAGCGCTAGAATTGTCATTCAAGTTTGTATAGAAAGGAAATTTTATACTCTTTTAATAAGATACTTAAATGTTGCATTTAAACATCATTTGGGATTAAAAAAGCGAGTTTTCAAAGGTTAGTCAATTTTCGTAAATTGGCTGAAAACGAGAGGGCGATTTGAAAGAATTAACAACTTTGACTGTTTGTCGAACGTCATTAATACGTTAAATTAGAAGTAAGAATGCTGACAGCTGAAATCCACTTGGCAAGATTATTACTGTTTACAGAGAAAGAAATTCTACACAAGCAAATCTGCTAAAAGCTGGTTTTATTAATGTTTACAACGCTTCGATCTTTGCTACTGATCAAATAATTTTTTAAATTCACTCCCTTTTGTGAACATTTCGGCAAGAAATTTTATAACATAAAAAGAAAACAAATTATTACACCAAAAAATTGTGTTTTAAACGAAACTCGATGCTGGCTTAATAACACCACTGCCAGCATCTGATTCAGGCAGTACAGAAGCCTGTGATAGTAAAAAGATAAACCCTCGGCCTCAGTTCTGTTTTTGTCTGACCTAGAATGGATACCTCTCTAAAGAACGACGACGACGAGTTCTCCAAGTAAGCTATTCGCTCAATTAGCTGGCTGAAAAATCAACTTGACAACGGCAAAGCCTGAAATACTGAGGAACACCGCTAGGTGGCTTGAAAAATGCTAATTAAGATCATTTACTGAAAGCATAAAATTAAAGTTTGTTTTTAAGTGCAAGTATTGAAAAATTCACAAATTTGCAAAAAAAAATCATTTTTTAACTTTTAAATCTAACGATATAAATTTGTTAGCTTACAATTTCGCTCGACATATCCAATGAAAAATAATTAAAAATTTGCAGATTTTTATCTAAAAATAAAAATAATAATAAATAAACTGATTAAAAGTATTTACGGTAGATTGGGCTTTCAAAGTCAGGCCCTTGAAGAGAATAGGAGTTAAGTTTGATTCTCGGCTTAGCTCTCAAATATACATGTAGAAGTATGATCGTTTATAATAAAACGTTTGTTTAGTTTTTGTGCAATACTGCTCAGTGGGAATGAAATACGGAGACAGTAGAGTTGACAACAGTCACATTACTGCATCTTCTTATTATGATGATATTGTTCAACCAGCGCATGGGAGATTGGATTACCAGGGGGTGACAAACCCACACAGGTGGGCCGCTTGGGCGGCACAAACAAGTAAGCATTTGTTTGGTTTCCATGTCTTTCCGTAAATGTAACAAACAGAAAATATTGTAAAGTCCGATCTCGCTCATTCAACCTACTTCAATTCATCAAATAATTTTAGTTTATTGAGTTCAGATCATGCGGATTGATAATTATTAGCTGACCAATTAACCCAGATGGTAGGTGCTTTCACGCAGCCTGGGCCGCGAGTACGTCTGTTCATTAACTTAAAATGACAGACCGAAACCGAACCTACCAAAACGGAAGGGTATCCACCCATTCCGATGTTCAGTGTGGGTCTGCTAATCGGCAAACGTCCTTTTCAGGACGGGGCAATGCTAGGATAAAACTGCCCTTTTCAGGGCACATTGCCAACAAGTTCCGAAGACCCACTATTCTTCAGCTGAACATCGAAGGCCTCACTGCAAGCAAGATGAACGTTCTTCATCACCTCGCTATGCAGTCTGAGGCACTCGTCATCCTACTGCAGGAGACCCACTGCACTGATGCAGAGAAGTTGGTACTTCCAAACTACCAACTAGCTGGGTCTTCTTTAAGCAGGAAGCATAATCTTGCCACGTTTGTCCACGAGCGACTGAGATACACGCTTTTGGACCAATCTCCACCAACATCGGAGATCGAGTGGTTGTGTGTGGACGTTGATGGTTATAAAATAGTCAACGTCTACAAACCACCGCCAGCGCGATTGCGAACCCTGGATCTCCCAGTGTTTCCTCACCCCTGTCTGTATACTGGCGATTTTAACTGCCGTCATGCTGACTGGGGTTACGACGACAACAGTCCGGACGGTGAGTGCTTGGCTGGATGGGCAAGTATTAATTGTCTTGTCCTCCTATATAATGCCAAGGACGCTGCCAGTTTTTATTCCGGCCGCTGGAACACTGGTACCAATCCGGATCTAGCTTTCGCTAGCGTAGGTCCAAACAGTCGCTTACCGGATAGACGTGTCCTTGACAAGTTCCCCAGGTCACAACATCGACCTTCGCTTATTACACCACCAAGGTTTGCTATGGCAGTGCCAAGCATGCCTGTTAAGCGATGGAACTTCCGCAAGGCCAAATGGAGTCACTACATTGCTTTGACGAATAAATTTGCAAAGACTTTGTTGCCGCCTGATTCACTTAATGTAGATGCGGCTTAGCAGGACTTCTGTAACACCATTAAGAAAGCAGCCAAAAAGACTATCCCACGCGGGTATCGAAATAACTAAATTCCGTGTTGGGATGCAGAGTGTGAATCCCTTTATAAAACCTTTCTGCAGTCTCCTCAAGGAGACGACTCAAGCTTGGCTGCTACAGCTCTGCTAGCCAAGCTTGACAGAAAGCGGAGGGATTGATGGTCCGAGGCAGTTCGTAACATTGACTTCTCACACTCTAGTCGAAAAGCATGGAGTATTTTGAACAACCTTACTGGTAGGTCACGACACTCTCCTCGTCACTGTCCCGTTTCAGCCAATGCTATTGCATCTCAGCTGGTTAGAAATGGGAAATACGAGGCTGTTGACCGCAAGTCATCTCGACTTGTCTTTCAAGAAGTGTCTGACCTTTGGAGGGCCACAACACCAGACGCAGTAAATATCTCTAACAATTTCTTACAGAGAGAATTTACTGCTGCCCTCCAACATTTAAAACCAGGTAAAGCTCCGGGACCAGATTCCATCTGCCCCGAGCTTATACTCCATGCCGGAGCTGCTTTGAAGTCCTGGTTACGTGAGTTCCTTTCTTCCTGTTTGCGCCGACTCAAAATTTCCAAGATCTGGAGAAGAGCGCTTGTGGTCGCGATCCCCAAACCAGGAAAGCCCGTGGGGGACCCAAAGAGTTATCGACCGATATCTCTGCTCTGTGTCCCCTACAAGATCCTCGAGAGGCTTATCTCCGCCCGCGTTAAACCATTAATCGATCCACTGCTCCCTAAAGAGCAGGCTGGTTTCCGACGCGGGAAATCAACCGTAGATCAAGTTGTTCTGCTAACCCAGAACATTGAGGATTCTTTCGAGGCTAAAAAGAAGGCCGGTGCCGTATTTATCGATCTGACAGCTGCTTATGACACTGTCTGGCACCGTGGCCTTACCTGCAAGCTGCTGAGACTACTTTCGGATAAGCACATGGTCAAAATGATCATGGAGCTTGTCCGAAATCGAAGTTTCACCCTTACCACCGGTGACAGCAAGCAAAGCAGGCTACGCCGTCTTAAAAACGGCGTTCCTCAGGGATCGGTCTTGGCTGCCCTCCTATTTAACATCTATACGTACGATCGTCCTTCCATGATTTCCAGAAAGTTTGCTTATGCTGATGATCTAGCATTGTTGCATTCTTCTGGAAACTGGAAGGACTTGGAGGGGACTCTAAGTCAAGACATGTCCACACTGTCAGCGTATCTCCAGACTTGGAGGTTGAAGCTCAGTCACACTAAGACGGTGACGGCAGCCTTTCATTTAAATAACCGAGAGGCCAAACGTGAGCTAAAGGTCTACAACAACGGTAGACTTTTACCGTTCTGTCCAACTCCTACTTACCTTGGTGTAAAACTGGACATATCGCTCACGTTTCGTCACCATTTAGTGGCATTGCGCAAAAAACTATCCTCGCGCGTCACACTGCTGAGGCGACTCGTGGGCTCGGGATGGGGTGCTGGTGCTAAAACACTACGCATAGCCACCTTGTCTCTAGTCTATTCAACAGCTGAGTACTGTGCGCCAGTCTGGTGTCGCAGTGCTCACACTCGTCTCATTGACAGTGTCTTGAATGACGCCTTGCGCATAGTCACTGGATGCCTGCGTCCCACTCCAACGGACCGCCTACCTGTACTTTCAGGCATCCAGCCAGCTGAGCTTCGCCGAATGGGAGCGACACTCTCCTTGGCTTACCGTGGATCTCTGGACCCCGATCATATCTTCCATGGTCTATTAAGTGGGCCCTCAGATACTGGCCAAGTGAGACTAAGATCCAGACGCCCGTTTGTGCCAGGTGCGCGGAATCTCTTGGACAACCTTGCCAGACTTGGCATCCGCGCCTCTGAATGGACAAATCACAAATGGAACGCGGAGTACTGTGAAAATGCTTCCAGGCTCCGTGGTTTTGTGCCCGAGACCGGTGCCAGGCCTGTTGGGATGGGCTTACCCCGAGCAGCTTGGGTTAAGCTCAACCGCCTGCGGACTGGTGTTGGGCGATTCCATTCGTCCATGCACAAATGGGGTCTCGCTCCTTCACCAAATTGCGAGTGTGGCGCCTCTGAGCAAACCGCAGACCATGTACTAACAGCGTGCCCTATACATCGGGCACCGCATGGAGCACGAGGTCTGACGGTTTTGGATGACGAAACTCGATGCTGGCTTAATGATATCACTGCCAGCATCTGATCCAGGCAGTGCAGCAGTCTGGGGTAGTAAAAGGATAAACCCTCGGCCCCAGTCCTGTTTGTGTCTGGCCTGGAGTGGATACCCTTCAAACGACGACGACGACGAGCTGACCAATTTTTATTTCGAATCTAAACTCACTTTACTGTAATTTAGTATAAATTAATGTTTAACACTCTGCAGTAATTGACTGAAACTTTGTGCTATCGTGTAGGATAACGATTTAAAATGAATTATGACAAATGCTGTTGTTGCTAAATTTGCGAGACAGGTTTGCTTATTTCCAAAGTACGATTTGTTAAAAACAATTTACTACTGACATGTTAAACTCGTGAATGTAGCGGGCCGCATGTGTGAAATTTTAGTTTATAAATATGCCGAGGACCGCAATCCTTATAGAAAACAAAGTGATAACCTTCTTTCAATATTCAGGTTTAACCAAGAAATTAATTTAGATTTCTTTGACACTCATAGGCTGCATGCAGCTAATATGGATGATAAAATGGCGGTCACTACAGAAGTTTCAATTAATGCGATCTGACTATACTTTTTGTTTAGCTTTCAAACTTGACAATCATTATAATTCGGCTTGCTTTACTTAAAAACGTACTCTTTACGAAACTTTATTATGTTACACTTTTAGAGAAGAGAAAATATTTTTAACCACATTAATGATTTATGGAAAATTAAAATTTTTAAAGTTACATCATATTTCAAACATAATATAAATATTTAACAAAATGTAACAAAAAATTCAGAAATTTTTTGATAAATAAAAGACACTATTTTAATAAAAGATAATAGAAGACAATAATACATTATTTTAATAAAATTTAATAAACATTGCTTGTGTTAAGGTCGAATTAATGAATGGATTCAAGTTGACCTTGAAGCAGCAACTTTTGTTACTGGAGTCATTACTCAAGGAAGAGGTGATACCTCCAGCGGAGTTCAGTACATTTCAATTTACAAAATTGCTTATGGCAACACTACCAACAACATCCAAGAAATAATCGGTGAAAATAATGATCCGATTGTAAGTAAAAAACTAATTTTTGTTAAGAACAACATAACAATTTCAAATTGTATTGGACAACTACAAATTTAATATCTTTGAAGATATTTTTGCGCTTTTGTACATTTTTCAGATTTTTTCTGGAAACACGGACACCAACTCGTACGTGATGAATAGATTTCCTCAACCAATCACAGCCCGCTATTTTCGGCTGATTGTTCAATCTTGGCACGGACACGCTTCATTACGAATGGATTATATTACATGCTAATCAAACGAATTTCCAACTAAAATTACAAAATGTTTTATAGACAGATTAATGAAATAAAACGTTAAATCAACTGAGACCCAAAGACAAGAAACTTATATAAGAGAAATTAAGTTTATATTCGCAGACTAGAAACATATTTAATATTAAAACTCGCCAGATCAACGCTTTGAAATGAGAAAGAACTTGCAAGCAAAAAAGAATAAATCATTTCACTAACAAAACATCCAAAATAAAGTTTGACAATATTGGTTATCCTAAGGTAAAAATTAGTTCTTTATTAACCGAACCATAACAGTTGTTCACATTAACGTGCATTTGTCAATCTAATCATTGATATTGAAACTGGCCCGAATTGTTACGTTACAGAGAACTGGGCAATTGTTCGTAATACCTGCTTTCTTATAACGGTTTTGGTATAACCATTGTCCATTACAATTTTCTTGATGTTTTTTATCTCCTGTCTTTGCATACTTTGTTTCATGTTTTTTCTTAAAGCAGGTCTCGAGGGGTCTTATAAACAAATTTTAATTTTTAACTTAGTTTTTAAATTGTTGGACTGATTGCGTTTTAGCAGATGTTTTCTCCTCTAAAGTATCTATACACTTTCAATTCAAGGTTACATTTAATTTTCAGTACTGATGTTAAGAAAATACTGTAAATTAATTTTCCTATTTTAAATGTAAACTTTTGGCATGAATGAAAATGATTCAATTACCTCGAGAAATTGCTTACTTCAGTTTCACCATAGAAAATTACAAAAGCAACATCAACCTGGCTAAAAACACTTGTCTTTTATTTTTCTGGAAAAAAATTTATGCTTTTAGAACCATGCCGAGTTGTGTAAATAAGCCATGTTTTTTTGAGATTTCCTTCCACAAAAAAGTGTTTTTTCCTTACAGAACATGAACTGTTTCCAAAAAACTCAAGTGTCTCTCCTTGATAAACTATTTTGGAGAAAAATGCAAAGCATATAGTAAAGATTTGATATCAATAATGTGCAGTAATTAATTGATTAAAATTAAATGCAAAATCAAAGCAATATTTATAAAAAACCAACAAAATCACCGGAATGTCAGTTATTAAACGCCGCTTTATAATACACGTAGAACAATAAATTTTAACCCAGACAATTTTTTTTTTATCATATTTTGGTTCTTGATAATTGTCTATCTAAATAAATTCTTCGTTGTACAAAGTTTTAAAATAATCGATAGTATTGACAAAACCATTTTAAATCTTAAATTAAATAGTCTTTAAAAAGACTGTTTTTTTTGTTATTTTTTTGGACAGCACTATCTAAAAGAAGAATTGGTTGGCAATGACGAACTAGAAGGAATAACCGGTGCATATAGAAAAATTAAACATCGAAAACGACGGCTTCTCTGATTGGATGATAGAAAGAAAGCAGATAATTGGTCGATAGCGTCCTCACTTGCGCGGTAAGGGAGAAAAAATGCTTTAACCCATAGACAAATTCTTTTTATAATTAAATAACGCCAAGAATTTTTTGCCTTCATTTTAATTTTTACGTAAAATTAAAAAAATTACTAGTAATGAAACTTAGCAAGAACAATTTTAAAGTTTTTAAAATGAAATTCAAGTAAACCCTCCCCTAAAAAAGAAAAAGTCATCACCTTGTTTGCTAACCGGATTGCGGCCAGCGGCAAATTTTTTTGGGTAAAAATCTCACCTACGTGGTCCATACCACAGATCCACGGGAACTGTGGTCTAGTGGTATAGTAACCTGCGTGGAAGACTAAAGGTCCCAGGTTCGATTCGCGGTGAGATAAGCATCACTGACGAGCTCTAATAAGAGCAAAACTCGAGTCTGGTGTTTCTTATCTTTAAGCAGCTTGTTTAAAATTAATTCTAAATTCCTTATAATGGTTCAAATATATTTTATTATTTGAATATACAGCAAATACAGCAAATTGACATTAAACTTTATTGTAAAGCGTCGAAGCACAAAAAGAATGGCAATTAATAGGGACCAAGGAAACGAATAAAAAAAAATATAGATTGGTTTCAACAAATTTGATAAAACGCTTTATATAACTATAAAAACAAAACGTTTAATAGACTATATTTAAACTAAATATAAATCAAAGTTAGTTGCATCAAACAAGAAATAAAATAGTTTGGACGCGACTAACATAAAAAGTAAGTCCTAGGACCAATTGAAGAATGAACAAAAAGTCGCAGTTCACCAGTACAGAAACAATAAAGTTTGATTTTGACAAAATAAAAGTAAAATAACCAAGTCAGGCGCTGACAAATTTACGCCCAGCCAAGAATGCGGCAAAGCTAATCTAGTAAATAATTTCTAGTTTTCAAAATTTGCTTGATTATTTTAACAATCAGGATTTTTGGCCTCACTACTAATTGATAACTAGTTGTTGTATAGCAAATAAGGGGATGTTGCTGTAAGCGTAACAGAAGATTACGGGTCAGACAAAGACAAACGCAAATTGGCAGTTGTCGTAATCAAATTCAACAAAAAAAAAAGAATGGAATCTGATTATAGGGATACCAAAGCAATACAAAAATATATTGAAAAAACTTTAATTTGCATGGACAAAAAACAATATCATGAAGTGCACTTTTTTGGAATCGAGTGACAAATGTGAAAGGAGTTAACCTCGTTGTGATTTATCAAATAGCTTCAAGAAATTGCGTGATATTAAGTAGTTTTCAAGACTTAAAGGTCCATGTTATTGAAAGATGTCATAAGCTGACAGAATGCTGAGGCAATCATGTTTTGTAATTTTTACCGATTTATTTCTGGTAAAAAGTTTTTTTGACATTCTTAATTTACAATCAATCATTTGCTTATCAAACTTCCGATATTTGATTTATTGCCTGACTACTTTAAATTGAAGGTTTTTATACTTTGTCTTAAATTGCAACATAAAGCTTATACCATTAACAGATGCTTTATTAGCAAGGTGGTTTGCAGTTGTTTTGAAATATATTAAAATTTTTGGTCCAGCAACGATGTGAAAAATGTTAGGCAGCAAAGACAGGCATAACTAGCCTGCTCACGATCTAGCATAAAAGAAGCTAAACCATTCAAAGTAGAGAGTTTGTAATGTCCACACTGTATTATTGATAACCATTAGGAATTATTTTCCCAATATTTTGACAATTAATTTGAAGGCGATGAATTTAGGCGATGAATTTTTATTATCAATCGAACATAAAGAAAAAATTTTAAATTATAAGTTGTGGTTCTAGTTGATCTTAATAAAAGTCGATAAAGTTTTGTGCAAACTTTTTCAGAGCAAGAAAATAAAGTTTTTATGTTTTAAATCTGATTGAATTCTAAATACTTAATTACTTTAATGTATGTCAGGGCTAAGTTAAAATTAAAACGTAAATGAAATTTTTACTTCTGATTTAAAAATGTTTTTTATTTACTAAATGATGATAAAATCAGCCTTGTTATAGAATATTTGCATATAATCACAAACAAAGACTTATTAATTGTTGCTTAGCTAACACAGGCCGAATTTTTTAAAGACTTGTAATTACTGAATATAAGAAATATAGAGGAAAATTTGATTGTGAATAGATAGTAATAACAATAAAAAAACACGCACAACATGCTTTTCAATACGAATGTTTTAAAATATGCTTAAAACTTTCGTTTTGAAAAACATGTTTTAAAATATGGTTAAAATAAAGCTTGCATACATTTACTAATCCAAACACTTTCAAATACTTTTTCCAGTCAAAAAAACTTTTGTAATCACATAGATAATATAACAAAATTGTAATAGATCTTAGTTGCTTTAATATCACATATCTTAAAACTATAATTTTAATCATTATTTTCAAGATAAAGAATTGGCGGTCCAACTTATATAAAGTCTGATGTGTTAAAGGCGCAATTATTATGCCTTCTAACCGTTTTTAACAGCAATATTAAAATCTTTTGTGAAAAACTTTTAATAAAAGTAAATATGATTTGTTTTTTTTAAGTAATTTAGTTAGTTTCTACTGATTTTGATTCTAATCTATCGTCTGCCGTCCAGAGTTGAATCAAAAAACAACAAAAGAATAATAAAAATCATAAAGTAAAATTGACACTCTTGCAAGATATTTCATTTAAGCTCTATGGCTATTGCTGTCAACGCAATTAATACGTATTCATTCATTCATTCATTCATTTTTATTCTCGATCATTTTTAAACAGTTCAACACAAAAATTATAAATATTAAAAAAGATCAAGAAAAGGAAGAAGCAGCACAACGTCAGACGTTAAAACATGCATATGATAATCAGAAAGTAAAAGTACAAGATAGTAGAAAGCATGGGCGCAACACCTTAACCAGAAAAAAATATAAGAAGTGAAAAAAAAAAAAAAACATAACAATAATATTATCAAACAAACTGAACGATTAAATAAGCAGTGCATGACTAGGCTGCGTATTGATGATGAGTGGCACAGCTAGACAACAAGGGAATTTAGCTCAACTGAGCAAGTAATAACAACAGTAGTGATCAGTTTCAGTTTCAGTTTATTTTTGTTGCAAAAAAAAATGACAATAAACAGTCGCAAACACACTCATACAAACAAATTTGTTTTCAAATTACGACAGGGAGGTTGTGAAGGGATTCTAAAATAATCAACTTTCTTTATAACACCCAAAACTCATTAAAAAAATTTACTAAATGGCAAAGCGACAAAAAATAGAAAAAACAAAAAAACATTATACAGTAGATTAAGGTAGGGTGGAAAAAAATTTTAATAAACAGAAAAAAACACAAAATGAAAAGACAAAGAAGATAAATTGCACAACGTAAATCATAGAAACAAAATAAAAAGAGAAAAAGCAACATAGAAACAATAATAAAAAATACACACTGCATTACTGTAGATTTTAAGTTTCCAAGTGATTAATTCTAAATTGTAATCCATATGAATGTTTCATAAGCTTTTTTAAAAGTTTCCGATTAATTTTTTTTTATTTGTTCGAAATACAATTCAATATAATTGGGCCTGTATATTTGATAGAGTATTGTAATCTGGTAGTATAGAGGATGTAGAGTTGATCTGTAGTTGAAAATCTTGTAGAACAATTGCGGAAGGTTTTTACAAATAAAAAGTTTTTCCAAATTTTGAGGCACACGGTTATTAAATTAATTATGAAAAAATTTAGCAGGATTATATCTAATTTGTTATTTTAATGAAATTATATTATATATAATGTAAAGTGGAATTGCATTACCTTTCAATTACTTTTGCTTGCGATCTTAATAGCTATAATATGTAGTTTTGTTATTTTAAAAATAGGAGGGAAAAGTATTACCCCATTACAGGAGACCAAAATTAATATATGCGTGTAGGATAGCGTAATAAAAATTGAATAAAAGCAACCAATTTAATTGATAGTTCAGTTTAGAAAAAATTCCAAGTAATCTTGGTACTTTTAATAGAATAAAATTTACGTTGTCGCAAAAATTTAGTTTTGTGCCTAAATAAAGCCAAAATATTTAATCTTGCTTATTGATTTTATAATTTTAGTTGAACAATTTTTGTTTATTTCTGGTGCAAGTGAATTTAATTTGGGTGATATGATTAGCACATTTGCATTTAGAGTACGTTTTTTAGCTGTAACCCATTCATAGATAGCTGTTGTTTCAATATTCACTCTTGTTTGCAATTCGTCTGGCGATTATTAACGCCTGAGGTACTGACATTATCCCTAGTACCTTTGAAGAAACGGCAAGTTTGTTGGTGAGAAATAAAAGGTTTTAGAAAAAAATTGAGAAATATTTTAATAAGTTGCAGATTAACAAAACAATAACAGAAAATCGTTATCCTGCAAAGAGAAGAGTTTTAACGACAATGCATTTAAGAATAGTTGAAATTGCTTCAAATCAAATCTCATTTCTCCCCTCAGGCATTTCCCTATCAGGTTCTAGAAGCAAATGTTAAAAGCCTCACAATAGGAATAAGCGTCTAATATCAACACTTTAATGAAACTTAATTTATGCAATCTCACTGTTTACATACTACTTAATGTCCTGTAGATAAAATTAGATGCTTTAATATGCACCTGATGAATATTTTACATTCTTCATTCAAAGATTTTTATCCAACATGAAGCAATTATGCTGGAAGTCTTGAATAACTTGACTCTGTATCTACAAGACAAAAAATAAGTAGTAAAAATCTTGGAAATAATTTTTAGAAAAAAATGTTATGAAAAAACTTAAGTACATTTAATTGAGATATCTCTTAATTTTTCTGTTCAAATAAATATTTAATTTCAACCTGAGATGTATTAATTTAAACAAAAAAACTTAGTCAGACAGACATCGGAGTCCCACAAATTAACGTTATGTTATTACTAGTTTGCTCAATTTCCAACGATATTTCTTTAAAAACTTTTGTTGATTATTTTTAAAGTGTTGGTGGTAGATATTTGATGAAATCAGAAACGATATTTATATTGTCGGCCTGTTTGTTTGTATGTACCAATGTACTTGGTCAAACCAATCGAAATCAGGAATGTCGTTGTTCTTGTGCGACAACAGAACCATTTATAAGGACCGCTGAACAAGGAAGACCGGGTAAAATAGGTCCACCCAGACCACCTGGTCCAATGGGTCTAGTAGGAGCTCCTGGATCGTGTGGATGTGATCCGAACGGGATTGATCGTTGAAATTATTAATCGTTGAAAGTTTTTTGATGCATTCTTATTTTAGAAACAATCGTTTAATCAACAACCCTCTTATATTTGATTTATTACGCGACAACATTATTTGCTTTAAATCAAAATTATTTTTATTTTGTTTTTAATCTCTACTTGAATATTGCTTTATTAAAAAAATGGTTTGCAGTTGTTTTGAAGTATGTTAAACATTTTTAGTCCAGTAACGATGTGGAAATTGTAAGGCCGCAAGAACAGATATAGCGAGCCTGCTTAAGATTTGGCCTAAAAAAGCTAAACCATTCAAAGTGGAGAGCTTATTTTGTCATGTATGTTGAAAATTCATTTGTGTAGTTCAGGCAATGAATTTTCTTTAACAATGCAGTATAAAAAACAAATTTTAAACTATACGCTGTACGTGGTTCTTGTTTATGTTGGTAAAAATCGATTAAATTTTGTTCCGAAATTTTTAAAAGAACATGACGAATATAAAAAAGCATTTTTAGTAGAGTTTAATGTCCTAAATTTAATTAAATGCTATACGCTTGTGTTAAGTTCATTTAGCACATAAGTTAACAAAGCTGATTATTTATTGCAAAGAGAGTCTCATAGAGTAATTTTCAGTAGAATAAAAATTATGGCACGGGAAGGACGGAATTAAAAATTTTCAAATTAGTGCTTCGTTCTGACCGTCTCTAGTAGTCTCCACAAATCTGCGGGTCTTTCTCTTTCTTTGGTCTTTCTGACTGATGATAAATGAGTTACAGCATTTAAAAGAACGGTTTAGTAAACATTTCTTGTTGTTGACGATTATCCTTTTTTTATACTAAGCAATCGACTGTTTCTTAGCAATATGCTTCCAGATAAGTCAAGCAATAATGGCGCCACAAATACAACTTTACCAACAGTCAATGTGTACAGAGAGAGCAAAAATAATAAATTAAGTTGAGGAAAATAATAATTTACGGTTAAAAGTCTTAGAAACTAAGTTTTACGATTGCTTGCAAACACGAAATAGGTAATGCAACGAGCGAATATACCCTCGTAACTTTGTATGATATTTTGGACAATACATACGTCTGAATGCTTTAAGAAGTGCTTGTAGGAGATGAGTTCGCGACACCCTTAATCACTTTAAAGTGTGCCAGAGAAAAATTAAACTTAAAAAGTAAAGAAAAGTTTTGCTTCTAATTTAAAAACAATCTTTTATTAAATAATGATAAAATCAGCCTTTTTATAAAATATTTATTTATGTTGACAAAAAAAACCTATTGATTGTTAATTAGTAAACTTTGGTCGTATCTTTAAAAGACCTCTCATATGATTAATGCAGAGTTAAATATGTTTGTGAATAGATAATAATAATAACACTTAAAAAAAAAAATTGAACAAGATGCTTTTTAGTACGAATGTTTTCAAATAAGGTTAAAACTGTTTACATATATTGACTGATCCAAATACGTTTTCCCGTCAAATAAATTCTGAAATCTCATAACAGTACTATTGTTATAGGTCTACAAACCACCACCGTCTACAAAGTCTACAATAGTCAACGTCTACAAACCACCACCAACGCGATTGCGAACCCTGGATCTCCCAGTGTTTCCTCACCCCTGTCTGTACGCTGGCGATTTTAACTGTCGTCATGCTGACTGGGGTTATGATGACAACAGTCCGGATGGTGAGTGCTTGGCTGGCTGGGCAAGTATTAATTGTCTTGCCCTGCTATATAATGCCAAGGACGCTGCCAGTTTTTATTCCGGCCGCTGGAACACTGGCACCAATCCAGATCTAGCTTTCGCTAGTGTAGGTCCAAACAGTCGCTTACCGGATAGACGTGTCCTTGAGAAGTTTCCCAGGTCACAACATCGACCCTCGCTTATTACACCACCCAGGTTTGCTATGGCAGTGCCAAGCATGCCTGTTAAGCGATGGAACTTCCGCAAGGCCAAATGGAGTCACTACATTGCTTTGACGAATAAATTCGCAAAGACTTTGTTGCCGCCTGATTCACTTGATGTGGATGCGGCTTACCAGGACTTCTGTAACATCATTAAGAAAGCAGCCAAGAAGACTATCCCACGCGGGTATCGAAACAACTATATTCCGTGTTGGGATGCAGAGTGTGAATCCCTCTATAAAACCTTTCTGCAGTCTCCTCAGGGAGACGACTCAAGTTTGGCTGCTACAACTCTGCTTGCCAAGCTTGACAGAAAACGGAGGGATCGATGGTCCGAAGCAGTTCGGAGCATTGACTTCTCACACTCTAGTCGAAAAGCGTGGAGTATTTTGAACAACCTTACTGGTAGGTCACGACACTCTCCTCGTCATTGTCCTGTTTCAGCCGATGCTATTGCATCTCAGCTGGTTAGAAATGGGAAATACGAGGCTGTTGACCGCAAGTCATCTCGACTTGTCTTTCAAGAAGTGTCTGACCTTTGGAGGGCCACAACACCAGACGCAGTAAATATCTCTGACAATTTTTCACAGAGAGAATTTGCTGCTGCCCTTCAACATTTAAAACCAGGTAAAGCTCCGGGTCCTGATTCCATCTGCCCCGAGCTTATACTCCATGCTGGAGCTGCTTTGAAGTCCTGGTTACGTGAGTTCCTTTCTTCCTGTTTGCGCCGACTCAAAATTCCCAAGATCTGGAGAAGAGCGCTTGTGGTCGCGATCCCAAAACCAGCAAAGCCCGTGGGGGACCCAAAGAGTTATCGACCGATATCTCTGCTCTGTGTCCCCTACAAGATCCTCGAGAGGCTTATCTACGCCCGCGTTGAACCATTAATCGATCCACTGCTCCCTAAAGAGCAGGCTGGGTTCCGACGCGGGAAGTCAACCGTAGATCAAGTTGTTCTGCTAACCCAGAACATTGAGGATTCTTTCGAGGCTAAAAAGAAGGCCGGTGCCGTATTTATCGATCTGACAGCTGCTTATGACACTGTCTGGCACCGTGGCCTTACCTGCAAGCTGCTGAGACTTCTTCCGGATAAGCACATGGTCAAAATGATTATGGAGCTTGTCCGAAATCGAAGTTTCACCCTTACCACCGGTGACAGCAAGCAAAGCAGGCTACGCCGTCTTAAAAACGGCGTTCCTCAGGGATCGGTCTTGGCTCCCCTCCTATTTAACATCTATACGTACGATCTTCCTTCCATGATTTCCAGAAAGTTTGCTTATGCTGATGATTTAGCATTGTTGCACTCTTCTGGAAACTGGAAGGACTTGGAGGGGACATTAAGCCAAGATATGTCCACACTGTCAGCGTATCTCCAGACTTGGAGGTTGAAGCTCAGTCACACTAAGATGGTGACGACAGCCTTTCATTTAAACAACCGAGAGGCCAAACGTGAGCTAAAGGTCTACAACAACAGTAGACTTTTACCGTTCTGTCCAACCCCTACATACCTTGGGGTAAAACTGGACAGATCGCTCACGTTTTGTCACCATTTAGTGGCATTGCGCAAAAAACTATCCTCGCGCGTCACACTGTTGAGGCGACTCGTGGGCTCGGGATGGGGTGCTGGTGCTAAAACACTACGCATAGCCACCTTGTCTCTAGTCTACTCAACAGCTGAGTACTGTGCGCCAGTCTGGTGTCGCAGTGCTCACACTCGTCTCATTGACAGTGTCTTGAATGACGCCTTGCGCATAGTTACTGGATGCCTGCGTCCCACTCCAACGGACCGCCTACCTGTACTTTCAGGCATCCAGCCAGCTGAGCTTCGCCGACTGGGAGCGACACTCTCCTTGGCTTACCGTGGATCTCTGGACCCCGATCATATTTTGCATGGTCTGTTAAATGGGTCCTCAGATACTGGCTAAGTGAGACTAAGATCCAGACGCCCGTTTGTGCCAGGTGCGCGGAATCTCTTGGACAATCTTGCCAGACTTGGCATCCGCGCCTCTGAATGGACGAATCACAAATGGAACGCGGAGTACTGTGAAAATGCTTCCAGGCTCCGTGCTTTTGTGCCCGGGACCAGTGTCAGGCCTGTTGGGATGGGCTTACCCCGAGCAGCTTGGGTTAAGCTCAACCGCCTGCGGACTGGTGTTGGGCGATTCCATTCGTCCATGCACAAATGGGGTCTCGCTCCTTCACCGAATTGCGAGTGCGGCGCCTCAGAGCAAACCGCAGACCATGTACTAACAATGTGCCCCATACATCGGGCACCACATGGAGCACGCGGTCTGACGGTTTTGGATGACGAAACTCGATGCTGGCTTAATAACATCGCTGCCAGCATCTGATCCAGGCAGTGCAGCAGTCTGGGGTAGTAAAAGGATAAACCCTCGGCCCCAGTTCTGTTTGTGTCTGGCCTGGAGTGGATGCCCTTCAAACGATGACGACGTTATAGGTCTTCGTTGCTTTAATATCATATAACTTAAAAGTATAATTTTAATCATTATTTTCATAGCATACCAGCCCAAACAGTTTTAGGGAGCAGTATATTTTGGCACAATTTTTTTGACGATTGCCCAAATCGTAATTTTGTAGAATTTTGCGGAGATATCCAAATGTAACACAGATTTATTGTAAAGAACTTTTTTTTGATATTCATAGCTTTTTAATTCTGTTATAATAAGGTGTAATTATTATGTCTTTGAAGCGCTTTTAAAACTGACTTTAAAAGTTTTTAAACAAGCATGCTGGTGAAAAACATCTAATAAAAGTAAACACAATTTATTTTTTTCTAAAATTTTTGTTAGTTTTTACTTATCTTTATTCTACGTAATTTATTGTTTGCCGTCCTGAGTTGAATTATAAACCAACTAAAGAACAAAAAAGTTTATAATGCTCAATTAACATTATCCCAAGCTATTTCATTTGCGCTTTATGCCGATTAATGTCAACTTAATTAATAACAAAATATTGATTAGTTTCTCTTTGTTTTTGTTGCTAAAACATATGACACTAAACAGGCGCAAACACAACCATACACAAAAATTTGGTTTTATTCAACAACTGGAAGGCTGTGAAGGGACAATGAGATTGCCAAGTTTTTTTGCCATTCTATACTCATGAAAATATAAAAGACAAAAATAAAAGGCAGGGCGGTAAAAAACATAAAAAACAAGAAAACACATTATAAATAAAATAAGGTGAAAAAAAAGTCTTCAGAACGAACTGACAACAATGAAATCATGCATATACGAAAAGGGAGTCTGGTTGGTTAAAAAGGCGACCAATCAGGAATAAAAAAAAAAACGACAGTGCGTCTGATTGGTTAATATAGGCAACCACTCAGAAGCAAAAGTAAAAAAAGCATTAATGAATGAGTTTTAGACTGTCAAAAAATTTCTTGTGTCCACATGGATAAGGTTGTAAAGGTTTGATAAAAGTAGTTTGAAGAGAGAAAAGATGGAAAGAAGTTTGTCGACGAGCAAGAATAGAGAATTTGGTGTCACTGTATTGGCTTTCCAAAAGATGCTGTCCAATAGCAGACTCATGGGCAATAATTTGAAAAGTTCTGTTTGTCTTTCAAGCACGGGAAAAATTAGAGCAATCTTGGGAAGAATGATGGTTTCTGATCGACCTGGGAACCTGTTGCTTAATGCGTTCCTGCAACCTCTGGAATGTACGTCCTAGGTACGGATTATTGCAGTAACACAAAAATTGATAAATAACATTATTGTGGTGATGGGCAGGTAATACATTCTTCATCATAGAGCAACTATAAATTACACAATGAGAGTGTAAAACATATTTATTGCGCGACAAGGCCCTGTTTCGCCCTTATGGGGCTCATCAGGTGCAAGCAAATACATCTCACAAATCAAAGTATCATTTAAAACAGCAAAATTTAATTATACAAAATAGTAATTACGTTGGGGAACAAAAGCGAAAGCTTTTCTCACTCCACGGCGGTGAACTTCACATTCGTTGTCCAGGTCGTCTTCTTCGAGTCATAATAGTGTGGTCTTGGTATCTTGTCACCAAGGTGGCCGATCGCACACTATTATTGAAGTGAGAAAACTTGTCGCTTTTATACACTGAATTTACATAATCAAACGCCTACGGCAATTTCTAAAAGAAGCAAATGTTAGGGCGTACAACGCAAAACGATACAATGATAAACAGCGCACAAAGCATAAAATACAGTTGTAAGAGAACCGGATTTACTACATTCGGAATGCACGGAATCCACCGTATCTGTAGACCGAGTAGCACCTTGCACCGGCATGAAAAACAAACATACACAAAGATTTATGCATCGCGCATATCTGATCAATGTGTTTTGGCTATTAATCATAAGTAACAAGGATTTGGGCTAAATCATAGAGCAACTATAAATTACACAATGAGAGTGTAAAACATATTTATTGCGCGACAAGGCCCTGTTTCGCCCTTATGGGGCTCATCAGGTGCAAGCAAATACATCTCACAAATCAAAGTATCATTTAAAACAGCAAAATTTAATTATACAAAATAGTAATTACGTTGGGGAACAAAATTATGACTCGACCACACTATTATGACTCGAAGAAGACGACCTGGACAACGAATGTGAAGTTCACCGCCGTGGAGTGAGAAAAGCTTTCGCTTTTGTTCCCCAACGTAATTACTATTTTGTATAATTAAATTTTGCTGTTTTAAATGATACTTTGATTTGTGAGATGTATTTGCTTGCACCTGATGAGCCCCATAAGGGCGAAACAGGGCCTTGTCGCGCAATAAATATGTTTTACACTCTCATTGTGTAATTTATAGTTGCTCTATGATTTAGCCCAAATCCTTGTTACTTATGATTAATACATTCTTCTTGGTTGCTGGAAGAAGAGGCCTGGTTGTAAAAACAACACGTGTTTCAACAGTAAAGTAGCAACGCTGAATGTCTGCAATAAATTGTTTTTCAAATTTACTAGAAACATTTCCCAACCATAGAAGATGGAGGTAAACCGGGAATTTCTTTGGTCTATGTTGAAATGAATGTTTGAATTGTCTCATCTTCTAGGTAAATGTAGATGTAATAATATCGTTTGGGTAGCCATTAACTACCAAGATAGCTCAAAGTTTTATCTGCTGCTAGAGTAGATGAACAAAATTCGGTGAACCAGTGTACCCATAAGATTGATTTTTTGCTTCATCGGACTAAAACGTTCCCATTAAGTAACACGTTCCCAGGTTGATCAAAAACCATCATTCTTCCCAAAGTTGCTATAATCTTTCCCGTGTTTTCAAGACAAATAGAACTTTTCAAAGCATTTCCCATGACTCTGCTATTTGACAACATCTTTTGGAAAATCCTTCCTGTGCCAGCCAATACAGTGAAACCAAATTCTTTATTCTTGACCAAGAACGTACTTCTTTCCACCTTTCCGCTTTCGAAGCAAATTTTATCAAATCTTTTCAACCCAATCTATGTCGATACAAGAAATTTTTTACAGTATAAAACTCATTTGTTAATGCTTTTTTTACTTTTGCTTCTGATTGGTTACTTCTCTTGACCAATCAGACGCACTGTCGCTTTTTCTTCTTTTCTATTCCTTATTGGTCGCCTTTTTTTAACCAATTAAAATCCTTCTTTCTTTCCTATATAACCACGATCAAATTGTTTTCAGTTCATTCTGAAGATTTTTTGCGATGAGTGTCAGATGGAAAATCTTTGAGGAATCAACACGCTTTTTAAAGCTATCTTAAAGTTTTGTACCGCCAATCGACTCTTCAAAAAAATAAATCGCGCAACATAAATTATAAAAAAGGCAAGATAGGACAATAATAAAAAATAGACATTCAAGAAGAATAGGATATTTTTTGTTTTTTAATTTATTAATTGAAAATTCTTTCAATTCATTGGAATAAAATTAAATACAGTAGAGCCTGTATATTTGATAAAGCGTTGTAATTTATTA
This sequence comes from Diplosoma virens, assembly GCA_963680785.1. Classification (NCBI taxonomy): domain Eukaryota; kingdom Metazoa; phylum Chordata; class Ascidiacea; order Aplousobranchia; family Didemnidae; genus Diplosoma; species Diplosoma virens. The sequence continues at coordinate 6,550,672 of OY796891.1, forward strand.
ATTGTACATAAAGGAATGTATACTTGATCTGTACTTTGAAATCAGGTAGTACGATTGTGGACGGTTTTTAGAAATGAGAAAATTTTTTAAAAATACTTAGGTACACAGTTATTAAATTAATTATGAAGAAAAATAGTAACATTATATTTAATTTGTTGCTTTGAGGGAAGTATACTGCATTTAATGTAAAGTAGAATGGCATTATTTCTCCAATTACTTTCGTTTTCGATTCTAATATCTTTATTTTTATTTTATTATTTAAAAGATAGAATAGAAACATATTACCTTATAAAAGGAGATCATGGTTAACATGATAGTGTACGAGAACATAATCAAAGTTGAATAAAAACAACTAATCTAAACAATACTTCAGTTTAGAAAAATTTCTTAACCATCTTGCTACTTCAATTTAATAAAATTTACGTCGGTCGCAAAACCTAGTTCGTTGTCTAAAATAAAGCCAAGATGTTTAACCTTGCCCATTGATTTTATAATTTCAATCAAAAATTAGTTTTTATTTCTGGTGCATTTTCTTTGGGGAATTTACTTTGTAGGATTTAGAGTTAATAGTTGTAACCCAATTCCAGAAAATCGTTGTATCAGTAACCAGTCTTGCTTGCAATTTGTCTCGCGATTATCACCATCAGGTTCTGACATTATCCCTACTGTTTTCGAAGAAACAAGGCAGTTTATTTGGTAAAAAATAGAAGGTTTTAGAAAAAATTGAGAAATATTTTGATCAGTACAAGATAGAAAAATTAATAAAAGAACAATGGATAACTGTAAGCCTGCAAAGAAAAAAGGCATACGGTTAATGTTAAAGGCATTAAGATAATGTTAAAGGCATTAAGATAACCTAAGAATCGTTTTAACACAAAATTCATTTTTCTCGTCAGGCATTTCCTCAATTGGTTTTTAAAACAACTGTTAAAAGCTTTACAATAAGTAAAGCGTTTGATATCAATACTTTAATGAAACGTAATTCATGCAATTTCGCAATTTAAATTCCCGAACTTCATGCCCTGTAGACAATATGCAAATCAATAAACATTTTTTATTCTTTATTCAAAGACCTTAATTCAACATTAAAGCAATTATGTCTGAAGTCTTGAATAACTCGGCTTTCTAATTACACTACAAGAGAAAAAAGGGTTAGAAAATATCTTTGACATAAATTTTAGAAATTGTCTCAAAGACTTTTAATTTTTAGAAAAGAAATGTTTTAATATAACTTAAGTATCTTTAAATTGAGATGAATCTTAATTTTTCTGTGCGGAAATAAATTTTTATTTCAACTTAAAATATATCAATTTAAACAAAGAAACTCGATTAGAGTGACAGGTATCCAAGCAGTTTCGGAAATTTGCATTATTTTATCACTAGTTTGCTCAAAAATTTAACTATATTTGTTTAGAAACGTTTGGTGATTTTTTTAAAAGTGCTCTTTATAGCTTTTCGATGAAATCAAAAATGTTTTTTTTTAATGGCAACCTATTTGCTCGCTTGTGCCAGTGTACTTGGGCAAGCAAACCGAAATCAGGAATGTCGTTGTTCTTGTGCGACAACAGAACCATTTATAAGGACCGCTGAACAAGGAAGACCGGGTAAAATGGGCCCACCCGGACCACCTGGTGCAATGGGTCCAGTAGGAGCTCCTGGATCGTGTGGATGTGATTCAAACGAGATTGAACAACTAAACTCCACAATTCAAACTTTATTGGGTAAGGAATTGTTGTTTGTAATCTTGATATGAAAACGTTTTTCCAGATATCTTTGTCAGTTCTTGTTAAAAAAACAAAAATAGTAAAACTTAATTGCATCAATTCTCTATTTCAGTTGAATTAGATTAAAAGTCACCAAACTTTTTTCATAAAGGGCCAAATAACTGTGGGGTCGGATGCAAACGATCGTATTGTATCATATTTTATAAATCAATAATGTCAAGTATAACAAACAAAATCAATACAAAAAGTTAATTCGGTGAGATTTATGAAATTGGCGTTTATCTCTAAGTATGTGATCAAGGTTTGGTTTGGAATCACGGCATCCGACCAAGAGTATCGCCTTCAAATGTTTAACAGTCAATCTCGTTCAATGCTCTGACCTCACGTAGGCTATTTTATTTTTGAAACTGTTTGCTCATAAGCAAAGTTGTTTCAAACATTGTTGCCATACGAGACGGCAATTTCTTCAGCTTTGGAAACTTATCATCACATAGGCAGCCGTAAAAATCAACAAGCTGTTTTTCTCTTTCAACAACCTATTTGCTTGCAAATCAGTAAACTCCAACTGAGTTCGATCGACATATCAGGACGATTATATTCAAACGAATTCTGGAACAGTTATGTTGTTTTTAATTCTGTCTAGATTAAAAAATAAACGCTCAAACAAATTACTTCATGTAACCACTTGAAACCAGCGGCAACCTACTGTGAAAAATTATTAGCTAATTTTTCTGTAATTCATTGTGAAAAACTGTAGTTTGAAGCAGAAAATATAAAATCGTGGGTATATTTTTTATAGCATGACAATGGAAATTTTGATATTTATTTATCGTCGTCGTCGTTTGTAAGGGCATCCACTCCAGGTCAGATACAAACATGACTGGGGCCAAAAGTTTATTCTTTTTCTACCCCAGGCTGCTGTACCGCCTGCGTCAGATGCTAGCAGTGATATTGTTAAGCTAGGATTGAGTTTCGTCATCCAAAACCGTCAGACCGCGTGCTCCATGTGGTGTCTGATATAAGGAGCACGGTATTAGAGCATGGTCTGCGGTTTGTTCAGAAGCGCCGCAGGCGCAATTCGGTGAAGGAGTGAAACCCCATTTGTGCTTGGACTAATGGAATTGAGCTTAACCCAAGCTGCTCGGGGCAAGTTTATTTTAACAGGCCTAGCACTGGTCCTGGGTATGAAAACATAAAGCCTGGCTATATTCTCGCAATACTCCGCTTTCTGTCAATAGTTTTTCCACTGAAAAGCGCGGATGCCAAGTCGGGCAAGGTTGTTTAAAAGAATCCGTGCAGCTGGCACAAACGAGTGTCTAGATCTTATTCTCTATTGGCAAGCATCTGAGAACCCACTTAAAAGACCATAAAGGATATGATCAAGGTACAGGGATCCACGGTAAGCCAAGAAGAGTGTCGCTCCCAGTCAGCAAAGCTCAGCTGGCTGGATGCCTGAAAATATGGGTAAGTGGTCCATTGGAGTGGGATGCAGGCATCCAGTGACCATGCGCAAGGCCTCATTTCTAGACACTGTTTATAAAGTGAGTATGAGCCCTGCAACAAGAAACCGGTTTGCATTACACAGCTGTTAAGTAGAGTATTGCGCAACAGTCTGGTGTCTCAGTACTCCACACAATATTTGTTTTTGTATTACTATAAGCCATTATATTTGGATTCTTTGAGATAACATGCGGCGGGCCGGAATTATGCTGTGGACCGCATCCAGCCCACGGGTCATAGTTTGGTAACCCCTGGATTAGATTCACAACCCGATGGAACGGTTCACAAACCAATGGAAACAGATGCTGCTAGTAATCCTCTAGCCTGGATTTAGTTTCAAGTTTCTTGATTCAAAATTGTCAATCATTGTTTTATTTTTTATTGCCTAAATATGTTTTATAAATTTAATGCATGTAATGTAGCGTAATCAGAGTATATAAGAAACAACTTGATGTAATAGAATGGAAAGATTAATGTAATGCTCTTTTTTTTCTTTATTAATCTTTCTAACAAAAAACAAAAATATGTGAGTTTTAAAAAAAAACTACAAAATAAATATCTTAAAAAAAATTTTTGCTTTTTTGTCTTATTTGAGATTTCTCCATTGTACAACAACTTATTTCAATGTTTTTTATAAGATTCTTGGAAAAAAAACAAATTTGTTTTTATAGAATCACAGAAAAAATAATTCGTTAAATTTGATTTTAAATTCGTTACTTGGTAAAGTAGGAGTAGCAAAATAACAATTGTTATTAAACTTGGATTTTTGCATTTATTTAAAAAACAGGCCACTATCAAATACAGATTGAACAAAAAATTGTTGTATCGAAAAAATTTGTAGTAAAACGTTGATTTAAGAAAACGCTTATTAATTAAAAATTGTGATTTATCAATCAATGTAAAACAACAATCATTGTTTTATTTTATTTTAGAAGTCAAAAAATTTTCTACAATATTTGTTCGGAATCAAAATTTATCTCCTAAATGTAAGTAGCCAAGAATAGTATTGCTTTCCAACAGGAAAAGTTTTTTAAAACTTTTTTTCAGTATTGAATTTTTTTCGATTACAAAGATTAAAATTTGAAAAGAAACGATTTTATAAAATTTATGTCTTGTTTTGGTTAACTTTCGCTTTTAAGTATTTAGTTTAAAAATTTTACGATAGCTTTAAAAAGCGTGTTCATTCCTCGAAGACTTTTCATCTGAAACTTATTGGGAAAAATTGTCAGAATGAACTGATAAGCGATCCGATCGTGATTATATAGAAATAAAAAGGGAGTCTGATTGGTTAAAAAAGGCGACCAATCAGGAATAGAAAAGAAAACGACAGTGCGTCTGATTGGTCAAGAAAAACAACCAATTAAAAGGCAAACAAAAACGCGTTAATGAATGAGTTTTAGACTGTAAAAAAATTCCTTGTGTCAACATAGATTAGGTTGTAAAGATTTGATAAAAGTAGTTCAAAGAGCGGAAAGATGGAAAGAAATACGTCGACGAGCAAGAATAGAGAATTTGGTGTCACTGTATTGGCTGGAACAGAAAGGGTTTTTCAAAAGATTCTGTCTAATAGCAGAGTCATGAGCAATAATTTGAGAGGTGCTGTTTGTCTTTCAGGCACGGAAATAATTAGAGCAATCTTCAGTAGCAGGCTTCATGCCGAGCTCAACAAAAGTCAATTATCTTGGTTGATAATGGTTACCAAAACTACATTATTACATCTACATTTACCTAGAAGACCCGACAATTCAACCAATCATCTCAACATGGAACCAAGAAATGCCCGGTTTACTTCCATCTTCAATGGTTGGGAAATGTTTCAACCAAATTTGAAAAGCAATTTATTGCAGACATTCAGCGTTGCTATTGTACTGCTGAAACACGTGTTGTTTTTACAACCAGGCCTCTTCTTCCCGCAACCAAGAAGGATTTATTACCTGCCTATGACCAAAATAATATTATTATCAATTTTTGTGTTTCTGCAATAGTCGGTACGTAGGACGTACATTCCAAAGGTTGCGGGATCGCATTAAGCAACAGGTTTGCAGATTGATTAGAAACCATCATTCTTCCCAAGATTGCTCTAATTATTCCCGTGCCTGAAAGACAAACAGCACCTCTCAAGTTATTGCTCATGACTCTGCTATTAGACAGAATCTTTTGAAAAACCCTTTCTGTGCCAGCCAATACAGTGACACCAAATTCTCTATTCTTGCTCGTCGACGTATTTCTTTCCATCTTTCCGCTCTTTGAATTACTTTTATCAAATCTTTATAACCTAATCTATGTTGACACAAGGAATTTTTTTACAGTCTAAAACTCATTTATTAACGCGTTTTTGTTTGCCTTTTGATTGGTTGTCTTTCTTGACCAATCAGACGCACTGTCGTTTTCTTTTCTATTCCTGATTGGTCGCCTTTTTTAACCAACCAGACTCCTTTTTTCTTTCCTATATAATCACGATCGGATCGCTATCAGTTTATTCTGACAATTTTTCCCAATAAGTTTCAGATGAAAAGTCTTCGAGGAATGAACACGCTTTTTAAAGCTATCTTAAACTTTAAACTTGAACCGCCAATCGACTCTTTAAAAGTTTTCTGAAAGAGCAATTATTTGATAAACTAATAAAGATATAAAGTAGAATCGAGAAAGTGTACACTTTAAACGCAAAACTGTTAGCCATCTCAAATCAAATATAGGTTACTTTCCACCACTTGGTAGCTTGGAACAAAAATTTTCTTACTGGAAAGTTCACCATTGTCTCCGTCAACAATTAAATAGCTCAATGTGATAATACTCTGACGGTAACCAAAGTGATTTATGGTAAGCTGCCAAAAAAAAGCCTTTACAAAAATTTTTTAAATGATTATTTTTAAGAGTTACTCATTTTAATGAAGTAGCAGCAACAATGGAAATAAGGCCATACAAAGACATTTACTTTTTTTCATTTCGTTTTTATTCGTTATTTATCCTACTGATTTGCAGGAAAGCGTCGGAGGCGCTATACATAGGGCAAGCAATTACCCCTACCTGCTTCCAGAGATACCAAGAACAACAACTACAGTGAATGTTGACAAATTGTTTTATTTCAATGTTTTTAACACATAAAAATTAAAAAAATCTTAAGAATGTGAATGCATTTAACTATGAGCATTTAGTTTTTATAAATACGTGTAATATTCATCGATTGAATTATAAGCCGACTACTTTAGTGGGTAAAAAAAGGGTTTTAATTGTGAACTATGGTGGAAACAGTTACATGTTAATTATTCTATTTTGAAGATAACTTAGCCTATTTTGAAGCAAAAAAAAAAAATAATAATTTCTTTTCACCCATGCAATAGAGGTGTTGTTGGTCACTTTAAAGCACTAAAAAACTAGTCTAATAAAGCCATTAATCCAATATGCTGTATTAAAAACTAATTGACTGATTTCACTTTTTTCGATACGCTATTGACGTAGCAAATTTTTTACTTTCATCTTTTTGCTTTCAAATTTTCTATAAAAACGTTTTTTTCTATTTCAAGGTAAATACATGATAGAGACAAACGGAAAACAGCATTTGATAGCTCTAACAGTAACGGTTTTGAAACTAAAAAGTAATTTTCTCAAAAATGTCACTTTTGCTTATCTGTTTTGGGCCATCGATATCTAGTTATTTTCCATGAGATCTTTACCCTTAACCCTTATCAGCACAGCAATTTTAGGTAACTTAATCGGCACATATGTTGACAAATTGTCAACAATTTATTTGTGTTATTTTTTTGCTTAAAAGTACTCAAATGTTGCTTTTGGTGTTGTGTTCAATAATTAAGAAGCGAAAAAGCATCATGCATGATTTTGAAATTAAGAATTTTAGCTTTATCTATTACAATTACCACAAAGTTTTAACATCAATATAATTGCAACAAACAAAATGGTAACGAATGAAAGAAATAGGCACAAACACATTTTAACGACAGATGCTACACATTATATATATTCATTTGTGTCCAGTTGTTCACATTAAGATGAATCAGCTAAGTCAAGACAACCAAAAATGTTTAGTCATTTATATCGAATGGCCATAGTTAGCAATCCAAACAGTGTACTTTCTTCAGGAGCTTTCTGTGTCGCGTGCAGATAAATTGCTCACAAGTTTGACATGCTGATCTGGTATGCTTGCTGCACCTGGAGCATTTTCCACGCTTGACTGGTTGAGAGGTTCGCTGCGAACTGTGTGGAGCAGCATCAATAAAACCCGTTTTTTCAGCAAGCAGCTTTGTCTGGCCAATCAATTTCCTCTTTCTTACATATGGTTGTGCAAGTTGAAAACTCAGGTCTTTTTGCTGCTCTTTCCGAAGCCTCTCATTACAATAAATGCGTTATTGGTGGCAACATTTACTAAATTATAGTTAATAACTATTGGCCAACAATTTGTCTTTCTCAAACAGTTGAATTCTTCACAGTTTTCATTCAGAGTGTCGACTCCACCTTTGTGCTTATTATAATCCATAATTACTGTTGGTTTGCTGTGGCAATCTGTGATTGAAACATCAGAATGAGAAGAGGACATCATCAAAACATTACGGTTTCGTTTGGGTATGTACGATATTAGCAAAATGCCATTTGAGTAATCATACAATGCCTTAGTGCTTTCAACTTCTCTTCCTCTTGCCGATTTGAATTGAGACGGAATTTCACGTCGATTCGACATAATTGTGCCAACCAGTGTAAGTTTTTGAGACAGTAAGTTGCATACTAACTCGTGAGTAGTAAAATATCTGTCGACATAAATATCCCGGCCAGTACCATAATAAACAGAGCACAAATTCATCACAATATCGTTTGCAAGGTTTCGGTGAGGTGCATTGTTTTCTTCTCTACCTGAATAAATCATGCCATGCAAAGCAAATCCTGTTGTGGCTTCACATAACCAAAAAAACGTAACGCCATACTTCCTTGGTTTTGAGGGCATATATGTTCTGCCAGGAATTTTGCCACGATATCCGACTAATTGCTCATCTACAGTTAATGTTTCATTGGAAACGTAGATGTTACGCAAATTATCATTGAAAATGGACCATACTTCTCGAATAGCCGCAAGCCTATCATCTGCTTGTCTGCCAGGTCGATTTCGATAGTTATCAAACCGCATGCAACGTAACAGAAATTTAAATCGATTCAAAGCCATAGTTACTCGATAAAATGGTCTGCTGTCAATAGGATCCCACAAACGACGTAAATCCGTAAAGTTATCCCTGTCTAAGCCAGCACGAATCATGATAGCAATACCAGCTTCAACTTCTTCAATAGTAAAATCTTTGTAAACAGAATTTGGCAGGAGACCATATTGATGTCTTACATCTCTTGCTTTCGGTTTGTCTCACGGACTATAAGAAAAATAATTTCTGGACGGTAAAAAAGTTTGAATGCATTTATTTTAAAATCAGGACTAGCATCTATTCGAGCACGTTGAGTCAAAATATTTCTTCTTCTGAGCCTACTTTGAAAAAGTTGGACATAATATGTTGCACTCCCAGCAGTTATTTCTTCCTGATCTTTATTTTCGGAGCTTTCATCATTAGATTCTTGACCATCATCACTAAAAATTTCATAGTCCTCATCACTCTCTTCTTCAAATACATCTATGTCCGAAAGCACTTCTTGTGGAGAAAGTTCATCGCCATCTGATGCAGAGTCAGACTCAAGTGGGCAATTCGATGCAGACACACTTTCGCTTCCATTTGTAATCTCCTCATCTGAATCATTATCGTTTTCAGAAGTTGTCTGCAATTTATTTAGAGCTTCTTGAAAAGTAAGACGTCTTTGTTTTTTCATTTAGCCAGCAAATTTAAAATTTGATTAGAAAGCTAACAAAATTATCTCACTAGTAAACAATCCTACAAAAAAGGATTAAATTTTAGCTTTTGAAATTGAAGCCAGTTTTACTTGCCACGTGTCACACGAATAACGCGAAACGCAAATTTTTTTCATTCTTGCATCTGTTGACATTTTGTCAACAGATATGCCGATTAAGATAATATGCAAATATCTTGTTTCTGGATCATCATACGCTTGTCTACCTCTACTGAGGTATGCTACAAAAAAGCCTTCCTTGGCTAGGGAGTTTGGTTGAGCTATTGTGCAGTGGTTGTCAACATCTCACAAAAACAGTTTGAAATTGACAAAATGTCAACACATGTGCCAATAAGGGTTAAATCACTTTTTTTCTGGATTAATTAATAAAGAAGAATTGCAGCAATAAATTTTAAAATATTGAAAAAAATTTATTTTCAAATATTGAAAAAAGAATTTATCGGTCTTGAGATGAACCGATTTGGGTCAACTAGTGGTAGTTACCTTTAGCTTACAGCATTATTAAACTATTAGTTATGATCCTTAAAATACAATTTTGTCGGCAGCAGGGTTAAATGGTTAAAAGCCGTGTTTATGATCAACATGGTCCCAGTTTAAAACCCACTCGAGCGATTCCGTTACGTCCTTGTGAAAGACCATTTTCTCCTGCTTGGTAGTCTTGGAAAGCGGTTTTAAATTACAGTCATATTTCTATTTAATTACTGGCGGACAGCAATATCTTGGCATCTCCGGAAGCAGTTCGGGGTAATTGCTTACCTCATGTATTAGCGCGTCAGCCTTTGTTGCTTTCCTGCGAGTCTTGAGGGTAAATATGGAGATAAAATAAAATAAATAAATAAATAATTAGTTGATTAAAATTTATAAAATATAGATAACATTACTTAAAGCAAGCATACAATTATCTTGTAGGCGTTTCTACGCCCTCAGAAAACAATCCGAAGCACCTGCCCTGATAAAGACTCAAATAATCCATGTGTTTAGATCAACCAAAATTATTTTACAATAAAACACGCAATTGCTTAACATATTTTCTCTTTTAAGAAGAAAGTTATTTATATTTTACTTAAATCATAATTACAATTTTATTTTATTTTTTTTATAAAAAATAATTTAGTTTAAACCACTATAAAATAACTATTTACGCACATTTTTAATAAAATCATATTACAATCGAACAACATCATTACAGTGTCATGGGCGTATAAAATTGAATCAAAGTTAGAAGTAAGAGGCAAGTTATTAAAACATAAAATTACTAAAAGCCATGGAAGAATTTTTGAGACACCAATTGTAATCTTTCGGTTGTTAGAGCAATCTCCAAGCATATAAATATATTGCTACTGATTGCTTAAATATTAAATAACTTTCAAACAGGTTTAGATCTGAGCCTTTAATTTCAAAGTAGTTATGGAGATTCAACAGCAAATTTCATGATCAACTGTATTGAACCACTTTGACAAGTCCTAAAATATACAGCAGCTGTATAAATCATTGTAAAGTATTTAATTAGTCGTATAATGAACTTATAACAAAAACAGGGAAAGATTTAAGTCAAATTCAAAATATTTAAACATCACTTTTATACTGGCAAATGACCAGGCGAATGATTATGAATTTGGGTTGCTTCCAGGCTAGTAAAAGGATAGAAATTGTATAAATAGACCCTTGGTTCCGGAAGCGAAAGAAAGTCGATAAGTTCACATATGCTGGATGTGGGCCATTTGTGCCCATAATATTACATTTAAATGTTCAAAGCCTAAGCGAAATAAGATCTGCTTTATCAGACAATTGGTCACCAGACACAAAGTTATAGTGATCCTTTTATAAGAGACCCATTGCAAACCAGCTAGTAATATCACACTTTACACTGAGTGGTAGCGTCTCAAGCAGGAAGCATAGCCTTGCTACGCTAGTCCACAAGAGACTTATCTGGACCCTTGTGGATCAATCCCAGGAGAGATCAGGAATAGAGTGGTTGTGTGTGGACATTGATGCTTGCAAGATAAAACAAAATTTGATCAAAACCACACTTGATCTAAATGACAGTTGCTGAAAAAAAGATTTACTTTTGTATGTTTTTGCGACTAAACAATTTTTTTGTTACAGTAAACTAGATTCATAAAAAGCAGAGGCCAATTTTAGAAGACAATTTGGTTTTATTTTTTATAATTTTTTGTCAATGTCAAGTTCAATGTTTTTAACAAGGTCCCTGGTTAAAGCAGTTTTAGGGGGCAACAAGTAGATTTCTTGTCATGATTAGGTTTAGTTACATGCCTATTGCTGCCATTTTTATTGCTGCCATTTCTTTTTACATTGTAGTCAGTTATTTAAGGGAGCATTGTGCCATGGACCCACTCTTGCAGACCTTTTGCAGAAATCAGAGACAGATTCAAAGGGAAGATCTGTTTATTTTTGGAGATTACAATGTTTTTAGGACAAAAAATGGACAAAACCGGGATATATTCAAAGTCAAGGCCTTTTTTTAGAGATCACTGTGTTTTTGGGACGAACAATTGACAAAATTGGGAAAGATTCAAAGTTGTAAATTTTCTTTTTCATTACTCGAACATGTGTCGTTTCGATCCAGTGCCGCTTCAATCAAGTGTCGTTTTGATCAAATGTCGTTTCGGTAAAGTGTTGTTTCGATCTACTGTTGTTCTATCAAGTGTCTGGTCACTTGACTGGGCAGCAAAAGAAATCTTTCTCTCATGTATAATTCTAAAAGCGCCCCTAGCTTCTTCTGTGGTAGCTGGAATACTGGAACCAATCTCGACCTGGCTTTTAAAACTAAAGATTTAATCAGCTCTTTACTTGACAGACTTGCGTTAGAGAAATTTCTTAGGTCCCAAGATTGACCATGGCTAATGTGGCCCCAGTCCAAAAATGAGCCCTTTAAGCGTTAAAAATTCAGAAAAGTCAACCAGCTATTTCAAGAATTACCTTCTCCTGACTCTAGCTGTATTGATGAGACATACCAGGACTTCTGCAATACCATTTGTAATACTTAATTGTAATATCTTCTGCAATAATCTTTGTAGCAGTTAAATTGTCATTCCACGCGATCGCAAAAATAACTATAGACCGTGTTGAAATGCAAAGTACAAACATCTTAAACAGATTTTTCTACGGGATCCGCAGAGTTAAGCTACTGGCTAAGCTGCTTCCGCCTTGCTGTCCCATTTTGATGAAAAATAAAAAGATTGCTGGTCCGAGGCTATCAACAACATCAACTTCACGCACTCCAAGCAGCTGGCATGAAATATAATTAACAACTTGACCGGCAGAAGCAGACAACCACGGCGCCTTTGCCACATTACCGCCAACTCGATTGCCTCGCATTTGTATAAATATACAAAACAACAAACAGCAAGTCAGCCAGACACGTAATTAGAGAAGTGTCCCCAATTAAAAAGGATTTCAACACAGCCTCACAAATGTATCTCTGAAGATTTTTCTCCGGAAGAATAGATTGAAAATATTCAGGTGCGCCGCAGGAAAAAATGGGTTATTATTTATATATCATGAACATTCAGAATAAAAAAATACGATTTAAAAACTTAAGATAGATTAAACTTTTTTCAGCTACTTTTATTAGCAAAATTCCTTCTAAATAAGTGAAGTTTTAGGTACTTTTGCAGGTGTACTTAGTGACATTTGAAAACGATAGTTGGCAACTGCGGTTTGCCGCCATGAGTATGACACAGTTGACACTTCAGTTCAGTTTGTTGACATCGCTTTGCAGGTTTGTTCTTTCTTTTTGTGAAGTTTATTATGAGGCACCTGCAAAAAATATAACCATGCTGATATATGGTCCAATGCTCCGATCTCCGGATCTAAAAGAAGAAATATTTTTTATCTGCATGAACTTGGAGTGGATCCATAATTGCATTGATTCGGACAGATGGGGTTAGATCTGTGCAGTAATGAGTTTGCTACAGCAAAACAAAATTTTGCAATCTTTAAATAGAGCGTTTTTATAAAATCTGGGATTTTTCACTTTCCAAAAATAAAGTGTTTGGTTGCGGAAACTTCAATTTCTTTTCAGCAGGGCAGGAAAGGATAGTTTCAGTTAATTTAAGCAGTTTTGCTTGGTTAAAAAGATTTAAGCATTAGCTTAGTTGATATGAAATAGTTCGAGAGCTTTTGATGGTAACAAGGCCCAAGCCCTATTTGTAATGTAGGTTCCAAAAGTAAAGTAATTACACAGAAAAGCTGAGTGGTTTAACACCTTTAAAAAGAAGATCTTATGGCTATTATACAATTTTTGAGGATTTTTTTGTGACTTTAGCATACTCATTTAAGTTGCTGGTAATGGCAGGCTACTTTAGTTAGGCTACTAAAGTAAGTACCATTACAGTACCATGGAGCCAGGCTAGTAGGCTAATTATAGCCTACAGCTGTACAGTACAGTAAGCGGGTAAGCCTAATTGTTGAAGTGGGTGTTACTGTGTTAAGAAAAATAGGCTTAGCCAGCGTTCAGGTACAAAATCATACATTTCTTGATTTAAAAAGTAATCTTTATCAGGCTACAATATGATGCTGATACCACCATCTTTAAGGCGTCAACTTCACTTTTTGTTCCCACTTTTGGATAAAGCTCAAGTTCTATCAAAAAAAATTTTTTCTGACAAAGGGTCAACTACAAGTTCAGCTACTAGTTCTGGTAAGAAAGATAACAAAATAGAAAACATCTAATAGAGTAACAAAACGTTGCTGTATCCGTATAATTTTTTCATAGAGCTTACCAAAGATGATGCGATACTGTTGCTCCAAGTTACTAATTCAAATATATTCAAATAAAATAGGTAATAGAACCCACAATGAGTGAGAAAAATCAAATAAATATTTTGCACTTCTTTAGTAAAACTAAAGATAAAACAACTGATGAAAACAGTAATACTTCAGTTAATAGTGAGTTGATCAATGAACTAGAACATCCACAATCCTCGTCAGACCACATTAGAGAAAACGTGCAAACTGGAGGCGAAAAGAAAAAACGCAAAATATCAAGAAAATATGATTCAAGCTACTTGAAATTTGGATTTATACAAGAACCTGGTAATGAGCTGGACTCACGGCCTCTTTGTATTTTGTGTTGTGCGAGTTTATCTAACGATGCCATGAAACCGCTAAAACTTGTAAAACACTTGCAATCAAAACACCCAGATTTAGCTAAAAAAACACTTGAATATTTTCAAAGAATGCATGAAGATATGAAAAAACAAAAAAGTTTAAAAAATATAGTAGTTAAAGATAAGTCCCTATTAAAGGCTTACTATTTGATAGCACTTCAAATTGCAAAAAATAAAAAGTTATATACGATTGGAGAAAACGTAATCAAACCTTGCATGTTACAAGCCTGTGGAGCAGTTTTGGAAAAACAAGCTGAAGATAATCTCTATGTCTGCTAATACAGTTAAGAGCAGAATTAAAGAAATGGCTGATGATATTGAAAATCAAGTAATAAAATGGTAAAAAATTCACCATTTTATTCAATTTAACTTGATGAATCTAAGTAAGTAACAAGGCTCTTCTCTTTTGTTTTGTGAAGGTTGAGTGTGAATGAGAATTACAAAAAAAATTTTTTTGCTCACTCAACTTGCCAGGTCGAACAACTAGCTTTGAGATTTTTAAAGCACTTAATAGTTATTTCCTGGAACACGGAATTGAATGAAAAAAAAATTTTGGTGTATGTACAGATGGTGCTGCAAACATGACCGGACATCGTGCAGGAGTTGTTGCAAAGGTAAAAAATGTTAGTCACCCAGACATTATGTCTACGCATTGCATTATACATCGTAAGCACCTTGTGGCAAAAAAAATGTCTCCAGAACTACACAAAGTATTATCAGATGTGATTAAAATCATAAATGAGATTCGACACAAAGCGCTCAATTTTCAAATATTTGAAACCCTCCGCAAAGAAATGGGTTCCCAGTATACTCAACTTCTTCTTCACGCTGAGGTAAGATGGTTTTCAAGGGGCAAAATAGCGACCCGATTGTTTGTCCTGCGTGAAGAAATTAAACTATTTTTTCAACAGCAAAATAATTAGAAATTTCAAAAACTCTTGTCCGACAATAAGTGGGTAGCTAAGGTTGCATACTTGGCGGATGTTTTTTCTCTGTTAAATGAACTAAATATATCTTTGCAAGGACAACTTAAGTGTTTACAGTACAAGGTAAAATAGATGCTTTTGGAAAAAAATTATCATTGTGACAAACGCATTTGGCAGAAGGAGATCTACAAATGTTTACAAATTTTAATGAATATATGAGAGAGAAGGATCTCAACCGAAAAGTGGTATCCGTTATTCAACAGCATTTACAGTCACTGAAAGAATATTTTGATTTTTCTTACTCAAGTGAAGAAGATCCTAGACCTGGAGATATGTAAATAATAGATCCATTTGTAGCTAAAAGAGCAAATTAAGTATGAATGAAAAAGAAAGCATCATTGATCTATCTTGTGACGACAGTCTTGAAGTTAAATTCCAGTAATCTTTATCAAGACCTCATTTCTGGCTCTCTGTAAAAAATAAATACCCATCACTAACTGAGAAAGCAATGAAAATTTTGATCCAATTGTCAACAACATATTTAAGCAAGAAGACATTTTTGTATGTCACAGTAATTAAAACACGGTAGCGCTCTCGCCTTGAAATAGAGGCAGCTCTCAGTCTTGCAGTGACGTCATTGGACCCAAATCTCCACATACTAATGTCAAATAAACAAGAACAACCATCACAATAAAAATGGGTAATGTTACGTTGTTCGCGTAAATTAATGAGAAGTAGATGCTGGGTACGGGTTTCGAGCCGGTGCGCCTTTAGTATCGGCGCTGAATAATCAGCGCTACCTTTTAGTTGCGTTCTTGCGCGGCTGTTGGCCATAAACTGATGTCACGTTGTATTGGTAAGCCTTTTTGCTTGAGCTGGCTGAGACTTTGCATTTTGCACAGTCTTCAAATTGATTTGGCTGCTATATTTGTCCCTTTGGACGTTGTCTACTTAGAGTAGAGAATTTGTATTTGATACTTCCTTTGCTCGTCCGCCCAACATCGTTGAAAACCGTTTCGGACTGGCGCCACCATTATTGTTTTGTTTTGTGAAATAAAATTATAAATCTGGTGCTGGTCGTGAAGCGCGTTTGTGAGGAGTTGGAGGAAGGACGAGGCAGTTTGCGACTCCGTTACAAAAGTTTTTAACGTGGTTCATTCTAATCGGTCGAAAAAGGTTTTCGACGAGTTTTTCTTTTCGAAGTTGAAAAGAAAAGTTTTCAACGATTTTTTCCCTTTCGAAGTTGAAAGAAAAAGTTTTCAACGGTGGCTTCTTGAAGTTTTCTTCACCTTCGAGTTCGAAAAAGGTCGAAAGGAAAAGTTTTCGACGGTCTCATCATCATCATTGGCAAAAAAGGTTTTCAACGTCGTCTTCATTTTGGAAGTCGAAAAAAGGTCAACTTTGAAGATCCTAACGAAGAAGCTTTATCGATGCTTTCATCGTTCAACTGGTGATCAAAAATATTTCCGAAGAGCGTCAAGGTCTACGACGGCAAACATCCATCAACATCAACAGCGTAAACGGTACTAAATTTCAATTACTACACTTGAAATCTCATAAAATCGTTGGAACGATTTGTAATAATAATAACGTATTTATACTTGCAAAACCTAAGGTAAATTGCGTGACGCGATTTGTGTGCCAAGACGTGAAACTTATAATTTGAACTTATTGCTATTATTGTTTGGTTTATTGTTTATACTGTTTGGCATAATGACATCTGAGGAAGATAAAACTAATACTAACTTGGCGATCAAAAACTTAAAATCGCAACTAAATGAAAGTTATAGATGCGCAGAAATGTTAATGTCGTTACGAAATCCTGACGTAGACAAACTTAATACTGTTTTTGATGAAATTGACCAAGAGCACAAGACCTTAATTGATTCTATGATTGATAACTGTGTTGATTCCACGCTTATTGCCGCTGTTACTCATAACAAGTTCGAGTTTGATACCCGTAGGGAGGAATGGTTTCTAAAAATTTAGGGGTTCGCTTTGTGATGATGCCAACCTGCCCTCATCAAGTAAACCCGGTCCCGATTTATTAAGTTCAAAGGCCCCCAGCGAATGCTCTAGAGCCTCAAACTCGAGCTCGAAGTCTTCTAACGTATCTAGCACGTCATCGAGAATTAGTATGAAACGTCTCCGCGCTCGTGAGAAACTTAAATTAGCACAACTAGAGGCCGTTCAGCTAAAGGAAGTTATTGAGGAGGAAGAAGCCAAACAAAGGATACAGCAAGAAGAAAACGAGATGAAACAAAAGATACAGCAGAAAGAAAATGAGCTGAAACAAAGGATACGGCAAAAGGAGGCTAGCAGAAAATTAGAGTTAGCGAATGCTCAGTACGAAATCTGGATGGAAGCAGATGTCAAGGCAGAACGCGACCTTGAGGTAAAATCACGCGACCCTTTGGGCAGTTCGCAGTTAAAGAAAGAGCTTTCTCTTCAAGCTAAACCCTTTTCCCCCGCCATTAGCAACGCCTTTCCAAGTTTATCATCACAATTACTTAAGAGCGGTGCAGAATGTAAGGCCGATATTATTAGAGCGCCAGAGAGACAGAGCGCCCCTTTACAACAAAGTGGCCGAGTAAATTTCGCTCCTGAAATGACTTCGAATCTATACGATTATAGATCCGCAGGCGTTGGGCAACACTATTTTCCGGATGAAACGGTCGACGAACCCGGGCCGAGCCATGCCCCGAAAACGGCTCCTGTCTCTTTATTATATCCTTACGTAGTAAAATACGATGATCTGTTCTTACCACGCCCAGAGTTATCTAAATTTTCAGGAGACCCTTTGGAGTTTAAGCTATTCATCAGTAACTTTGAAACTCATGTCGAGTCTAGATTGCAAGACCAGAGAGCACTTTGTCTACTCGTTCAGCATTGTACGGATCCGGTTAAAGAAAAGATACAACATTTTTCTGAAACAGGTCAAAATTGTTACCGATTAGCTAAAGATAGCCTTTTTAAGGAATATGGCTCGCCGTGGATCGTGTCAGATGTCTGCGAACAAAGACTCAAGAAATTCCCTTCGATTATTTCAGGTGATGCAAAGGAACTGAAAAGATTTGCAGAGCTTCTAGAAAAGTGTAGTGTCATAGTTAAGGACATCAGATGCTATAGCAACCTTGACTCTTTAGACACGTTGACTCTATTAGTAAAAAAGTTACCGTACAACTTAAGAACCAGGTGGGTAAAAAGGGCCGTTCAAGTAGAAAATAGGTCAGGAAAATTGGCCAATTTCTCACACTTTAGTGAATTCGTGCAACAGGAGTCTGAAGAGGCAAACTCTCTATTTGGCTTAAGATCTTTAAACGCAAAGCCATCAACGTCTAAGGTAAAAGCTTCTTACACTACAACCTCCTTTAACAGTAGCAATCGAGGATTGAAGCCCCAAAATCGTTAAGGAGAATATTGGTACTGCAAATCGAGTACACATAGGTTAATTGACTGTAAAGAATTTATAAAAATTTCGATTGATGACCTCTTTGAATTTATAAAACGCTCAAAATTATGCCATAAATGCTTCAGCTCGAGACATCGCACCCCCCAATGCAAAAGGGTTAATTCTTGTGCAGTAGAAGGCTGCACCAACCCATTCCATCACACGCTATTACATTTTACAAGAAAGAGATCCCCAGTTTCCAAAAGGACAGCGCCTGAAGTCAGCAATCTAAATACTGATAACCCACCAGAAAACACTATTGCGCTCTCTACAGTTTCAAAGGTCACCGATTCAGATGCAAATGTATACCTTTGTGTAGTTCCAGTTAGGGTTAGGTATAAAGAAAAGGAAGTTCTAACGTATGCGTTTTTGGACCAAGGATCTACTCACACGTTTTGTGACAAGACCCTTATTCAGTCACTAGGAATAACTGGTCGATCCGAAAAAATTTGATTGCAGACCTTGGCAGGTTTGGTTAAAGGATACGACGGCATATCTTGTGAACTTGAAGTCTCTGGTTTAGATGGAGAGGTGTACTACACCATACCTAATGTTTTCTCAATCGACGAGATACCAGTTCGACCTAATCTTGTTTCGACACAAAAGAAAATTTTGGACCTTCCTCATCAAAAAGAAATAAAGCTCGACACTTTATCTAACGTCGAGGTCGGTTTATTAATTGGAGTAGACGTGCCAGAGCTGTTCTGTACTAGCGAATTTTGCAAAGGACCTCGTGGTACTCCGTCAGCTATTTATACACCTCTGGGGTGGTCTTTGCTCGGGCCTTCTCTATCACCATCTTATTCTACAAATTGCAAGGTTCACTTTTCACGTAAGACAGATGACGCAGCTTATCAACTTATAGAAAGTTTATGGGATTCAGAATTTGTAAAGGGCACAACTGTTTTACTGTAGATACTCCAAACTCCAACGAAGATCGTGCGGCTTTTCATTTAATGCAAGATTCGGTTACCATACACAAAGGACATTATCAGCTCCCGTTGCTTTTGAGACACTCTCAAGTAAGTCTTCCCAATAACTATGCGATAGCAAAGCACAGACTCGCAGCTTTAAAGCGTAGGTTCTTAACCGATCCACATCTAAAGGCAAAGTATCTTGACGTAATAAATAGCAATCTAGAAAAGGAGTACGCAAGAAAACTAACAAGTCAAGAATTAAGTGTTAACGTAGCTACTAAGTGGTACTTGCCTCATCACCCAGTGGTTAACCCAAATAAACCCAACAGAGTGAGAGTTGTATTTGACTGTGCAATTAGATACAGCAACGTATCTTTAAACGATAACATAATGCGAGGTCCCGACTTAATAAACAGTCTAATTGGGGTCCTGACGCGATTTCGAAAGAACCGCATAGCCCTTGTAGGCGATATAGAGGCAATGTTTTATCAAGTGTTTGTGAAACCTGAGCATGCTAATGCCTTACGTTTTCTTTGGTGGCCAAACGGATGTCTAGAAGAAACTCCAGCTTCCTATCGAATGTTAGTGCACATTTTTGGTGCAAAATCTTCACCTAGCTGCGCCAACTTCTGCCTGCGACAAACTGCATTAGACTTTGCACACCATTATGATCCAACTATATTGGAGATTGTACGCGACAACTTTTATGTGGACGATTGTCTATTCTCGGTTTCATCAGTAGAAGAAGCGACTTCCGCTCAAAAGGTCATTATGTGAACTACTTAGAAGGTGTGGTTTTCATTTGAGAAAGTGGCTGTCAAACAATGAGCAGGTTATAAAGGCCATTCCTGATAGTGAACGTGCCAGGTTGGTAAATAATTATTCCTTTGATGTAAGTTTGCACGAGCTAGTCTTGGGTGTAAATTGGGATATAAAAGAAGACCGATTTACGTTTTTTATCAACCTCCCTCATAACCCCTTTACGAAGCGTGGCGTACTGTCCACCATAGCAGGCTTGTACGACCCACTTGGTTTTGTTTCCTCAGTTGTCTTGGAAGCCAAAGTGTTCTTGCAGGGTCTTACTAGACGAAAGGCGGGATGGGATGAAGAAATTACTAGTTCTGAGTCAGAAAGGTGATCTAATTGGTTGTCTCTTCTTTCTCGCCTTAATGAAGTATCCATTCCGCGTTGTTTCAAAACTCAAGAATTGGCAAAGTTAAAAAATGCTGAAATACACAATTTCTCGGATGCTTCCTCTTTTGCTTATGGAGCTTGCTCATATCTGCGATTAATAGATGAAAATGGTAACGTGGCGTGTTCGTTTTTAATTGGCATGTCGCGCGTGTCCCCAATTAAAGCTATCTCAATCCCCCGATTAGAATTGACCGCAGCTGTTTTGGCGGTGAGTTTAAATGAAAAAATGCAAAGAGAGTTGAATCTAGAGTCTTGTACTTCAATCTTCTGGTGTGATTCCACAGCGGTGCTTAACTGTAAAGTGTTTTCCCGTCTTTGTAGCTAATAGACTTGCAATCATTGAGCAAGGCAGCGACCCAAATAATTGGCATTATTTACCGTCAAAGCTAAATCCGGCTGATTTACCTAGCCGAGGCGTATCAGCATCATCTATCGAGCAATTAAACGCTTGGCTATGAGGACCAGGGTTTCTTCAAGAACCTATTCTAGATTTTAGTAAATTTGAACTTCCAGATAAAAAATTACCTGAGGAATTTTGCTTCACAGATCGTCAATCAGTGTATGCAAGTTTGATGGTTGACACCGCAGATGATAAATCGCTTAATTAACCATTCTTCGTCTCTGTACAAACTAAAGAGATTAACGTCTTGGCTTTTACGATTTAAAAATTTCCTCGTAAGCAAATTCAGGCATTCCCGCTTTAGGTTTGACTCTGCACTCACTGTAGATGAACTGATCGCCGCAGAGAGAGCACTTATCAGCTATGTGCAGCGACAACATTTTCCATTTCTTACTGATCTAAACAATAAAAATAAAGCAAAGACCTTACCGCGTTATATGCAAAAACTACAACCCATTAAAATTGACGGCATCATACGAGTCGGAGGTCGGTTGGAGAAGACTGCAGTCGAATTTGATGTGAAACACCCAATCATTCTGCCACAAAAATGTCACTTTTCACAATTAATGATTAGACAATACCATGACGAAATAGGTCATTCAGGAACAAGCCACACTTGGGCTTCAGTGAGGGAAAAATTTTGGATTGTGAAAGGTGGTTCCGCAGTCCGGCATGTTATAGGACAATGCATTGCCTGCAGAAAAAGAAATGCAAAGGTAGGAGAGCAATTCATGGCTGATCTTCCTTCATGTAGATTACAGTCATTTGAGAGGCCATTTTATAATACAGGCATAGATTACTTCGGTCCGTTTATGATCAAGCAGGGACGTAGTTTTGTTAAACGCTATGGATGCGTGTTTACATGCCTAACTATGAGAGCAGTTCATATAGAGATTGCAAACTCTTTGACAGCAGACTCGTTTATTAACGCATTGAGGCGATTTACAGATTGCAGAGGCAAACCCAATTGTATATTCTCTGACAACGGCACAAATTTTGTCGGCGCGGCACGTATATTAAGAGAATCTCTTGAAGAATTGAATAAAGGTAGGATAGACCGCTACTGCTGCCAACAAAATATCAAGTGGGTTTTTATGCCCCCTAGCGCAAGTCACATGGGTGAAGCCTGGGAACGCATGATACGTTTCATACGCAAGATTTTGAACGCTCTTATCGGCTGCCAAACTTTAAATGATGAGGAATTAGTTACATTTATGACTGAAGTTGAAGCCATACTAAATTCCAGACCATTAGTTCCAGTGATGTATGATGATAAAGGCCAGGAACCACTTACTCCCAACCACTTGCTTCTTTTTAAGGGAAATCCAAACCTACCGCCAGGATTTTTGATAAGAAGCATTGCTATACGCGTAGACGCTGGGCTCAAATCCAATATATGAGCAACCAATTCTGGTGTCGTTAGATAAAGGAGTTTTTATCTAACCTTTCTCAGAGGCAAAAATGGTTTCAGAAAAACAGAAATTTGCAATTAAATGACATAGTTTTAATTGTTGAGAATATGCAACAAAAATCGAAGTGGGTCCTGGGTAGAGTAGTTCAAACGTTTCCTGATAAATCGGGTGTAGTTCGCACGGTTAGTGTTAAAACCCCTAGCTCCGTGATTACGCGGCCTATAACTAAACTTTGTTTAATTCTGGAATTTGATAAGGAAACGGATAACAAACTCGATTGAGTAAAATTGATAATTATGATTTTGTTGTTCTGTGTTTGCTTTAACATTTCGTTTTCTTTGCCTGCAATTAACATTCTGTATCGATTTGTTTGATTCGTAACTATTATGTTTTTCGATGTGTTTGTTTTGTAATTTGTTTCTCTAATGTGTGGGATTGACATCCTCGTGGGGGGAGTGTTACGTCGTTCGCGTAAATTAATGAGAAGTAGATGCTGGGTACGGGTTTCGAGCCGGTGCGCCTTTAGTATCGGCGCTGAATAATCAGCGCTACCTTTTAGTCGCGTTCTTGCGCGGCTGTTGGCCATAAACTGATGTCACGTTGTATTGGTAAGCCTTTTTGCTTGAGCTGGCTGAGACTTCGCATTTTGCACAGTCTTCAGATTGATTTGGCTGCTATATTTGTCCCTTTGGACGTTGTCTACTTAGAGTAGAGAATTTGTATTTGATACTTCCTTTGCTCGTCCGCCCAACATCGTTGAAAACCGTTTCGGACTGGCGCCGCCATTATTGTTTTGTTTTGTGAAATAAAATTATAAATCTGGTGCTGGTCGTGAAGCGCGTTTGTGAGGAGTTGGAGGAAGGACGAGGCAGTTTGCGACTCCGTTACAGGTAATATTAAAGTAAACTTACTTTTTTTTCTTTTTTGATATTTACTGTAACTAATTTATCGTAAAAGTTCGTATTATAATTAATTTGGTATTACAAAAATTAAAATTTTTTTGATTATTATTGTATAGATATATTTACAGTACCTTTTTTTCTAAATTAATATTACTGGTTCGCCAAATTAAAAATTATACATTTAGTGTTCCATAAAGTTCTAAAGATTGGCGACCACTGGTCTATCCATCTAAACTAAAGCCATCTATATTTCCCAGAAACTGTTTGCCTATTAAGCTCAAAAGCTTTGATAGATTAATATATGAATATTCGTGACACTGTAATAGGTAGGACGAACATCAAACGGCTACAACAGCAAGAAAAGTGTCCTATGGGAATCCTTCCAGGAAGATCCAATAAAAAAACACAGTAATCCTGAACTCTTTTTAAGGACAACACCTGCTGAAAAATTAGATATGTACACTAAATGACAAGCAATTAAAAAATTTTGCAACTGAACGCAATTAGTTCCATCTTTATCTACTTAGGCAGCTTTTATTAAATTCAGGCATGCTGTCCTATGCACACAAAAAAAGATATTTGCACGTTAAAACTTTTTAAGTAACCAACATTATACAGTAGACCGACTGTTCACTTTTAACAGTGTTTCTTTCTCAAGATTACGCAATAGTCCGTTTTCCTTCAAAGATTACACGTACAAAACTCCTTTTGCTTAACTTGTTAAGACTATACAAATCTTGGTTTTTCAAGCTCGGCCAAATTGACGCCATAGCTACTACTAAAGGCGTCAGGAAAAGTCCCAAGCTACTATGATATTGACTTTATACACAATATTAAAGCATTTAGAAATTTGACAAAAAAATCTGTCTCTTTATATTATTTTTTGCATTCAAAAAATTTTTGAAAAACACTGGTAATTTTTGGATAACGTAGAGGTATTGAAAATACTCGTAACAATCTCTTGAACGAAGAAAAATTGTGCAATATATTTTAGTAGTATTAATATTTGTAAAAGTATACAATTATAGAATTTAAGATAAATTTATAGTCGTCCAAATAAGCTATCCGCTCAATTAGCTGGCTGCAAAATCAACTTGACAACGGCAAAGCCTTAAATACTGAGCAAAATCGCATGGTAGCTTGAAAAAACTTAATTAAGATCATTACTAAAAGCATAAAATTATAGTTTTTCAAAGTGCAACTGTTGAAAAAATCACAAATTCGCAAAAAAATCTGTTTTTAACCCTTAAATCTAGCGATATAATATTTGTTAACTTACAATTTTATTCTACATGTCCAATAAAAATTAATCAAAAATTTGTAAATTTTTAACTAAAAAAATGAATAAAATAAAATACGGTAGCGTGCGCTTTCGAAGTCAGTCCGTTGTGAAGAATAGGAGTTAATTTTGATTCTCAGCATAGCTCTCAAATATAAAAATACAGTATAATCGTTTATAATAAAATGTTTGTTTAGTTTATGTGCAATACTGCTCAGTGGGAATGAAGTATGGAGACAGTTGAGTTGACAACAGTGACATAACTGCATCTTCTTATTTCGGTGATGTTTATCTACCAGCGCATGGAAGATTGGATTACCCGGGGATGGGAAACAAGTGGGCCGCTTGGGCAGCGCGAATAAGTGAGCATTTGTTTTGTTTCCATTTTTTTTATGTACATATAACAAACAGAAAATATTGTAAAGTCAGATATTGCTCATTCAACCTACTTCACTTTATCAAATAATGTTAGTTTATTGAGTTTCTTAGAATATGGAGATTTGCAATTGTAAACTGATTTCAACGTATTTCACTGTAATCTAGTAGAAGCTAATTTTTAACACTCTGCAGAAGATTTGCTGGTTTATTCAAAATTGATTGAAACTTTTTTCTATCGTGTTGGGGAACGAAGTAAAATCAATTAGGAAATGCTATTGTTGCTAAATTTACGAGAAAGGGTTCGCTTACTCAAAAAGTACGGTTTGATAAAAATAATTTACACCTGGCATGTTCAACTCGTGACTGCATGCAAGTCGTATGGGTGAAATTTAAGCTTATAAATTTGTCTTGGGCCCCCATCACTTTAAAACACAAAGCAATAACTTTTCTTTATATTCAGGTTTACTTGAATACTAATTAAATAATTTAATTTACTTGAATACTCGCGCCTGCATGCAACTATTATAGACAATAAAATGGCAGTCACTTCTGAAGTTCCAATTAACGCAATCTGATTCTGTTTATTATTTAGATTTCAAATGCAACGATTGTAATAATTCTGCTTGCTTTAATTAAAAGCATGCTCTTTCCAAAAGTCTAAAATTTTACACTTTCGCAATAGAGGAAATATTTTTAAACAAATTAAATGTAATAAAAAATCCAAACATTTTTTTAATAAGTAAAAGGCAATAGATAATATTGCTTGTGTCAAGGTCAAATTGGTGAGTGGATTTAAGTTGACCTTGAAGCAGCAACTTTTGTTACTGGAGTCATTACTCAAGGAAGAGGTGATACCTTGAACGAAGTTCAATACGTTTCAAGTTACAAAATTGCTTATGGCAACACTACAAATAACATCCAGGAAATAATCGGTGGAAATGGTGATCCAATCGTAAGTAACATAACTAATTTTTGTTGAGAACAAAAAAACCATTTTAAATTGGATTGAACAATTAAAATGTTGGTATTTTTAAACATACTTTTTTACTTTTGTATGTTTTTCAGATTTTTTCTGGAAACACTGACACCAGCTCGTACGTGATGAATAGATTTCCTCAACCAATCACAGCCCGTTATTTTCGGCTGATTGTTCAATCTTGGCAAAGACACGCTTCATTACGAATGGATTATATTACTTGCTAATCAAACCATTTTCTAATTAAAATTGCATTATATTTTATGAAATGATAATGTAATTATAATGAAATAAAAATTATATAAATACTTTAGTTGTAACAAAGCCTAATCTACTGTAAATATTTGTAATTACTTTATTTTTATTTAGATAAAAATTTTTGATTTCCTTCACTGGACAATAAGATTGTAGGCTAACAAATTTTATATTGCTAGATTAAAGGGTTAAAAAATGTTTTTTTCACTTTAAAAAAAAGTGAATTTTTTAACTGTCGCACTTGCAAACAAATTTTGATTTTATGCTTTTTTTCATTAAACGATCTCAATTGGCTTGTTTTAAGCCACCTAGCGGTATTGAGGAGTATTTCAAGTTTTGACGTTCTTAAATTAATTTTGCAGCCAGCCAATAGAGCGGATAGGTTACTTTAACGACTATAAAGTTATTTTAAATTTTACATTCAGATACTTTTACAAATATCAATATTGTTTAAATTTACTAGAAAATTATAAATAGTAATCACCTTTGTGGCGACTGCGTTAAAACACGAATCAAAAAATAAAATTGAGTTTGCAGCGAACTCATCTCATTTACAGCATTTAGTCGTGTTAATTGTGCAAAATATTACAAAGTTACATTCGCTTGCTGCATTACGTATTTCCTTCTTAGTTTGCAAACAATCGAAAGCTTGGTTTCACAAACTCTACAAATTTTACTGGGGATTCTAAAAAACCAGTTGAACTATTTAACCCGAATACCTGCGTGAAGTAAAACTGTGTCAATTTTTTTATCATCGATTCCGGCTCAAGAAGTAGTTTACCACAAGACTAACGTTCTTTAAACAGTTGGTTCCGGCTAAGTGTGAATTGATGATTCCTTTAAAAACTTCCCTCCTAATAGTAATTTTAACAGTTCGTCCGTCACAAAATCTTAACAATTTTATCTTTTTATAGAAGTACTTGCGATTACACAGGCACAAAAGAAACACGAACAACTCAAATGCAATGCATTAACTCAAGTCGAACTTAAATAATTGGCTGGAATCTTTAAACTTGACTGGAATAAAATGAAAATTGAAGCGCACTTATATAATATCACGTCACCTGACCCCAGGTTATTATAGAACATATGCAAATGTAAACAACTTCCCAGATTAAGGATTAAAATTGAGTTTAGATGTCATAGTTTTTCCTTATGGTCGATTATGTTTTTGATTTCACAATCATGCAACTGTTTGTTGTTTAGGAAGATCAAAGAAAAATAAAAAATTAAGCTTGAGTACGGTAATTTTAGTTAGTTTTGTTTCAAAACGTTTGTCTAAATATTCAATGAAATCAAAAACAATGTTAATATTGTCGGCCTGTTTGTTTGCATGTACAAATGTACTTGGTCAAACTAATGGAAATCAGGAATGTCGTTGTTCTTGCGCGACAAAAAACAATATTTACGGACCGGTAAACAAGGAAGACCACGTAAAATGGCTGTTAGACACCCTGATCCCACAGGTATATTAGGAGCTTTTTGATCATGCGGATGTAATCCAAACAAGATTGAACGACTAAACTCAATAATTTGAACTTTAATTGGTAAAGTTATTTTAATTGTCCATTGTTTGTAATCTTGATTTCGAGTATGCATTTTGCATCTCAAATATAGCTTTGTTTTCCGTAAAGTTTTATTAGTTTTCTGTAAACTGTTAAAAAAGAAAAAAATTTTTTTTTGTAAAATAAGATCAATAAAACTTCAATTGCTTTTCATTGCGGTAATATCTATTGCCTTTTTTCCCTCCTTTTTCTGTTTTGCACGGCTAGTATGAAAATTTTCATTTTAACCGCCAGGAAAAACAAACGAAATTTATCGATACCATCAAAAAGCTAATCTTTACTTTTTGAACTCTCTCAACGCTTCGTTGAAGAGTTGTGGCTTTGCCGTAGGTTTTAACAATAAACATCGCTGCTTGAGTTTTTCGGTTTACCATGCACTTTAATTGTCGTAAGTGCTCTAAATCTATCAGCGTTTTCTTGGCAAATCATAAGCGCTTCACTAACTGTAGTCGATATACGTGTAATCGCGTCCTTAAATTTTAATTTGCCACCGATCATTTATTTGGCAACACGGTGAAGTATTTTTTTCTTTGTCTCGATTAGAGCATGGACCGGAGTCAGAGTTGGACTGGAGCCGGAGTATGGTATATTTTGTCGGAGTCAGACTGGAGCTGGAGTAGGTTTTTACTAATTTGTAATGGAGTCGGACTGGATTCGGAGTCTATCTTTTAAAAATCAATTAATTTCAAATATTAGAAAAAACATTTTTATATCATAAAATGTTATATTGATTTTTAAATCGTTTTATTCCTGGCATTTATTTTGAGTCTATTGCTCATACCCGACACTTGCGGCTAGTTCTTTATTTATTATTTAAAATTGACATGTAAAATAATCGCTATTGTTCAAGCAAATCACGGCCTAACCTAACCTTAACCGTAACGCTTGCCTTTACATGAGTTCCTTTAAATGAGTACGTATCACCCTGTCTACTGGTGGCTGGTATTATAATTAGTTTTTATTGTATATGTATTTGTAGCCTGAATAAAGATTGTCTTGTTACCAAAATGATGGTATAAATGCAAAGATTTTTTTTCCCATGGTCATAACTCATCTATATGATTTTTTTTAATGTTAAGTTTAAGCTAGTGCAAATTTAATAGTATGCTTGTGTGATATTTGCCAATGTTAAGTTTAAGCTGCTAAGTTCAATCGAAGATAACATATTATTGCATTTAGTTAAAATAGATTTGATATACTGTATCTAGAGAATTTATTTTGAGCAGCCTTGATGACTTTTAACAAAAACATGAATTTTTTTCTAATAAAGTTTGCAAACTTCTTGAAGATAAAAACAATGGTTGGAAATACCTAACACTTCGGGAAAAAGCACAGTTTGGCAAAAATTTTTATATTTAAATCATATTGAAAGTAAAGATGGTATTGGATTCGTAAGTTGCAAAACTTGTAAGCAAGCATTAAAACGTAATAAATCGACTAATGGAACAACACAATCAAACGATCACTTAAAACGATGCAAATATAATCCAAAAATATCTCCTAAAGTAACAGCATATTTTAGCAAGTCTGACAGGAGCTTGTCAAAAGCTATAAAAGACACAGTGTTAAATAGTTCAGTTGCATTTGTTTATCAGATGTAAAACCATTAAGTGCAGTGGAAGGTGATGGATTAATACAGTTTGCAAACGCAATGATAAAAGTTGGAGCTACACATGACATTGTTGATGCAAAAGCAACACTTCCTTCCAGATTCACTATAAAAAGAAGCATAGAAAAAAGTGCATCATCTTCAAGTGAAAAGCTGATGGAGGAAGTAAATAAAGCTATTAAAAAATATAGTTTAGTTGGTATTACCACAGATTTATGAACAGATCTAAGATCACGTAACTTTTATTCTATCACCATACATTTTATCAGCAGCAATCTTCTTCAATTAAGAGTGATATGTGTGAAAGAATTTAATGAGGCAAAAATAGCAGAAAACTTTGAAAAAATACTTTTTAAAAGTTTATCAAATATCGGAATGCCTTTCGAAGCATTGGTGGATCATTATTTTTTGTTTGATGATTGTTTGGCTGATTAATTAGTAAGTTACGTCCAACTTAGTTATTGTTACAAAATTTTGTTTTTTGTTTGTATATATAAAATTTTATTAACATGGAGTCGGATTGGAGTCGGATCATGGTTTAGAAAAAATTCTTGGAGTCGAATTGGAGTTGGAATTTAAATCAATGGAGCTGGACTGGGTTCGGACCCTAAAAAAAGTGACTCCGCTCATCCCTGGCACATGGTGAGGTGCTAGTTGAGAATATGCTTGATGTTTTTATCTATATCAATTCTAATCTATTAATTTGGAAGATAATTAGCCGATGTTCTGTTTGTTAAATTAACTTTATATTTTTAATCTTATATTGTACTTGTTTTTAGTCTGTAGAGTATTAGTCTATAACCGCCGTACCAGTTACGATAACATTATTAAATTACAATAATAGATATAAACTGTGTAGGGTAAACTCTTCTGTGCAAGAGAAGTTAGCTGGCTCCATACCCACACGGTCGGTTGTTAGATAGAACCAGAAAAGAAAGATATCGCGAGTTTGTGTCTCTCTTATATTTCGCCTGTCTCTCTGTTTTCACTAACGTCAAACAAATTAGATGATTTAGCAGCAACGTCACCAATAGAAGAGATCGGGGCAAGTAGTTACATGGGGTAACTTGTAACATTCGGATTTGTCAAAATCTAACATAAACCAACAAAATTTTAAATAGCTCCAAAGAACGGTTTTATTAATATCAACTATCAGCAAATAACATTGTTTAGTTGCAATCATTAAAATAGGTTTATTGTAAAAACATACTTTTTTAGTAGGCAAAATAAATTTTTTGAAATTTGATTTTTTTCTTCTGAAGAGATAGCGAGTGCGATTATACTAAATCAGTCGAACGACAAAACAATAGGCTCTTAAATGCTCAACAAGATTTGGCAACTAAAAATTAATATTTTAAAATATTAATAGAATCTTGATGAAGTATGAGGTTGAATAAATTCTAACATATGCTGATGAGGCTAATGGTAACATGTATTTTTGTGCGTACGTTTAATTAGCTTACATTAAAAGTAAGTTTGGCTACAACATTTGTGAATGATATGAAAAATTATAAAAGAAAGATCAAAAGGAACACCAACTCATCATTACAAAACAACTTAAGAGCTGCTGCAGCAGCTGTTACATGTATTCAGTGGTGGGAAGTACCGCGGTACTTTAGTACACGGTACTGTACCGCAGTACTTTTTAGTACCGTTACCGGTACCTTCGGTACTTAGTACCGAGTACTGGTACCGCGGTAATTTTTTTTATAAAGTACCGCGGAACTCCGTCTAATTCTAGGGTCATTGAAAGTTTTTTTTTGCAAGCATTGCGACATGTTTTTGTTTTTCGTATCAATTGCAGCTTCAAAGGAGTTTCTTGATTTCAGTAGTATTATCACGAATTGAAATTTCTCATAGTTAAGTGTTTACCAGTACTTTCCCATTTTTCCGGTACTAGTTACTAGTTAATTTTAGGTAAGATCAGGTTTAGGAACGCTTTACACACTTCATAGCCAGTAGCCCATTTGTAACTTTTTGTTTAGGCTTAGCTTACTCAGGCTAGTAGGATAGTCTGCGTAGACTAGCATTTTAGTTACGTCTCAAATAAAAACTAAAAAAGTAAATTAAAAATTCCAACCCATTACAATATTTTGACATCTCTGAAAGCAATTATTTGCTAGATTTCTGGTTGCTTGCGGGCCCGCATACAATATATATTAATAGCATTAAATAAGCAGGTACCGGTATCGCTTAAAAGTTGCCCTTGGTATAACGCCTTCAACGTTTTTGTACGAGTCTGGAGGATAAATAGAGTTGAAATACGATAAGAAAATGAATAAAAATTTTAAATCTTGAAAACTAGTGATGGATTTCTGTATGAAGCTTATTTTGTCTTATTTTTTCCATCAATCTTAATCATGTTTAAATGTGCATAAAAAAAGAAACAAAATTAAAATTGGTTAAAAAAATATTGTTTTAACTTATCGGTTTAATTATTAGATTTTGTTTTGATTAAATTGAAGAAAGATCGTTAATTACTTATGCGCTTGAAGTTTTACATTATATAATTAATTGTATCATTTTTATATACGCCAGCGTCAGTCTGTGTCATTCGACCTTTACATACTGTACATATCCAATATCTGTGTTTTTCTTAAAACTTTATTTAAACTCCAATTTTTGACTAATTTTAACAGAATAAAAAAAGGTTTCTGAAGTGAAATCAACCAATAAAATTCTAGTTACCACAAAAAATAGCACAATCACTTTTAAGTTTTAATATGGAACTTAACAGAAAACGCAACAACAGAGGTTATTTGACTTGTTTTATTTAAGCAGATGACACATCAAATATAACAGAGTTAAAAGATCCCTGCTTTAGCATTTTTCTTATATTTCTGCTTGCAACAAGAACAAGCAGTGGAAATTATTTTACAACACTTCGCACCGGTATTAAAATTTAGCATAAATGACTTGGCCTGAATAACTATTTCATTTTTATAATTCATTTTCTGTATAGTACAATATCTAGATAGGTGTGCATTCATTTTTCCTCCCTGTAAGTTTATATTTGAAATAGCTCTAAATAGAATAGCCTACTTTTCTTTGTTGCACTGAGCGTGTAATGAAAATGACCTAAAAATCGAAATAGATTCGTTTAAAAAGTGAAATTTGAAGAAATATTTGTTGCAGTTTGCTTGAGGTAATCGAAAATTATCAAAAGATTTCCGTCCTACTTTTGAATTATGCTGGGGACTGTATCGAACATTTGCGTAAACAAGGACAAAAGACATTCGAATAGAATACATATTGTGGTATGTTTGAGTGCCGATGTTTTATCTTTTTATTCTAATGTCAAAATTCGTACTATAAATTAAATAATTCTGAAAGAAAAAATGTCGGTGCTATAAGTTATGACCAAATCAATATCAAAGTCCAAAATTAGCCTACTCTCGGTAGAAATTCATTTCGATGATAATGACTGTTTTGGAAAATGTTAGGTTAGCTTATACTCTGACGCAGAGATACTCGATCTTTTAACTATTATGGTCCGACTTTTGTCGAAAAGTTTATTGTGAGTCGCAATAGGTGCAGAAATCACAGTATCTTCTCTTTTGTCTTTACTTAATTTTAATGTGTTATTTTCGAATGAACCTCCTTGATAACAGGAATTCGGACCACAAATTTAGTTAAAGACCAAACAAAAAAGGTCACCAGTTTGATATACCTACGTGTTTTATTCTTATATAAAGCGAAAAATCTCTACTGAGACGAAAATTCGTTGTTACTAATAAGGCTCACTCGGAAGCAGTATTATGATTCGTTGTGTTGACTTAGTATTAGAAATTTGTTAGCTATGTGAATTCATAGTTTTTAAACGCAAGTCTCTGGTTGCCTACGTTATTGTGAAGAACTAAGCTATTGAGCTTTAACCTGCTGTTGAATTTATACTATTGTGGGATATTTTTTAATAAAGAAGTTATTGTGGTAGTCTGAGCTGTGGTTTAGCTAGACTACAGTATACTTTTGCTGTCACTGGTTCCTAGGAAGGTCCAGTAAGAAGATTTAAGAATTTTGTTTTTTGGTAGGCGGCCAAGTTTGCGTTATCGGCTTAACAGGCACCGAAAGGTTAGAAGATTAAACAACGTACCGAGTTACTGAATTAATTTCTACAAAATTTTAAAAAACTAAATTTGTGGAAGTTACAAAAATTTAAAAAACTTTTTACTAGCTGAACAGCTTTTCTCCGCAATATGCGCCAGAGAAAACAATTATTTACTTAGAATTGTCACCGAAGTAGGAGGATAGCATGGTAAAAACAAGCAATTGATGCTACTCTGCTTGAGCAAAGAAAGAAATTTTTAGTTGAAGGCTGTATATTTTAACCACATGCCATAGTGTTTTATCTCAGATGAAAGTCATTTAAAAGATTTAGTTTAGTGCTAGTTTTGGTTACAAGTGCAAAAAAAATTACACTCAAAAAGAAGCTAGCAGTATTATTGCGACATTATCGTTTGTGACGCAGCATTAAACAGTAGTTGGTTTATCATATTAATTGCCTGCATTCTTAAAGCAAGCGGATATTTTACGTATGAATTTCATAACAACAATGCGCATCGTTTAACCAGAAAATTTCAAATCAAACCGACGTCAGATATTATCATACCCTACATTTTATTTGAAATAAAACATCTTTCTCATTAAATTAAAAAAACACACTAAAAACCATTGTTGTATCACAAACTCGGCCAGATATTTTGGTTTTCAATTATTCAGTAATATTGTAAATAGGTGCTAGTTAGACAAATGGTCAAGTCACAAAAAAAAAAAAACGATTGTTTAACAGTTAAAATCAACACAAACACCGAAAATAACAGCTTTTTTACAATTAATAAAATAAATCCGAGAAAAAGGGAAAAATAGGTTATGAATTTATTCCGTAAAAGCATACCAAACTGTTCACTATTTTGGCCCAGATGGTAGGTGCTTTCACGCAGCCTGGGCCGTAAGTAAGTCTGTTCATTGATTCTAAAAATGACAAACCGAAACCGAACCTACCAAAACGGAAAGGTATTCACCCATTCCGATGTTCAGTGTGGGTCTGCTAATCGGCAAATGCCCTTTTCAGGACGGGGCAATGTTAAGATAAAACTGCCCTTTTCAGGGCACATTGCCAACAAGTTCCGAAGACTCACTATTCCTCAGCTGAACATCGAAGGCCTCCTTGCAAGCAAGATGAACGTTCTTCATCACCTCGCGTCTCGTCATCCTACTGCAGGAGACTCACTGCACTGATGCAGAGAAGTTGGTACTTCCAAACTACCAACTAACTGGGTCTTCTTTAAGCAGGAAGCATGGCCTTGCCATATTTGTCCACGAGCGACTGAGATACATGCTTTTGGACCAATCTCCACCGACATCGGAGATCGAGTGGTTGTGTGTGGATGTTGATGGCTATAAAATAGTCAACGTCTACAAACCACCGCCAACGCGATTGCGAACCCTGGATCTCCCAGTGTATCCTCACCCCTGTCTGTACGCTGGCGATTTTAACTGTCGTCATGCTGACTGGGGTTACGATGACAACAGTCCGGACGGTGAGTGCTTGGCTGGATGGGCAAGTATTAATTGTCTTTCCCTCCTATATAATGCCAAGGACGCCTCCAGTTTTTATTCCGGCCGCTGGAACATTGGCACCAATCCAGATCTAGCTTTCGCTAGCGTAGGTCCAAGCAGTCGCTTACCGGATAGACGTGTCCTTGACAAGTTCCCCAGGTCACAACATCGACCTTCGCTTATTACACCACCAAGGTTTGCTATGGCAGTGCCAAGCATGCCTGTTAAGCGATGGAACTTCCGCAAGGCCAAATGGAGTCACTACATTGCTTTGACAAATAAATTTGCAAAGACTTTGTTGGCGCCTGATTCACTTGATGCTGATGCGGCTTACTAGGACTTCTGTAACACCATTAAGAAAGCAGCCAAAAAGACTATCCCACGCGGGTATCGAAATAACTATATTCCGTGTTGGGATGCATAGTGTGAATCCCTCTATAAAACCTTTCTGCAGTCCCCTCAGGGAGACGACTCAAGTTTGGCTGCTACAGCTTTGCTTACCAAGCTTGACAGAAAGCGAAGGGATCGATGGTCCGAAGCAGTTCGGAGCATTGACTTCTCACACTCTAGTCGAAAAGCGTGGAGTATTTTGAACAACCTTACTGGTAGGTCACGACACTCTCCTCGTCACTGTCTCGTTTCAGCCGATGCTATTGCATCTCAGCTGGTTAAAAATGGGAAATACGAGGCTGTTGACCGCAAGTCATCGCGACTTGTCTCTCAAGAAGTGTCTGACCTTTGGACGGCCATAACACCAGACGCAGTAAATATCTCTGACAATTTTTCACAGAGAGAATTTACTGCTGCCCTCCAACATTTAAAACCAGGTAAAGCTCCGGGACCTGATTCCATCTGTCCCGAGCTTATACTCCATGCCGGAGCTGCTTTAAAGTCCTGGTTACGTGACTTTATTTCTTCCTGTTTGCGCCGACTCAAAATTCCCAAGATCTGGAGAAGAGCGCTTGTGGTCGCGATCCCCAAACCAGGAAAGCCCGTGGGGGACCCAAAGAGTTATCGACCGATATCTCTGCTCTGTGTCCCCTACAAGATCCTCGAGAGGCTTATCTACGCCCGCGTTGAACCATTAGTCGATCCACTGCTCCCTAAAGAGCAGGCTGGTTTCCGACACGGGAAGTCAACCGTAGATCAAGTTGTTCTACTAACCCAGAACATCGAGGATTCTTTTGAGGCTAAAAAGAAGGCCGGTGCCGTATTTATCGATCTGACAGCTGCTTATGACACTGTCTGGTACCGTGGCCTTACCTGCAAACTGCTGAGACTACTTCCGGATAAGCACATGGTCAAAATGATCATGGAGCTTGTCCGAAATCGAAGTTTCACCCTTACCACCGGTGACAACAAGCAAAGCATGGCTACGCCGTCTTGAAAACGGCGTTCCTCAGGGATCGGTCTTGGCTCCCCTCCTATTTAACATCTATACGTACGATCTTCCTTCCATGATTTCCAGAAAGTTTGCTTATGCTGATGATCTAGCATTGTTGCACTCTTCTGGAAACTGGAAGGACTTGGAGGGAACCTTAAGCCAAGACATGGCCACACTGTCAGCGTATCTCCAGACTTGGAGGTTGAAGCTCAGTCACACTAAGACGGTGACGGCAGCCTTTCACTTAAACAACCAAAAGGCTAAACGTGAGCTAAAGGTCTACAACAATGGTAGACTTTTACCGTTCTGTCCAACCCCTACATACCTTGGGGTAAAACTGGATAGATCGCTCACGTTTCGACACCATTTAGTGGCATTGCGCAAAAAACTATCATCGCGCGTCACACTGCTGAGGCGACTCGTGGGCTCGGAATGGGGTGCTGGTGCTAAAGCACTACGCATAACCACCTTGTCTCTAGTCTACTCAACAGCTGAGTACTGTGCGCCAGTCTGGTGTCGCAGTGCTCACACTCGCCTCATTGACAGTGTCTTGAATGACGCCTTGCGCATAGTTACTGGATGTCTGCGTCCCACTCCAACGGACCACCTACCTGTACTTTCAGGCATCCAGCCAGCTGAGCTTCGCCGAATGGGAGCGACACTCTCCTTGGCTCACCGTGGATCTCTGGACCCCGATCATATCTTGCATGGTCTGTTAAGTGGGTCCTCAGATACTGGCCAAGTGAGACTAAGATCCAGACGCCCGTTTGTGCCAGGTGCGCGGAATCTTTTGGACAACCTTGCCAGACTTGGCATCCACGCCTCTGAATGGACAAATCACAAATGGAACGCGGAGTACTGTAAAAATGCTTCCAGGTTCCGTGCTTTGGTGCCCGAGACCGGTGCCAGGCGTGTTGGGATGGGCTTACCCCGAGCAGCTTGGGTTAAGCTCAACCGCCTGCGGACTGGTGTTGGGCGATTCCATTCGTCCATGCACAAATGGGGTCTCGCTCCTTCACCGAATACGAATGTAGCGCCTCTGAGCAAACTGCAGACCATGTACTAACAGCATGCCCTATACATCGGGCACCACATGGAGCACGAGGTCTGACGGTTTTGGATGACGAAACTCGATGCTGGCTTAATGACATCACTGCCAGCATCTGATCCAGGCAGTACAGCAGTCTGGGGTAGTAAAAGGATAAACCCTCGGCCCCAGTCCTGTTTGTGTCTGACCTGGAGTGGATACCCTTCAAACGAGACGACTATTTTAGCCAAACTAATTTTTTTAAGTTGTTATAGTACATTTTTTATACTTTTATTAAAAAGTTTTTCAGGTTTAATCATAGAGTTTTTGAAAACCAAATTAAAAAGGAGAAGCTTACACAATTTCAACACAAACTTTAAACCAAATAGGCTTTTATATTCGCTTATTGTATTTGAAATACAGAGTGTCCCAAAAAGATGTGGCCTATACACATTTTAATTAATTGTAAACCAGATGTTTATTCTTATTTATTTAATTTTCTACATGTTAAAGAATTTATAGACATCATTCTTTCATTTTGTCACTGCCAGTTTTTAAACTAATGTCCGTTCTGGCCGAGACACCGCTAATAATTTTGTGGGACTTGTCAATGTACATAGTTTTCCAAAATGGTTTTTGGAGACGTTATGAACAGTTTCTTCGGCTTCAAACTTTTCTCTAAATCGAGTGATGGTAACTCGTATGAGTAGTTCTTTTTAAAAGATCCTTCTAAATTGTTTTTGCACTGTGTAGGTGCTTTTCCATGCTCCCAGTAGGATTTTAAAACAATTTTTTTTCAAAGTTTAATCTGGCTGCCATCATTTGGATCAATGGGTTAAATCCGCAAAGAAAAACAAGTATTTGTGTTTTAGCTCGCAAAACGTGTATATATGATAGCTTTACCTTAAAATAATTGAAAGCAAACCATGTAACAATATACAATTATTTGTAAATAAAGAACACACGTTTGAGTTATCAGCTGCTTAAAAGTGTACACATCTCTTTTCGATATAAAAGTCTAACGCACTTTTGTATCGGCCAATTGCATTTCGAATGATTGTCTTTTCAGAAATAGCGGGCGGAAATTTGTCCCAGTAAAAAATTGCAAATTTTTAAAAAACAAAAGAAAAAATGGGCATGGGATAGTTATCGCTTTAATATTTATCTAATATGAAGTAGTGCTCAGGGGCGCCGCAGTTTTTTGCCAAGAAGGGATTTAACAAAGGCGCTTCCAAAAACAGCAAATTTTGGAAAACATACTGCAAATTGAAATTTTGATTGACTAATAGAATTTCAGTTGGCGCAGGATAGGCCGGTATTACGGAAAATTTTTATTTTGATCATCTTTTATTTTGCTCATATTTTTCGGCCAATATAAATTCTTTTTAATGAACCAAGAACCCAAAACGTTGAGGTGTAGGCTACTACATCTTGCAAAAGCCTTTAAGTTGACTCTGTCATGACCACTTACTGCAATAGCCAGGGTGATAACCAATTTTACACGAGTTTTTTTAATTAGCCTACACATTAAAAAAACGTAAATCCATGAACTAGTTATTAAACCAATAACTACTCAACATATCCACAACTAAAATTTTAATAAAACCACAAAAGTTAGTTAAAAAACACTCAACAATTGCAACCTCCATGCAGGGGAGCCAAAAACTGATAGACACAGATCGAATGCATAGTGCTTTACAATACAAATAAATGTTTCTCTACATTCTAATCCGTGAATACGAGTCTCGTAATTTGGCTAAAATTTCCTTTTCTTCTTCTTTCGACTTTTTCTTTCAATCAGACGTAGCCACAGCGTATCATCTGTCTCCAAACCGTCGTGTTTTCAATGTCCGTTTCCTTCGCACCAACTTTTCCCATATCTTTATTTCCTACATCTAAAAACCTTCTCTTTAGTCTCTTTCTTTTCCTCTTTTTCGGCAACTCGATTTCCATCATCTTTCTTCCTACATACTTTTGGTCTCTCCTCATGACATTTCCATACCACCTTAGCCTGTCCTCCCTCATTTTTATTCCTAACCGTTCTACTTTAACTGCATCCCTGATGTACTCGTTTCTAATCTTATCTTTTCTCGTCATTCCCATAGCAAACCTCAACATTTTCATCCCTGCAACTTCCATCTCTTTCACTTGTTTTTTTGTGACCGCCACCGTCTCACGTATATACACCATTGCTGGTCTCACTACTAAACTGTACACTTTTCCTTTTACTCTAGCTGGTAACATAGTTTCACAAATTGCTCCTGATACTTTTTTCCATCCTTTCCA
Source organism: Diplosoma virens (assembly GCA_963680785.1). Classification (NCBI taxonomy): domain Eukaryota; kingdom Metazoa; phylum Chordata; class Ascidiacea; order Aplousobranchia; family Didemnidae; genus Diplosoma; species Diplosoma virens. Next base: position 6,590,404 of record OY796891.1, read on the forward strand.
TCCTGGCTGCACTCTCCTCTTCATCTCCCTCTCAGAACTACTACTTTCTTGCACCGTTGATCCCAAATACTTAAATTCCTTTACTCTTGACACTTTTGTATCCTCCATCTTCACTGTTTCGTTGTCATTTCCATCATTTATGCACAGATATTTGGTCTTTGACCTACTTACTTTCATCCCACTTCTTTCCAATGCATACCTCCAGAATTCTAGTCTCCTCGCCACTTCTTTCCTGGTCTCTTCGCAAATCACAATATCATCAGCAAATAGCATCGTCCACGGTGGCTTTCTCCTTACTTCATCTGTTAGCCTGTCCATTATTACTGAAAACAGGAACGGACTTAACGCTGATCCCTGGTGCAGTCCAACCTTAACCTCAAAACTTTCCGTAGTTCTTACTGCACACCTCACCACGGTTTCGCTTTCCTCGTACATATCTTGTACAAGCAGCACATACGTTTCCACTATTCCTGATTTTCTCATGCAGTACCACAGCTCTTCCCCCGGCACCCTGTCGTAAGCTTTCTCTAGGTCAACAAATACACAATGTAGCTCTCTTTGGCCTTTCTTGTACTTTTCCATCAACATTCTTAAAGCAAACAGGCAAACATTGCATCGTTAGTTTCCTTTCTTGGCATAAATCCATATTGCTATTTACTGATCTCTACACTATCCTTTAGCCTGGCTTCAATAATTCTTTCCCATACCTTCATTGTGTGGCTCATGGGCTTTATTATTTTGTAGTTTCCACAGCACTGTGCATCCTCTTTGTTTTTATAGATTGGGATAAGCACACTTCTTCTCCATTCTTCTGGCATCCGTTCACCCATTAATAGTTTGCAGAACAGTCTGGTCACAAATTTTATCCTTATCTTTCCCATGCACTTCCAAACTGCTACTGGCAACTCATCTGGCCTAACTACTTTATCTTTTTTCATCCTTCTCAGTGCATTCTTCACTTCTTTTCTACTGATGCAATTTACCTCTTTGTTAACCACTTCTGTAATTGTTTTAATTCAGTAGTTTACTTTAATTTAGTAGTTCACTTCAATCACTTCATTAGTTCACTTTACTTTTAATTCACTTTAGTAGTTAACCACTTCTGTAGTTTATTCATTAACCACTTTTGTAGTTTGGCTGAAATAAGAATACAAAAAAGTTAAATAGAGCAATAAATAACTTAAAAAATTATTAGCAATTACATAAAACAATAAGATTTAGTTTCATAAACTTGGCTTTTAGATCAAGATATGATGCTAAATTATTAAATGTCGCAGGTTAATGTAACCAAAATATATTAGTGTTTTGCTTGCTTTGGCAAAGTCATCTGCAACAGGTAGTAAATTGCTATTGTCCAACAATTTTATCTGCATAGTGGTTTTCAGAAATCTTTTGATTTTTCTCATGATATCAAAAATCTTTTTTGCAGAATCCGAAACGAGAGCTATGCTGCAGTTAATTTGAAGCAATTTATGTATTTGCGAAAAACATTTTTTACTTGTCGGCTTTTTGTTTGAAACTTTGCAAACTGTTGATATCTTTGTTACTTTTATCAGAGTGTCTTACTTTCTTTGTTAAATAACTTATTATAAACATCTAGGTCTGCAAGTCCTTCTGCAAGCAGATCAAAACAGACCTCCAGCCAACAATGCTATGCAAGGCCCATGCGGGCCCTGGAAGGGCTGCCCGCACGGTACCTGTACGGATTTGGCCCGGGCGCTGCAATGGCCCCGCATGAGTTTACCGCACGAGTTTCATGTGGTTCAAACTATTTATACAAATTGTTCGTTTTTTAAAATAATTAAAAATGTTAGCTCATTAGCAAGATTTAATTTTTAATTACGGCTTAAAATTGAAAGCCAGATTAAACCCGTGCAGTTAGCCTACTATAGCGCCCGCCGCCAAATCGGTACGGGTTCGGTACGGGCAGCCCTCAGTGAGCCCGCATGGGCCCTGCATAGCATTGTGGCTAGGATTCTCTTATAATGTTTCATTATAATCACAATTCGTATATGTACATATACAAGGTGTCCATAAAGTCCGTGGGCAATTTAAAAAGTTCATAACTTTATAAGTGTTTGTCATAAAAAGAGTCTGCAAAAAGTGATATAGATTTTCCTTTCTTTAGTTTTGGGAAACTGTAAAGTCAAATAAAACTTTCGAACATGGAAGAGACTCAGCCAAAGTTAATGTGTGACGTGCTTTAGAAAAAAGTTATACCATAGGGCCATTTTTTTTAAAGTCATGTTATAACAATGATAGCTGCTTAGATATGCTGCAGAATTAGTTTATTCCACAGCTCGAACAATTAAACCTGAAACATGAAGCAGTTTTTTAACAAGATAGAGCTCCTTGCCACTTTGCTCTACGAGTTAGACAGTTTCTAAATCGAGAATTTCATAACAGATGGATCGGAAGAGGTACCTGTTGTATTGGTGATCATGAAGGAGATGTGGAAACTTAAATAAAATTTCAATAAACCTTAAAAAATATAGATTTACTTCTTTTTAATCCTTTTTACAGATTATTTCTATCGCAAATACAAATAAAGTTATAAATATTTTAAAGTGCGCACGGACTTTATGGACACCCTGTTATATACTGTAATACAAAGTAGCAGTTTAGCAGTGTTTCAAGTTATTCTGGGATTTTATTGTTATAATTTTTTAAATTGTCTATTTTTTAGTTTTTAATTCTATTTCTCATTAATGTATTTATATTCATCTTTGTTTTTTGTTTTTTTGTTGTTGTTTTACTTTAGATAATTGCCGTTTTTTTTGAAGGAACAGACTGTCGCGGTTTTTTAAATTTTATTATGTGTAGTGTTTTAACATAAATTAATCAATAAATATGTATATAGTTTATGCCATTAGTTTAATTTGAAACTTCCTTATTTAAAAAGAATCAGATTTTAAATTATAAATACTTTTTCTTTTAAAACCTGTTGCATATTTTTTTCAAATTTTTTAAAATTGTTTTCAATGTACGTATGTATCATATTCCACATTTTTGTTTTTGTTTTTGTTTTGTTACGTTTAAAAAAATTGTTAAGAAAATGCTTTTAAATGATTTCTAGTTACTATAATGAAAATTAAAAAAGTAAAAATTGAGGGCATGCAAAATTTAATGCAAAATACAGTAAATACTTTTATCCAATTAATTTTTGTAATTTAAGAAGAGAGGTAATTTTTGAACTCCATTTAAAAATTATAGCAAGCAAAATACAACATTTTATTTAGTTTGTAAAATTTTTTTATTAAAAAGCTGAACGTTTTCGACTATCATCAGTCCTTATCAAAGCATCTAAAAATTAAAATCATCTAAAAAAATTTTTTAACCATAAACGACAAATACATTCAATTAAAAGATATAAAAAATAACAATTTTCTCAAGTTTATGCTGTTACTGTTATGGTTAAAAATTTTTTTTAAATGAATTTAAACAATTTTTAGATGCTTTGATAAGGACTGATGATAGTCGAAAACGTTCAGCTTTTCAATAAAAAAATTTTATAAACTAAATGAAATGTTGGATTTTGCTTGCTACAATTTCGTCACAAAAGTACGTTATATTTAAAACAATAAAAATACTTTACTTATCTCTTAGAGTTCTAAGAACAATAATCTCTGCTATATAATTTTAACTTACGTACTACTATATATTAGGTTTTCCTTTTTGTTTTCGATTCTCTCAAAGATTTATTATAACAAAAATGAAAAAATCCCAGTTAGATAAATGGCAGAACCAAAACATGGGTGGAAAAAGAAAATTGTTTAGTAATCGTTACGATATAATTCAGTAACAAGATTATTCAAAAGAAACACGAACCCCAAGCAACATTTTGTTAAGAGTTGGAAAATGGCAGACGAAAGAGAGAGAGAGAGAGAGATTCAAGAGCAAAAAATAGGGCTTACGGATAAGCCACGATGACGGACAAGACTCCAGCTCAAAACCTATTAAATTGTATTTTTATATAAAATTAACATGAGCGAGGGGCATTTGCAGTTGATTGTACATGGGCCATACTCAATTTGCTAAATTTAATCTTTGCCTAGCTGCGCAAGCCATCGATTAGCTACGTGCAGTTAACTATTGCAAATTATTTCTTGCACTTGATTTACATTTTATATCTTACATTTATTCTATTTGTATCTTTAAAAAATGTTGCATTTTTTTTATTTCAATATTTTTTATAGAGAAGTCTTTTGGTGGAGATTGTGGAGAAAATTGTGGGAGAAGAAGTCATAGCTGCTTTATTATGACAATAGTCCTGCTCACAACATCTTGGGCATAGGTCAATTTTTGCAGAAAATAACATTGCGGTGCTGGAGCAACCACCCTACCCATCAGTTCTGGTTCCCTGTGAGTTTTTCCTCTTTCTTAAACTCAAAGAAGTTATTAAAAGAACTCGGTTTCGAGACTTGGTATCCATTTAAACAGCCGTAGCAAAGGAGAGCCGAGCAATTGCTGTGGAACTTTTCCAGGAGTGCTTAGAAGCATGGCAGAGGGATTGGTAGAAGTTCACCTGGGTTCAGTAAGTTTGCTTCGAAGGAGACGGTTTATGACTATCCAAAATTGTTTATATAAGTTATCGTGACCCGTTTCCACTCTTTTTATATCTAGATAGATAGTTGAAAAATATTGTTTTAAGCACTGGTTGCCAATTGATAGTCAGTGGACATACGAAAAATGTTAGAAAAGTAACGGGACTGTAAAAATAAGTAATTACTTCAAATGCCACGTAAAAATTACAACTAAGTTAAATTTATCCAAATATTTAAACAATTTTTACAACTTGTGTTTTCCATTTGAAAAGAAGCCCACACAATACCAAAATAAATAAATTTAAAGCTGCAAAAGCGATTGCTTAGTTCTAATTTATGTGCATCTTTACCCTATATAAAGAAGATGGATTTTGTAATTTTTATTGTTTCAACCAATCTGTAGTAATCTCAATGACACCCTTACATAGATATTTCAACTTGATGTAGAATGTCGAAAGGAAATGATATAGTCATTGCAAGAGAGAACCAAATGTCATCATATTCCAAATAAGAGTTAGTATGTGTCGAAAAGCTTTTTATGGTAGCAAGGTAGAAACACATTATTGAAAACGAATATTTATTTACTCAGTTTTGGAGTAAATTACACCAGAAAACAGGTTATTTGTTAGTTTAGATTTTAATTAATACACAGAAAAATAAGCATTTTTGTTATGGTATATGGTGTGTAAGTAAATTTTATTAAAGAGATTTGTTTAAGAAATTACTTGGAGTTTAGGATATAATCAAAGACAAAACCTTTAGCCATATACAAATAATAAAAAAAAAATATAGAAAAGCATCTTGCTTTTCAATTTGCTGTTACATCACTGTATAAAATAACAAATTATAAAGTTAATTACAAGTTTTTTTTTGTAAAGTTTTGACAAAGATGTTATTTTTTCAACAAGACTGGGTTCAATATTAATTATTTTTTTAATTTAGGAAGAGTAATATTTTTTAAAATCCCTTTGTAAAATATATATTTATTTGTAAGTTTATTACAAAGCAATTTATTTTTTATTAAACTAACATTTAAAAACATAATCAATATTAAGAAACGAATGTTTTTGGTTTACTTCAAGTGCTCATTAGCAGATTAACACAATTTTTGGCATTATCAAATTTTTTCATTGTCCAATTTGCTTTTTTTTTCTTAAATTGATACGATTTGTAACAAGTTTACTGACTTCCTTTCCGAGTTTTACAAAAATTTGATTAACATTGTACAGGTTAACATTTTTTTAGCGACTTACATAAAAACCAATAAATTTTATTTTCCTCTCTTTGAAAATTTTTTTTTTCCTGCAACTTTTTACCGAGATATTTTAAAGAAAGAAGTCAAACAAGCATGTGGTAGTGAATAAATTATTTTGCTTTTCGTTCGCGAATAATTATTGCTTGGATGTTGAAAAAATGCTTTGCTTTAAGTAAAAAGAGTAAAGTAAGTTCAATATTTACAATCAAACACTGGAAAATTCTTCTTTGATAAAAGATTTTCAATTAAGTCAACAATATATTGAGGTACTTGCTATAGAATGTCTGCTCATTTAACTTCTTGTGACCACCTTATCGACACGAAAATCAATTATCTGTTTACAAAATAGAAAAAGAAGTGCGCTAACCACTTTGTCGTCTCATTTTGCAATGTATAAATATAAACCATTGTCATCCGTTTAATTTTTTTCGCCTGTAAAGAAAAATAAACTTAATGGTAAGATTAACCTTGATAGAATGGCAAGATAGTTTGATAGAATAGCAAATATTTGGAATAACGTAACAAAGCGAGTCTCCGAAGCAAGATATCAAAGCTTCTCAAATCAAACTTGAAAATGTTGATCAATGATGAATGATAGTTAAACAAGTCGCAAAATATTTGATAAAATATTGCTATATTGACTGTAATTGGAATGCATTACAACTATATCAAACAAAATCCATTTATGGTTTTGTTAATAATTTTTCTTGTGAAAAAAATTTTTTCACAGTTATTTTCAACACTTACAATCAGGTATCGAACCGAACCCGAACAGGATTTGTAAACCCGTACTAAACACCAAAAAAAATATTAACACTATAACTGCTAAAAAAATTCTACAGTCAACAACTTATAGGCCTACTAAAGGTGAATCGAAGCAGCACAGTCCTAATTGTTTTAAAAATAAGAGGTATTTAAGTTTAATTTTTAACGGAATAATGCAATTAGATTTTATACCGCGATTGTGTGAATCTAATTCGCCATCAATACGGTGCTCTTTAACTACTCAATCATCGCGCCGATTTTTTATAACAAACATGGGTTTAGACACGCATAATTTTTTCATCTACATCGAAATAACATTTTATTTTTATCATACACGGCAAAAATTTTTAATCTAAAAATAGCTCACCCTCATTGGTGGTGCTAAAAGTTTTAGAAAAAGTTTGAAGTCGGTGGAAAATTATAAAATTTGTATCTTAAAACTTATATTCATGCTTCAAAACTTATAAAAAAGGAAAAAAGATTAACGCTAAAGGGTTTGCATCCCCTAAAAGTTTTAAAATACCTACTATAAAATACAGAAACAAAATATTAAAACTGTTTACAGCTGCTTGAAAACTTAAAAAAATAAGTGAAAAATGATTTTTACCTTGTAAAATTTATTTTTTTAAAATTCTGGAAAATTTAGACTTTATTTTGACTTATAAAATTTAGTGAAAAGATTCCAAGACAACCTAAATGATACGATTGTGCAAGCTTGATGACGAAATAAAACTTTGAAATGATTTAGACTTTATTGACTTCAGTGAGCCTAATGTTATAGCATGCACAGTAGTAGAATGAAAAACTTAATAAAAAAACTTGATCATTGCTTGTACTATACCTTATTTGTCATACAAGATATTTGCGAGTAAGATATCAGTCTAAAAAGGATCTAAAAAATGCATATACATACCACTATAAAAAGTTTTAAGACCTTATCACGAACCTAAAATAGTTCTAAAAACTTAATATAAAAAATAAAAGTAGAAAAAATTTTTGCTTTCACCTTTGGGACTCACAAAATTATTATTATACATTCATTCAACTTTACTGAAACATAAGCTACAAAGTTGGTTTTAGAATTTACACGTAAATACCTTGACGGTGAATGGTTGTAATTTTAATTTTTAAAACCTATAGACTAGGGGTTCTCAACCCGTGGCCCGCAACGCACTTTTTTGTGGCCCGTGAGCTCCTTTCCGAAATCCAAAGAATATTATACATGTCTGAAATTTCAAGCCAATATCTATATATCTGAGATCTGATAGAACCTACAACGCTGCTTTAAACCACAGCCTCCGCTGGCTGTGCAAGCGTTTTATGCAAAAAGGTAACATGACAAAAATTTTTGATTTTTCTTTTTTTAAATATTTTTAAATCATAAATAGTTACAACTGTGCAAATTTCAACCGCCCAGCTTATTTAGTTTGTGAGATATTAGTGTTTAAAAAATGCAAAAAACTTTGCATTTTTTTAATGCGAATATTTTATGCAAGAAGGTAACATGAATACAATATAAGGCAACAAGATTACGCATGAAACAAGTCTAGTGAAGGAACAATCAAAACAATTAAAAAAACTTGCTTATTTCGTCATATTCCTAAAACAATGAATTACAAAAACTTGATTTATTCGAAACAATGATTTTGCTCATGTTACCTTCTCGCATAAAACGATTCGTACTGATTAGCACGTGCTATTTGGAATTATTTTGTCAAAACGACTGCGTCTTTCCGTAAATTTTGTAAGTTTCTGATTCCATTGAGTGTTATTTTGTGTGATCGGAGATGACGACTAAGAGAAAGGCTGAACGCTGCAGGGAATTCCACGAAGAATGGACAATAGACTATTTATTCGTTGAGAAAAACGAAAAGGCAATATGTTTGGTTTGCAATGTTACTGTAAGCTCTCTGAAAAAATACAACATCAAGCGCCACTACCAAACGCATACGAATTTTATTCGTGAACATCCTGTAGGCTGAGAACTTCAAAAATCCTTGATAACGAAAGCCTGCGAAGAACTTGAATACCGCAGAAACATGTTCAGCAGTGGCAATAAACGATTGAAGGATCAAACATCTGCTTCATTCGAGCTCGCTTTGTTGATAGCCAAAAAGAAAAGGCCTATGGTGGAGGGAGAAGAGATTATCAAACCAGCTTTGCATATTGTGACGAAATATCTGGGTGACAAAGCTAGCACATTTGCAACTGGTATGCCGTTGTCTGACAGCACGATGACCAGACGGGTGGAAAGGATGTCAGAAGACGTGAGTGAACAGTTGATACAATCTCAGAAGGATCCTGTCTTCTTTTCGATCGCATTGGATGAGAGTACTGATGCTACAGATACAGCCCAACTAGCCATATTCGGGAGGATTGTGGATCAAGAATTGAACGTAAAGGAGGAGCTACTCGGTCTTGTCGCTATGGAGGGTCGAACGCGAGGAGTTGATATATTGAACGCGCTCAAAAAATGTGCCGAAAAATGAACTTTCAGTGGGAAAAGTTGACCAGTGTTTGCACTGACGGAGCTCCAGCTATGACCGGATGTAACGTTGGATTCTGCGCTCAGTTAGAACAGTTTCTAGGAAGAACACTGCTGAAGTAAAATTGCATAATTTATCAGGAATCGCTCTGTGGGAAGTCATTACAGATGAAAGACCCGTCATGTCAGTGGTCGTGAAATGTGTGAATGATATACGAGCTGCAGCTTTAAAAAAAAGAGAATTTCCCCAATTGCTAGACAAGGTGAATGAACAGTACGGGGAACTTCTTCTTCATACAGAAGTGCGTGGGCTTTCTCGGGGGAAAGTACTAGCCTGATTCCTCGCCGTCAAAGAACCACGTGTATAATTTCTTATGTGAGAAGAAGATGCTTCCGGAAAAACGACAGAAGCTAAAAGACCCGTCATGGTTGAACGATCTGGCTTTCTTGACAGATATCTCGGGACATCTGAACACACTGAACAAACGCATGCAAGGAAAGCAGCAACTCGTAAGTCACCTCAATGATCAAGCGAATTCATTCCGACAGAAGCTACAGTTATTTTGTCATCAATTAAGTGAGAGATGCTTCGACAACTTCTCAGCATTAAAAGATAGAATGGCGGAACCGGCAACAGAGTGGATGAAGATTTTTATGTTGACAAGCTTGACGTGATGATTGAAAATTTTGAGCAAAGGTTCGAAGAACTAGACTCGGATAAAGCGAAACAAGAAAATCTACTATTCATCAATCCATTTGCAGTCGATCCTGGCAAAATGAATTTCGGAGTTCAGGAACTGATCGATCTTCAAAATTCAGCGGCGCTCAAAGCACGCTACGAGAAGTTATTGGTGATGGCCACAGGGCAGGACTTGGTGGACTTTTGGAAGGCCGTACCAGTCACAGCCTTTCCAGAGTTACGGTCATTCAATGCGAAATTTATCTCTCGTCTTGGAACGACGTATCTGTGCGAACAAGCTTTCTCTACAATGAAATTCGTAAAGTCGAAGTACAGAACTAGGCTCACACATGCACATCTAGAGGTATTGATGAAATTGGCTGTTACCGACTTGCAACCAAGATTAGAAGATTTGGTAATGAAAGTGCAGCTCCAGGGCTTGCATTGAAAAATTGAAAATGGAAGGAATAAAACGTTTCTTATTTTTGTTTTTTTCTCTGTATTTAACTATTTTTGCGTGACCCGCGACCGCCGCCCCCAAATAAGATTGGCCCGCTGAACATAAAGGTTGAAAACCGCTGCTATAGACCTACCAAAATACCTCCGTTTTAAAGATTTTCAGGCATGTAAATCGTCACCATGGTCTTCCAATAAACATGCCATTTGACACCCATGAGATATAAATTGGCTAGAACTATAGCTTTACAATTTGGAAATAATATTAGCATTTTCAGCATTTCAACCTGTTTACCAGCATTTAAAATTTAAGAACAATTAAATTTTTATGCACTGAGTATATTTTTCAAAACATATAATCCACCTGCAAAAAGATACTTGGAAAAAAATCTTATTTTACAACCAAATAATTTATTTCGCTGTGTTGCACGCCAAATTCAATTATATAATCTTTTTTGGAGTAAAGGTTATTATTTCAATACACAACATTTCAAAATTGATATTTTTGAACGCCAAAAAGATTTTGAATACATAACAAAGTTAATATTTTCTACTTAGATTTATTTGTTACGTTTGGGCTTCACTGTACAATCGTAAAAAACCATGATTTTGGCAAAATTTTTTGCTAACCTGTCACCAACTCTTTTGGTCTGCTATGTCTATGGTCATGCTTTTAGTATATACGCTTGCAAAAATGGACAAAAAAATATCTAATAAAATTTGAGATTGAACAAAGCCCGAATAAAAAAATCCCTCTTAACGGCTTTCGTTGAACTAAAATTGGATCTGAACCGGAGCTAAATCTCTAAAAATGAAACTTCCAAGCCTGAACCCGAAAAAAAACGTCGCCAAACCTGAACCTAAACCGAAACATTATTTTAAATATTTTAACGCCCTATTTACAATTTCAGAAGGAATTAGTTTGCAACATTCAAAGAAATTCATTTACAGTAGACAAGAAAAATGCAATAAAAAAAAATCACTGTCTCTGCAGTGACAATTGAAATTATAATAGATATAAAAATTTTTTTGGCATAAGTTGGCGTATATGCTATACAATTGTAATCTTCAAATCGATTTAACTAAATTTTTTTTAGTTTTCAGCCATCCTGTATTATTATTTTTAGTAAAGACAATATGTATTTTTGTTTAGTTTTTTTTATTTTTTTACTGCCTTTTTCTTCACACTCTCAAAAATTTTTTATTTGCAAACAAATAAAATTAAGCAATAATAACTTTGATGACGTAAAAAAACAATGCATTGGACAAACATTATTTATTGAAGAAACAGAAAAACAGAGAGAAAACCCCAAAGAAAATGGAAAACCTGGAGTTCAATGTCTTAAAGGAGACAAAGGAGAAAGCGGATCAATGAACGAAACTAAGATCCAAGCGATTGTCGACAAAAATTTTCAAAATTATATCAATTCAACCAAGAACGCTTCTACGATTTCTCAAAGTAAATACAAAAAGAAATTAAAAACTTATAACTTAAGTAAAAAAAACTATACTATAAATAAGATCATTAATGTCATTCAAGTACTATATGTTTGATGCAGCTATTACAGTACATTGTTGGCAGCGTGATTGAATGGTTCAGAATGCCGTGATTTTGATCAACAGAATTGCGGTTTAAAAGCAATTTACACCATTCTGTTGTATCATTTGTAAAGAAATTTTGCAGTGCTTTTCCCTGTTTGGCCGTTCGGCAATCAGTTACAAATTTCAATCATATATCTACTTAACATCTTAACTTATCTACTTAATATCTACTTAACATCTTAACATCATCTACTTAAAATAAAAAACTAATAAGAAGTTTCATCAAGATATCAAAACTTTGGGATTTCCGGAAGCAGTAAGGGGTAATTGCTTGACAATTGCTTTATGTACGTATAACGTTTTCGACTCGTTTTTCAAATCAGGAGGATAAATATAGATATAAAATGAAAAAAACATACTGAACAAAATACGAAACTGCTGTTTCGAAACTACTGTATTAAATCTTAATCATTTCCTATTGCCGTTAGATCCTTTTGAAAAAATATTGCATAGTTTTCAAAAAAATAGTTAATTGGGAACAAGAAAAAAAAAATCTACTTTCTTTTTTTTTAATGAATCGATTTTTTCCTGTTTTTTTTTCTTTTGTTTTTAACTCCTATAAGATCCATATGTAATAGCCGTTTGGACCCTGTAAAAAATATTTTTTCTATTGTAACTGTTTATTTAAATCTCTTTTTTATATCCTCTAACAAATACTGTATTTAAGTTTTGTTGGGCACAATTTACATAAAAGTTTCATTTCACACATTTACTCAATGACAGCTAAACTTTAACTAAACCAGAATATCTATGCTGGGTTCGGTAGGATCCTGTTCTTCTGTATAATGTTTCGTTCATTAAACAAATACAATTCTATCTTTTTCAATAAAATAATCCCGATAAAAAATTGTTAATACCTATTTACAATTATTATATTATTGAGCAATTAGAATTGAGAAAGAGTAAATTGTAGCAATATAATATGTCAAAAATTTACATCGTCTAAATGTTTTTCGCCGAACAATATTAACCGCAGAAAATACTGTGCCCTCTGTCTCACAAGCTTAATTGAAAAGCACAAAATATTTGCTCAGAATGCCAAAAACAGATTTCGTATCACCAAACTACTTTGTTGTAGATGAAGAGTTAACACCGCAATTTGAAATATTTTTTAAAAAGCTATAAGCCACATAAAACAAGAAGCACAAGACTTGAGTTTTGCTTTTGTTAAAGCTCGTCAGTGATGCATATCTCAGGAAAATTCAAACCGACTATATTGTCTATGGAGTGTCTGTATATGTAGTCTTAACCACAGGAGATAACACCACTATAACACACGAGCCAGACAACAATTCCACTCTAAGCAGCTTAACAAGTAAAATTTTTTTCATTTGATAAATTGGTTTAAAACAAATTTTCAATGATCTTCCAAGTTACAATCCCAACAAATCAGAAAAATTTATTTCTAATTTCTGTCAATTATTATTCCTTTGAATTTTAATTTCACCTTTGAATACTGCTATTTATTGTAAAAATCATAGCCTGATTTAATGTAGCTTGATTAAAAATTTAACACTCCAAAATTGTAGCGTCAGTAAAGGCCCAATAAAATACGTGAGTAACACGAAAGTATTTTTAGTGCTTTTTGCATTATTTTAAGGTTATTCTAATCAAAAAATACCAATTTTGCGTTCAAAACAAATGAAACTTTCAGACAGAAATTTTAATTTTTTAAAGCAAATAAAAAAGGTTTTATGCAGATATCAAGATTCTTGAGCCAAAATAAAATAAAATCACAGGCTGTTTTATTTATTCAAAATAGGTAACTGGATCATTTAAACTAGCCATGAATGTTACTTTTTCATTTGCAATTAGATTTAAAATATTAAAAAAAGCAGGATATTACATGAGTGAAATGTTGATTAAAATTCATAGAAAAAGTCTGTTTTAATCCAAATAACGCTAAAATAAAACAAGAACTTAAATGTTATCAAATGACGTCACGAGATGACATGTAATAGATTTGTTAACTTTACTAGGTCAAAAATTTGCAACTTTTAAGCGGCCAACATTCACAGAGTTAAAATAGACTCTGTGCATGCAATCATGTGTAAATTAGACATTGTGTATCTAAGGGTTAAAGAAGGAATATTGATAGCTTTTCGGACTCTAAAAATATGAGTTTTTTGTTTTGCCCTCAATAAAAAAATTTCACTACAAAAACGGTAAAAGGTTGAAGCAAATTTACCCTTTAAAATTAAATTCCTTAGACAGCAATTTGAAGAAATTTTGTTGTAAAAATGACGAAAACTTCTTGTAGTAACTGGGCTACCACACCGCTTTTATTAACGAATGGCTTTATTTTAGAGGAAAGTCCAATGTTTTAAAAATAATTCGTGTGTTTGTTTGTAAAAAATATACTTATATTGGATTTTTGTGTTTAATTCATTCTAGTTTGAGCAATAATCTCCGTTTACCAACAAAGTTACCAACAGATAGACCAAAGTGAAAAGACGGTTAATTACCCAAATTATTAAAACGCAAAGTGTAAACTAAAAAAAAGTCTTCACTTTACGTTCAACAAAAAAATACTTTTTCGAGCTTTAAACAAAGACTTTTTTATGCCAAAGAAATTTTTTTGTCCACATTTTTTGAATCAAAATTGATGCTAACCCTGACTTAAAACGACGCTGATCTCATTATTTTAATAAAAAATTGTAATATTATACTTTAATATAGAACCATAAACGCATGTTGGGTTCATTTATTGAGTGCAACATTCATCACTGCAAAATTTGCTTAAAGATAGTTGCCACTGTTTGCAAGCGTGCCAAATATTTATCAATGTTTGACGTTTTGCTTCCTGTAAATAGTTTCTTCATTATATCTGACTGATGAATTGAATGTGTATTGTTTAGCTTCTTAAGTCTAAATTCACTGCTTTCCTTTCTGATAAAACTAGATTAAATGCTATTTCTTTTCAAAACTAAAAATGCATGACTTTAAGCTTATGTACAAAGTTGTTAAATAAAAATAAAGCAACTGATACATTTTGATAAAAACTATTCGGTTAAATTAAAGTAATGGTACGTGAAATATTTGGAAAACCTTTTTCCATATATATTTTAGTTTTAAAATTATTAGAACCAACAAAAAATTTTTTATATATTCTTCAATGCTCACTTGTAGACCAGCTTTTACAATTGAACAAAAAAATTCATCAACAAGAGCTATTAATAACAAACATCATCAAACAGCTTCAAGATGTTGAATTGCTAACAAAATGTCCAAGTGTGCCCAAGGAATGTAAGTGGTCAATAATAAAATTTGTACTTAAGATACAAAAATTAAACAAAAAACATCTTATTAAAACTGTCCCAACTAACTGTTTTGCCTGTATGGTTCATCAGAAACACAACATTTTATTTAAATACAATCTTACTCCTGATAAGATCAAGAGTCAAAACAGTCTGTTGGGACAATTTAAATAAAATATTTTATTTGTGTTCTAATAACTATTTTTATACTTTTATGTATTTTATATCACCAACATAATTTTATACTTTAATCTATAAGTAACCTCAAACCTAATTTCCACATGTAAAGTATTTCTTTGCTCATCGGCGTAAACCCAAATTGGAATTTCTTAAAAGATGCAATCGGTTTTTTAAGTAGTTTATCAGCATTTGACACAAACCTTCAAAATTTTAGTTTACGTTACATGAGCTCACTAATCACTATTTGATTACAGCGTATGTAGCAGAAGATGGTTGGCAGGTGCTTTTTGCAGCGCGGGCCATAAATACGTCTGGCCTTGCTATTAAATATAACAGACCGAAACCAAGCCTGCCAAAACAGAAAGGTATCTACCTATCCCGATGTTTGGCAGGGTTATGCTAATTGGAAAACTTTCTTTTCAGGACGGGGCAATGTCTGGAAAAAAATGACTTTTTCAGGACACATTGCCAATAAGTTTTGAGAACCCACTGTACTCCAGCTGAACATCAAAAGCCTCGCTGCGACCAAGATATACATTTTGCATTATCTTGTTCTGCAGTTTGAAGCACTTGTCATTGTACTACATGAGACCCACTGCTCTGACGCAGATTGAGGCACTTGTCATCCTACTACAGGAAACTCAATGTACTAATGCAGAGATTTTAGTACTTCCAGACTTCCAACTAGCTGGGTCTTTCCTGGGCAGGAACTTGCCACGTTTATCAACCAGTGACTAAGATATACGCTTTTGGACTAATCTCAACCAACGTCGGAGATCAAGCAGTTGTGCGTCGACGTTAATGTTTATAAAATAGTCAACGTCTAAAAATCTTCACCAATGAGTCTTGAATCCCTGAATCTCCCAGTGCTTCCTCACCCCTGCCTTAATTCCGGCGATTTCCATTGTTGCAACGTTGATCGGGGTTTTCAATAATAACAGCTTGGGCGGAAATTGCTTGGCTCGCTGGGCAAGTAATAATGGTCTTGCCGTCCTATACAACACCAAAGACGTCGCCAAATTTTACTCCGGACGCTGGAACACTAACACCAATCCAGATCTAGCTTTTGCTAGCGTAGGTCCTAACAGTCGCTTACTGGATAGACAAAAAAGTTTCCCAGGTCACAATATTGACCTTCGCTTATCACACAAGCAAGGTTTGCTCTGTCAGTGCCAAGCAAATCTGTTAAGCGTTGAAACTTCCGCAAGGCCAAATGGAGTGACTACATTGCTTTGAGGAATAAATTTGCAAAGACGTTGTTGCCGCCTGATTCAATTGATGTGGACGCGGCTTACCAGGACTTTTGTAACATCATCAAGAACGCAGCCAAAAAGAATATCACACACTGTTATCGAAATAACTGTATTCCGTGTGGGATTGCGGAGTGTAAATCCCTCTATAAAACAATTTTGCGGTTTTCTTCACTCTAGTTTTGCTGCTACAAGCTTTACTTGCCAAACTTGACAGGAAGCGGAGGAATCGATAATCCGAAGCAATTCAAAGCATAGAGTTTATTCACTCTAGTTGAAAAGCATGGAGTATTTTAAACAACCTTACTACAAGTAGGTCACGACACTCTCCTCGTCACAGTCCAACTTTAATTGATGTTATTGCATCTCATTTATTCAGAAATAGATGATACGATGTTGTTGACTGCAATTAGTCTTGAATTATTTCTGAAGAAGTGTTTGACCTTGAAGGGCCACAACACCAAACCCAGTAAATATATCTGAAACATCTCGCAGAGAAAAAATTAACTGCTTTTCGTCAACACTTAACTGTGATCGATATGAGAGTTATCGCGCGCTTGTGGTAATTTTTTGTTGAAGATTGTAAAGCAGCGTTTTTAGTATTTAAACTATAATTTTTAATTCCAATTGCCAGTGAAGAAAATTCAGGTAGAAAATTTATTGTAATGTTGTTAAATATTTGTTTTAATAATTTTAGCTGGTTTTACAATGCTGGTAATTGATTCTGTATAGATATATAAAATTAAATTGTAAATTTAAACTGTAGCTTTCAGCAGTTATTCTATTTCTGTAAATAAGTGTAAATAAGGTTGACTTTTATTTTTTTATAGGTGGACACTCTCAGACTAAATTTTGTGACCTGGGGGGAAAAAATTAGGGAAAAAAATAAAATTATACCTAGAAGGACCAAGCGCGTCAATTGACGCAAAACTCGTTAACACGTCGAAATGAACCATACCAACCTGTTTACCAATAGTTTCTTGGTAGATATCATTATATTGTCTTTTTCTAAAGCAGTTTTTTTATGGCATCAAAGAACATAGACAGTGTACCTTACTATGACGTAATAATTGTGTTTTAAGTTTATTTATTTCCTATCAAGTTCATTTTATCAATCGCTCGTTGTGCTGCTACTGTCCTGATCTATGAAAAAGTATTTTACATTCGTTGTCACTCTTTTTCTGGTGATTCTCGGCGTCACCAGCTAAGCTATTTTGTATTATGAGAAATTTACGGGGCATGGCTGGGTGAGGGCCTGGCGGACAATACGTAGTAGTTTTCTGTTTTGCGTTAACTACAAAAAATCAGGTATAGGTTAGCCTAGTGTTGTGAATATTGCTGCCATAGCAGTTATTATTGTAAGGATTAAGTTGCAAAAGAGGATAAGCTGTATTTGAAGAGCATGCATTACCTTGACCAGGCTATATCTCAGTCATGGAAGCTCTAAATAGGTTGTTCCTGACAATAATGTTTTTTCCTAGCACCACAGGAGCAGCAAGTTTGAAATAATTTGTGTAACAAGCATTTTGCATAGTGTCTAACGATGAGTTGCGTTTTCACAAGTCAGAAACCAAATAAATTACTGATATCGTATTTTCTTTTCGTGCAAAACGTGTAAAAGGTTTGCTGCTGATTAAGCGTTGCAATTGTAGCAAATTATTGCTTTAGAGTCTTCTGATGGTGAGTACTCTGATTTCAAATCTGATGAACTCAACAATGTGATTGTGGATATTCAGTATATGCCGAAGAAGATAAGTTCGGCATAAAGTTTTGGATGGCCATCGATGTAGAGAACAAGTATCTATACAGGGTGTTTCATAATTAAGGCAACCGATTTTTTTTAATATAATGGGAATTTGAAAAGTGCAAAATCAATTTTGAATGTAGTAATACAAAGGTAAATAACATACAAATCGAACATTATCCCATTTATTCGATGTAACCACCCTTGTTACGAACTACAGCCTTAAGTCTACCCACAAATGCATCACAGGCGGCACGGATCTGCTCTTGAGGGATTGCGTCCCATTCCTTCTTCAGTTTTGCCTTCAGAGCATCAAGAGAAGAGTGAGGACACCTTCAGAGCATCAAGAGAAGAGTGAGGACAAGCTGAAACCTTTGCCTCCAAAATGGACTAAATAGAGAAGTCCAAAGGATTAAGGTCCGGGCTCCTAGCAGGCCACAATTCTTTGCTAATGAAGGATGGAATTTTCCTTTGAATCCATGTCTGTGTCATTTTGGAGCCATGTGATGGTGCTGAATCTTGTTGGAGACTACATGGCAAACCTTGGAAGTGTTTATCAGCCCAGGGTAGCAAGTGGGATTCCAAAATGTCGGAAACGTATCGTTCCGAGTTCAATTTCACCCCCGAAGGCACAAAAACCAGCGGAGATCTTCCAGACGGAGTTACCGCTGCCCAAATCATTACCGATTGCGGATTCTGACGTCTTGTTACGATCCTACCTTCAACTGAAGTAGAAGAACCCCAAACCCAGTCGTTCTGCTGGTTAACAACCTGTTGTATGTCAAATTTTTTCTCATCCGTGAACACCAAGTTGGGGAGCGTGCCTTGATCGATCTCATCCAGAATTTGACGACTTCTTTCCATTCTCATCCTCTTATGGTGTTCTGTAAGTTCATGACGATGAAGCATTTTGTAGGGTTTCTTACCAAGATCATCTTTCATCACTCGATACATCGTCGAATTGCTCACATTGGCTTCAGCAGCCAGTTTTCCATGATATCGATGCGGATTACGACGTAGCTTCTCTCGCGTGTTTTGAACCAGTTTCGGGGTACGAACAGTTCGTTTACGACCACGTCCTGGTTTATCCAATGTTGTCCCAGTCTCATTAAATTTTTTAACGATTTTCCAAACAGTTGTTCGGTTCATTTTTAACCTTTTTGCGATCGATGAATTACTTTCGCCTTGCTTGTGGAACTTGATAACAATGTTTCTATCTACTGTCATTATCTAAATTCTAATGTTTAGCTTTTAAGACCTGAATTGCAAAGACAAGGTTATAAGCTTCAAAATTATATCAAATTTGATGGCTATACATGTTTTTACAGGGTTTTAAATAATGGTCAAAATACAGTTGCCTTAATTATGAAACACCCTGTACAATAGATTTTCTTATCTTGGGAAGGACTGGACGAGAGGTGGAGATGCCAGCTTGCCAACGGATGTATGTGGTGATAAAACTAATGATTATTTATTTAGCCAAGGTTTTAATGTCACGGGTGACAATTACTTCACTTGCTTGGACCTTTCATTGAGATTCTCGAAACGGCAGAGCAGTTTGGTGGCGACAATTCGAGCAAACCGAAGGAAGAAAAATTCCAGACTTGTTGAAGAAGAAGCTTATGTTCATAGCACCATGGCTGTATACTCCACAGGGGACACTACAGCGACTATCGCTTCTTATCAGTGCAAACAGTCGAAGTCTTTAAACATTCTTAGCACCCTACATAAAAAGCTGTTATTCCAGAGCACAATAATCCGAAGCGTCAGCCAGAAACCGTGCTTTTTCATAACCAGACGAAGGTTGGTGTGGATGTTTTGGATCAAATATCCAGGCTGTATACAGTGAAAGCTGTTAGCAGAAGATGGCCAGTACATATCTTTTATAATATCATTGACATGGCTCTAATAAACAGTTGAGTTATCTACAAAGCTGTGTGCAAGAGCAACTTCAGCCATAGAGCGTATATACAAAAATGTGAAGAACTCTCTGGTAGCCTTAATGGTGCAACGGAGTCATTGACTTTTTAAAGATCTACGAGATCCAGTACAGGCTCTTCTGCTATACAAAAACTGAAAAAAGAGAGTGTGGCAGCTTGCTCCAAAAGACCGCCGCACGAGTTCTGAAAAATCGTGCAGAAATAGAAAAACTAACGTCTGTGTAGTGTGTCAAAGCCTAATAGGTGGAAAGTGTTGCAGCAAATAATGCTTGTCCTGTCCATAATAAAGCTTTGAAAGCATGCTCGTTTCGTTGACCTAGATACTTGGCAATGTTATAAATTTTTAAATGTGTACGGTCTGCCTTTCAAAAACCTTATAATATAAAAAGAAATGCCTACAAATTTAAAAAAAAAGCGCGTGCGTCAATTGACGCGTTTGGTCCTTCTAGGACAGTGGTTTTCAACCTTTTCTGTACCGTGGCCTATTTTTCAAGCCAAGTTAACTTCACAACCCACTTTGGTTAACAAAATTAAATTCTCATCCCAAAATCATAGTGTTCTCTAAAAAAAAAAAAAAGAAAAAAAAAGGTCTTCATGTGGTTGACTGCACAGGACGCCAGAAAAATGCCTAAAAAATGGGACGGATGGCAAGCCTAATTATACATATATATTATACATATTGCTTCCATTTTGATTTATGCTCCATGGCCCACTAAAAAAACCACTGTGGCCCACTACTGGGCCATGGCCCATAGGTTGAAAACCTCCGTTCTAGGAAGTTGTAAAATTTGGTTCTTCTAGTGTTAAGGACAACACCAGCTGAAAAATTAGCTATGTACACTAAATCACAAGCAATTAAAAAACTTTGCGGCTGAATGCAGTTGGTTCCATCTTTGTCTACTTTGGCAGCTTTTATTAAATCATGGCATGCTGTTCTATGCAGACAAAAAAAATATTTGCACGTTAAAACTTTTTAAGTAACCAACATTATGCAGTAACCGATTGTTCATTTTTAACAATGTTTTTTCTTTAAGATTACGCAATAGTCCGTTTTTCTTCAAAGATTACACCGTACAGAATTTCTTTTTTTTCCTTGTTAAGACGATACGAATTTTGTTTTTTCAAGCTCGGCCAAATTGACGCCATAGCTACTACTAAAAGCGTCACGAGAAGTGCCAAGCTACTATGATATCGACTTTATATGCAATATTAATGCATTTAGATATTTGACAAAAAAATCTGTCTCTTTATATGATTTTTTGCATTTAAAACATTTTCGAAAAACACTGGTAATTTTTTGATAACGTAGAGGTATTGAAAAATACTCATAACGATCTCTTGAACGGAGAAAAGTTGTGTAATATATTTTAATAGTATTGATATTTGTAAAAGTGTATGATTATAGAATTTAAGATAAATTTATAGTCGTCCAAATAAGCTATCCGCTCAATTAGCTGCCTGCAAAATCAACTTGATCAAGGCAAAGCCTAAAATACTGAGCAAAACCGCGAGCTGGCTTGAAAAAAGTTAATTAAGATCATTACTAAAAGCATAAAATTATAGTTTGTTTCCAAGTGCGACTATTCAAAAAGTCATAAATTCGCAAAAAAATCTGTTTTTTTAACCTTAAATCTAAAGATACAATATTTGTTAGCTTACAATCTTATTCGAGATGTCCAATGAAAAATAATCAAAAATTTGCAGATTTTTAACTAGAGAAATAAATAAAATAATTAGAAGTATTTACTGTAGAGTGGGCTTTTGAAGTCAGGTCGTTGTAAAGAATAGAAGTTAATTTTGATTCTCTGCATAGCTCTCAAACATACAAATATAATTGTTTATAATAAAATGTTTGTTTAGTTTATGTGCAATACTGCTCAGTGGGAATGAAATATGGAGACAGTAGAGTTGACAACAGTCACATTACTGCATCTTCTTATTACAGTGGTAATTATCTACCAGCGCATGGAAGATTGGATTACCCGGGGGTGGAAAACCCTCACAGGTGGGCCGCTTGGGCAGCACAAACAAGTAAGCATTTATTTTTTTTTCCATGTTTTTCTGTAAATGTAACAAATACGAAATATTATAAAGTCAAGTATTGCTCATCCAACCTACTTCATTTTATCCACGGCCTACTAAAGATATTGAGTAGGCCGTGCTTCATCAAATAATGTTAGTTTATTGAGTTCAGCTCATGGAGATTGATAATTATTGTTAGCTGACTAATTTTTATTGTGGATTTCAACTCACTTTACTCTAATTTACTATAAGCTAATATTTAATACTCTGCAGTAATTGACTGAAACTTTGTGCTATTGTGTAGGACAATGAATTGAAAATAAATTATGACAAACGCTATTGTTGCTAAATTTGCGAGACAGGTTTGCTTGTTTCCAAAGTACGATTTGTTAAATATAATTTATTGCTGATATGTTAAACTCGTGAACATATGCGGGTCGTATGGATGAAATTTTAGCTTATAAATATGCCGAGCGCCGCAATCCGTGTAGAAAACAAAGTGATAATCTTTTTTTAGTATTCAGGTTTAACCAAGAAATTAAATTAGATTTCCTTGACACTCATGGGCGCATGCAGTTAATATGGACGATAAAATGGCGGTCACTACAGAAGTTTCAATTAATGCAATCTGACTATGTTTTTTGTTTAGCTTTTAAACTTCACAATTATTATAATTCTGCTTGCTTCAGTTAAAAGCGTACTCTTTCCGGAACTTTATTATGTTACACTTATGAAGAAAAGAAAATATTTTCAACCATATTAATGATTTATGAAAAATTAAGATTTTCAACGTTACATCATATTTGAAACATAATGTAAATATTTAACGAAATGTAATAAAAAAATCCAGAAATTTTTTTGATAAATAAAAGACAATAGGTAACATTGTTTCTGTCAAGGTCAAATTGGTGAGTGGATTCAAGTTGATCTTGAAGCAGCAACTTTTGTTACTGGAGTCATTACTCAAGGAAGAGGTGATACCATCAACGAAGTTCAATACGTTTCAAGTTACAAAATTGCTTATGGCAACACTACCAACAACATCCAGGAAATAATTGGTAAAAATGGTGATCCGATTGTAAGTAAAAAAACTAATTTTTGTTAAGAACAACATAACGATTTCAAATTGTATTAGATAACTACAAATTTAATATTCTTAAAGATATTTTTTCACTTTTGTACATTTTTTAGATTTTTTCTGGAAACACTGACACCAACTCGTACGTGATGAATAGACTTCCTCAACCAATCACAGCCCGCTATTTTCGGCTGATTGTTCAATCTTGGCAAAGACACGCTTCATTACGAATGGATTATATTACTTGCTAATCAAAACATTTTTCAACTGGAATTACAAAATGCTTTATGGACAGATTAATGAAATAAAATGTTAAATCAATTTAATCACAAAAACAAAAAAACTTTACAAGAACTTTACAAAAAACAAAAAGTTACAAAGAACTAGGCAACTGCTCGTAATACTTGTTTTCTTACAATGTTTTGGTGTAACCATTGTCCATTACAATTTTCTTGATGTTTTATATTTTCTGCCTTTGGTTCCGTTGTTTCATGTGTTTTTTTAAAGCAGATGTTGAGGGGTCTCATAAACAAATTTTGATATTTAATTTAATTTTTAGATTTGTTGGACTGATTGAGTCCTAGAAAAAGATAAAGTAGAATTTGTACACTTTTAATTCAAGGCCACATTTTATTTTCAGTACTGATGTTAGGAAAAGACTGTAGATTAATTATTTTATTTTAAATGTAAACTTTTGCGACAAATGAAAATGATTCAAATACATCGAGAAATTGCTCACTTAAGTTTCACGCTAGAAAATTACAAAAGCAACATCAACGTGTCTAAAAACACCTGTCTTTTATTTTTCTGGCATAAAAGTTATGCATGATTTTTCAAGATTTCCTTCCAAAAAAAAGTGTTGTTTTCTTACAGAACACGAACTGTTTCGAAAGAGCTTAAATATCTCTCCTTGAAAAACTGCTTTGAAGAAAAATACAAAATATAGAGTAAAGATATGATATCAATGATGCGCAGTGATTAATTGATTAAAATTAAATGCAAAATCAAAGCAATATTTAAAAAAAACAACAGAATGACCAGAATGTCAGTTATTAAGGGCCGCTTGTAATAAGACAATGAATTTTAGCCCAAACAATTTTTTTATCATGTTGTAATTCGTTTCTTGATATTTCTCTAGTTAAATAAATTTTTTGTTGTACAAAGTTTTAAAATAATCAATAATATTGAAAAAACCATTCAAAGCCTTTAGATTAATTAGTCTTTAAAAAGATTTTTTTTTTTAAATGTATGGTTTTGCAGAGCTTTCTTTAATTCCCCGAAATAAATAAATCTGCTTTTTTTACATGTTATGAAGGTAAATTTAGTAAAACAAAATAGCCTATATAATAATAGGGCATTTTCAACTAAATTCCATTGCCTTAGGCATGTTTATAGGCTATGGCCTATAAACCTTCCGTTAAGTCGGACACCCTTCTCCCCAAGCTGTCCTACTTAATGAGGGTAAACTGTAATTCGCTTCTTGATATTTCTCTAGTTAAATAAATTTTTTGTTGTACAAAGTTTTAAAATAATCAATAGTATTGACAAAGCTATTCTAAGTCTTTAGATTAGTTAGTCTTTAAAAAGACTATTTTTTTTTGATTTTTTTTGGGTAGCACTACGGTAGAATTGGTTGGCAATGACAAATGAGAAGGAATAGCCAGTGTATATAGAAAAGTTGAACATTGAAAACCACGGCGTCTCTGAGTGATTGAGAGAAAGAGAGCACATGAATGGCCGATAGCGTACTCACTTGCGCTTTAACAAAAAATAACTTTAGCCAATAGGCTAATTCTTTTATTGATTAAATAACAGAAAGACTTTTTTTTTCTTCACTTTAGTTTTAACGAACAATTTTTAAATAATTACAAGTTATGAAACCTATCAAGTAAATTTAAAACAAAACTTTGTAATGGTTTTCACTTCAATTATGAAAGAAAACAATAACAAGAAAAAAAACCAATAATCGGGAGATATTTTGAGAACTTGCTTAGGCAATCCGCTTGATAAAAAGATTAGAAACTGCGTAGCAATCGAATTATCATTAAAAGCGTAATAAATACTAGGCTAAAGCAAAAAATATAGAAATAGGTAACAGCAGCAATATTTGCGAAAGAAATAATGATAATTTTATTAGAGCAGCAAAATGATGATTAATAAAATAGCATCACTTGGTGGCAGATATAAGAAAAATTAATATTTTTTGCTTTTTATACGCATTTAACTAAAATGTGGTTCACGCAATGCAATAATTAGAGCTTTCTTTGATGTAAAACAATGTTCAACTGTTTCCTGTATTTTCTGAAAAAAGGCACGACACAACAATGTGCTTGCATGACTCAACAAATTGGTAAATTGTTATCACATTTCAAAATTAACGTCATTTAACTGGAAACAATCAAGCAAACTTTAAATGCATTTTGTGAGATATGGCACATACTAAAAAAATGCAATTAATTTAATAAAAAAGATGCATTTTTGTAAGATATCTGGTCAAAATCCTATTACTTAAGCGTCTCAATACTGGATAGCGGAATTGCTGCGCTACTTTTTAGTTTGGGCTTCTTGCATCAAGTTGTGTAAAGTTTTTGCAAGTGAAAAATATTAGGGTGTAGAAGAATAATGTTAGGTTGAATTAGATATTTTCAATATTCTTTAAACTACATTAATGCTGTAATTTTATCAAAAATCACTGATTAAGTTTTTATCAAAATTTTATAATAACCAAAAATATATAATAACCAAAAATAATAACCAAAAATTAAAAATTTACATAAACATAAAGAAGAACCAAATATCAGTGATGACAATTTTTCGGGGCCCAGTGTATAAAATTGTTTTTTTAGTTTCTAGCTCTTGACAATATATAAAACTATGAGAACAGCAAATTAAAGAATATTTGATACACCATAACAGCGTTATTGCGTCCATAAATTTCAAATAAATGCTGCGTAACATTTTCATCACATAAATACGTATATTTAAAGTCATAAAAACACTTTATTTATTTCATTAAATTTCGAGAACAAAAAATTCTTCCTTATATATTCTACATGTTACACATTTATGTTTGGTAAATCTGACAAAGAAATTTGCAGCAAAAAAGGTATAAAGCAATTTCATAGAATGCATTAGTGCAAACATAAAAATAAATGACAATCTATTTATTGAAGAATTATTAACAATACGAGTATTTGTATACAGATTATTCACAGACAACTGGCGTCATTTGAAATAGAGACATGAACTAAAAGTAGTAATCCTTTGAAAGCGATTAATATCAAACCTGAGAGAAAGAATGAGAAAGACAAGTCTTAATTTCAAAATCGATAATTGGAGTTTTTATTCTTAATGCAAACTGGTTAATGAGTTGTTTTAAAAATTTTTTCAGGGGTTATAATGATGCTTATGAAATTGGAACAAAAATGTAGAAAAGCTTTTATGCTTTTTTATGCTGTACGGGAACAAAAAATTTTACGCTTCCTTCCATTTTGATTTGCTGCATTTTACGACAATGAGAATCTTCTGTTTTAAAAAAAGTTAGATTAAGTATTTTTTTTCTTTCGATGAAATGATTTTATGGTGCGCGATTTACACTTGTAACATGTATGAGTTTGGTTAAAAAGAAAGATCTGCTAGAAATGCAAAAATAATTGATAAAATAAAAGGCTTACATGAATCTAACTGGATGGGCCAAAATGAAACGTCTAAGACTCAAATTCAAAACCTGATTTTAATTAGTATAAGTATAAACTAATTGTCTAGTCGATTGCAACTCTTCCAAAAATTGTCTTTTAATAAATCACCTTAATTAATTAGTCTAACTTAAACAAAACAGGGGCTATCAAACAATATTAGTTTTTGTATTGAGCGCGGTGCAATTGCAGTTGAATGAACATGAACTATACTTAACTGGACTAAATTGCATGTTTGACTAGCAACGCAAACCATAATTCATCTACGCATTAAAGTCATTGCTTCATTATTTTTACTTAATTTACTTTTTTTGTTTCTTTTAGTTTTTATTTTTTGATTGTCGCCAGCCACAAAGACTGTGGGTTCGGTACATGGATGAAGAAATTTTTAATACCTTGAGTTATGGTTGGCAAAGTCAAACACATCTATGAGCCGCCCATCACGTGCCCATTCCCGCGATCAATGTCAAAATTATTTGCAGATTTGACAAAGTAAAAGGCAGATGCAGCACTTGACATCTCCCAAGCACATTATGCCCGAACATGCATTAAGTGTCCAAAACTTTTTTATATTTTAATGTGGCTTGATTTGGCAGACACTCAATTGGTTTATAAGTCTTGCTTTGAAAACAAACTTACGGAGTAAAACAACTTAAACTTTATAAAATTTTGTAAGACAATGGACGTCTTACAAACTGTTTGTTTCAAAGAACATGTTCTATGCCAGATCATGGCAATTGCAAATTGTGCTCAGGCATCGTATCTCTCTTCAAAAATAATTTAAATTGTTAAAGCTGCTGCAGATAGGTAATATTATAAAAGTGCATATGTTTGAATTTTTATTTTAAAATAATATCTTTGACATTTTTCTGACAGGCACAATATGCTCAGACGTGTGACAAATTACGTACATTGAGCCCAACATAGGGTTAAGGTATTTTTTCTGTTTTCCGGTCTTAGCAAATAAGAAGCTCCAAATTACAGTCATATAGCTAAATAAAAAAGTTATAATACATAATTTCAACCTTCAACCATCTGTAATAATTGGACCTCTCTGATAACAGGTGGGGGTTAATCACTTGACGGTTTTTCAAAATGTAACTCCACCGACGCTATTCTGTGGTTCAGAAAAATTAATAAAAATAAAAAAAAGCAAAAATAGGAAAGGACGTAGTTGTTCATCTCATGGAGTTATTTTATAATTCTATTTTTATTTGAATTGCGACCAAAACATTTAAACATATAGTACCCAGATTTGGGCCGCATCAAGCCGACCTTGATTTCTAAAAGCTGAGGAGTTTCTGATATATCTCAACACTTTGATTGTAATGCAAAAAGTTAAGCAGAAAAGTTTTATATCGCTCTTCTTTTACAATGTAATTTTAACTTCATAAATCTATAGTTAATTTTCTGTCTTTTTATTAGTAGTTTTAAATTTTTATTATTAAATAATCTTTTTCATTATTAAATAATGATTGTATAATCGCTATACCACCCATACTTAATTTAATCTATTTACAAATTGCTTTATAAGTGTTACAATATAACGTTTTGTTGTTTTCAATTCTAAGCACGTGAAAAGTAACTTAAGAGCAAGTAACCTCTGAATAGTCTGCACAGAAGTGGAGAACCTTTTTAATATTGAAAGCCAGATTTTAAAATTTTTGACAAAGGAGGTCGCATAAGTTGAAACACCAAAGAAAATAGCCTAATCACTTTGAACCTGTCTCGTATTTTTCGATTTTGTTTCCAAAAAGAAGTGATTACCAAAAAAAATGTCTTCACTTGGAATCGGACTTGAGTTTCTTAATTTTGGTCCTAAAATAAAGTAATCTTTATTTAGAAAAATTTTCCTTTTAAATCGGACTTCAATTTTTTAATTTTCGTCCTTAAAATGAAATAATCTCCAAAAATAAAAAAGATTTTCAGCTTGGATCTGCCTCAGATTTTTTCATTTTTATCTCTAAAGATAGTAAACCCTCAACCAAAGGTATTTTCTTGTTTGCAGTTGTCATTGGCACATAATTATATTATCATGTAGGCTACAGGTTCACTATTTCTGGTCTAGCAGTTTTTTCTCTCTAGCGTTCAAGAACCGCTAAATGAGATGTTCTAGTTAACGCAAGACTTCAAATTATGTAATCCGTTTGCTGTTATGATTTTGTGATTGATTGTTTTGCGGCAAACTGTGACCAATGGTAAATTTGGTTTAATTCTTAATTAGTTAATTGTCCACCCAAATCTCAAAGTTTCTGTTATTTCCGGCATCACGTGAGGTGATGTTTTGAATAGTCCGCTTTTTGTTTTCAAATGATTCCAGTTGATTCATTCCAGTTGCTGCATTCTAATTGAGTTGTTCATATGTTGTGCTTGTAACTAGATTCTGTTTTGCCTGTAATTGTTTAAAGTGTTAGTTGACACCTGGAAATTAATTATATTGAAAGCAAGAACTTCTAAATCAAGGACATGCAGGCGCTAGTTTCAGATAATCCTAGCGAAGGCGACTGTTTTTTCTATTAATTTGCACAGCCGATAAAAGCTTATTGTTACATCATAGGGTAGACTTTGTGATCTACAATGCTAACTATGGTAGGTTCATTTACGAAAATTTAAATGTATGTTACCGAGGCAGTTTAATCCTAGTAAGGTGTACTCAAGTTTCATTATAATTAAAAAGAATAATAAGAAATACCGTTTAATGATTTTTAAAATTAAATAAGAACAGCATTAAAATTTATAGCAAATTGAGGAAAGTTAGGTGGAGTGTCAAAACTGGTTGGCATAGGGATAGGCGAGTGTTAGGTAATAGGTAGGCCTATTTAGGCCTGTTTAAGATAATAGGCTATTTTAGTGACCCAGCGACACCATTCTCCGGTTGGCCGGCAGATAAACGCATTGTTCTGATTGGTAATTGACTGTTTTTTAAGGGTTGTTACTTGTCAAATCAACGGCGTCGCTGCAAGTGGTCGTAAAATGTAGTCAGGTAGTGTTACTTCAAAGCTATCAAAATTTCAGAAAATTTAGGTGACCTCCTCAATCAATCATTGTTTTATTTTAAGTGTAGAACGCACAGTAAATACGAGCTTACATAAAGAAGATAAAGTTGAGTCGTAGGCCTAGGGCTCTAGGGCCTACTACTACTAGAAAAAGATATTCAACTGTCGAGGGCTCAACTTTTTCCCATCATTCTGAATAAATGACAAGTGAATTTTCCATGCATATTGACCACTTTTTACAATTTTTTCAAACTTACTCACACTAAGAAATCGGGTTCAAATGGAGAGTCGGCCGTGATGAAAATTTTTTTGTAGTTAAAGCTATCTCCTGACTTCCTAACCCTCACCCTAACTTACTGTATACCTTTACACCCACTATACCTTTACCTCCTAACCCTCACCCTTATAGGGGTGAGGGTTAGGAGGTCAAAGAATAGGTTAGATTTAACTACGCTGCGGTACTAAATTTTCATTACGGCCGACATGGTAAATTTTCATCACGGACGACTCTCCATTTCAGAAATCGCGTTGTTAAATAACTTTAGAAACAAAACAATCCATAAAATTGTTTTAAATGATATACTTTGTAATGTCAAAAAACAAAAGGTTTCGACCGTTTTTTTACCGGCCGGTCAGACCGGTCAAGGTTTGTGAGTAATATTGATAATTATTTTTCTCTTTTTTCGAAGAGCATTAATTTACGTAATTATGCCGAATAAATGTGGAATTGTGAATTGTAGAGGAAACTACGACCTTTTATCAAAACGTAGAATATTCAAACTGCCCAGGCTTGATCCTGAGAGGCAGAGGTGGCTGGCTGTGATTCCTCCTCGCAAAGACTTTAATGTTGCAAATGCTAAATCTTTTTTTATTTGTGAGAAGCATTGGCCACAAAATCCTCCAATGAAGAAACTGCCAGGTGGAACAACAAGACCAGCTGTTGCACCTAGCATTTTTGATGTACCTGCTTCATGTCTGCCGACCCCCCAAATCCCTTCTCGCCCTGCAAAGCAAGTAGACAAACAACTTGACGTTTTTATGGCCAGAGACAGGATCAAGTCGTTCAGTGAATTTCTACCTGACAAGAAACTTCACAAGGAATATAACAATGTTGTGATTACCCGAAGATCTGACAGGTGTGCTTTCCTTTTTATGTCGTCTGACTTTCGTGAATGCGAAATGACTGTTCTGGTTGAAAACAAGTCAACGCTATGTTCTCCTCTTACGTGTTTTGCATACAAGAGTGGAATTCGCGTACCCCTAGGAACTATATTGAACCCCAATAATGGCCTCAGTTCCTATTCACAGTTTTATGCTGTTGTGCATACTTGCTTTAACTATAAAATTCCTCTGGATAAAGTGTTGAAGAAAGTAGTTACTGTGCTTCAGGCTCAAGAAACTGAAGACAAAAAAAAGGCAAAAAAATCGATTTTATTATCAATAATTTGAAGCTTCTAGTCAACAAAAATTTTACTGTAAAAGACTACTGCTTTGCTGTGGGATCTTTTCCACACTGCAATTATGAAGTACTCCGTGAGTATCTAGTTTTGCCAAGTAGAAGAAAATTGCAAGCTGTCGTCTCTTCAGTGAATGTGAAGGACATTTTATCAAAGACGTTTGCCAAACTTCAAAAGCCTCAACAGAAAAATGTAGTTCTCTTAGTTGACGAGATGAAGATTCGGCCAACAGTAGCCTTCTCCGGAGGAGTCCTCAGTGGCATGGCCAAGAATGACCACAACGCAAAAGCCACTTCAATGCTTTGCGTCATGTCCAAGTGTCTTCATCGAGGCCCCAGCATCATGGTATCTGTTACACCTGTCCATAAATTAACAGCTTCTTTTCAATTTGAGGTGGTGAAGCAGGCTGCCATGGTTGTAGAACAGGCTGGAGGCACTGTTCTTGGGTCCATCACAGACAACCACAAGATCAACCAGCTTTACTGCAAGATGTTCGATCGTCCATCAGAGTCGGATTACCCTGCCACTGCTACTCATCCTTTAGATAACACACGGAGTTGGTACCTACTGTTTGACACAGTGCATCTATTGAAGTGCATAAGAAACAACTGGATATCAGGTGAGTCTACACTATTTTTGATTTGCTGTATGTAACATTTTAATACAAATTTTGAAAAAAAGCTTGAAAGAAAATTATTTTATTTTAAATGAAAATCTTTGATTATAACTGGAACTTAATTGACGAATAAAAAGAATAACAATTCCGTGATTTTTTTATTTAATTTTTAATTGTGTTGGTATTCATGCATTGGACTGCGTTTTGCTGTATTTCGACATTTCTGTTTGTGAGAGTTTTTTTGCGCAATAAGTAGATTTGTCAATTTTGATTGCTCTTAATAAGAAATTTAAATATTATTATCTATGCAAAGACTTCGTATCTATTATAAAAATATGATTTGCAAAAAAATTTAAGTACCAACAGCGAACAATTATTACTCGTGATTTTACTTAAAATAGCCTAAGAAAAAGCACTTACAAAATAATTATATCTTCATGTAGTTCTTACGTGAAAAAGTTTTGTTTAATCAGTGACAGAAAAAAAAAAATGAAATGAATACTGCAGCACCACAACAAAAAATGCCAGCATGAGATGATTTTACTGTTTGTTCCTTTTGTTTCAGAGGCTTGCCAAAAGATGACTTTCGACAACCAAGTCACTGGTTCCTTCAACGACGTCAGAAAGCTATACGATGCTGAGAAGGCAAACCTTTTGAAAACATCTCCCCTGACAGATGCTGCTGTTCGACCTTCAAAACTTCAACTGCAGAATGTCCAGCACGTGTTGAAAGTTTTCAACGACAAAGTTGAAGCTGCCCTCAGGCTCCAGAAGTGTGGCGACACAGCCGACTTTATTCAATTTGTGCTTAATTGGTGGAATGTTGTGAATGTGTCATCAAAACATCAAGAAGTGAGGCTAAATGATCCCCACCGGCATGTTCAGGACCACACCACTACCAACTTGTCCGATTATCTACAGATTTTCCAGAAAGCCCCTTCTGGGCACGGAATAGGCAGAAAGCAGTGTGTAACCCATGACACTAAGAAAGCACTTGTGCAGACCATGCAAGGCCTGACTTCCATTTGTGCACACCTCCTGACCCATGCTGGCTTCCAGTATGTACTTCTTCGTGAGCTGCAGAGTGACAGGATAGAGGGTGAATTTTCTGTGTACAGGCAATCGACTGGTGCAAATGCTTTTATGACTTCTGGGGATGTCTTGACTGCCTGCAAAAAACGCCTGGCTAGACATGCCGCTTCTTATCTGGAGACCTTGGACGTAAATGGGGAAACCATGGCTCACACGTGTGTTACTAGTGCCATCGATGCTGAGGACGCCACTTTCATTGAGGACTGCACTGAGCCTTCACTCTCTATCCATGAGGAAAGCAGTGCAGCCTATGTGGCAGGGTGGCTGGAGAAAAAGTGTGAGGAACACCTGATCTTCAATGAGGAGGATGAACTAGTCTCAACAGAAGTCAGTGCCTTTATCTCCGAAGTTTCACGAGGCTCCCTGAAAATCCCCCACCAAACCACTTTTGACCTTGTGCGATGTGGACTTGCCTTTATCACCAAAGCCAGACACAGGGCCTGCTGCTGCAGGAGACTCATGATGATTCTGCAAGTGATGGAGGACTACAATAACCTGAACACTAGTGACAAGCTCAGACGACACGTGGCAAATGTACTTTTGAAAGGTCTGCATAACTTGGAAAGGATCAGCAAAAGAACGCCGTCCTCCTCCAGACATCAATCAAGAAAGCGCGCTTGTCCGATTAAGTTTATTAGCAATTGAAAAGTTTTTTTTATTTCTTATAACTGTAATTTTTATGTGTGAAAGTTTTTATGTCATATTAAATATTTATGTCTATTTAGCGCTGTATATGGCAGGTTTCAGGTATTTCACTCAAGGGTAGTTCTGTGGGCATGGTATCACATATTTGGGTATTTATCCCTCAATATGCGTTTAAACGTTTTAATGCTTTTGTCTGAAGCAATTACGGACCAATCATTAATTGATTTCAGTAATACATTAGCACTTATACAGTAAAGATGATCGCCTTCGCTAGCAAAGTCTGGACATAGACAATGCATGTCCTTGATTTAGAAGTTCTTGATTGAAAGATAGAATTATTTTTGATTATATAAAGGATGAACTATTTAATTCAATTTCAGCTATCAGGGTGCTAATTTATTCTTATAGTTTTTCAGTACAAAGTTGTTGAAGTAATTATTTGCAGTTGCTGGCGCTTTAAATTGTTTTGAAATTTGGTGAAGCTTAGAAGCCAAGTTTTACGGGAATCGATCAAGTTTTTCTCTATGCGTGGAGAGAAATTTTTAGCGAATCAATCTGTATTTGGCCAGAACCCACAGTAAAGGAATTTCAGTCTCGTGGCAAACAATTTTTATAGCTTGAATAAATAAACATAGCTTTACCTCTGCCCATGTATTTGGTTACCCAGTTCAACGGTTCTTTTGAATTCCCGAATAAAGTTGTGACATTGTAAATGCAGATTTTAAATTTCGATTAACACTAGAATTACCAATGTGTCCTATAGAATACCAGGTCTTTTTTAATCTATGATCGTAGATTTGGATTAATAACTTTTGTTTGGAAATACTTTAACTTTTAAAGAAATTTAATTTACTTCATATTTCGTGAGGTACAAATTCCTACAGTATTGATTTAAGAGATTACTGTGAGTTTTTGAATTTCTATCCTAGAAGTACGACGGTGTCTTCTAGGACACCAGAAAAATTTGACAATGTATTGGCCTTTTTAGTTTAAATTTCTTTTTTATCAATAGCTTTCTGTAAAAAATAACTTATTACGACTTAATCTTATTTTGTTTCCTATGGCAAAAGTAGTTGCTTTGATTAGCAGTATTTGTTTGATCACTAATAGCAAGTCATTATGTTCTTGTTTTAGACAACGTTTAGTAATCCAGCGTGGCGGCAGTGGTTTATGGTAGAGTGCAATTATCAAAACAAAAAAATCGTGTCGATTATGTTTGCCATCAATCACGTTGCTATTAACACTCGACCACGACCATACTACCGACATTTATCGAGACTGCACCAACGACAAGCCACCTCAACGTGGTGGTGCAGTCCCCTTCCCTGCACTGGGGAGGGTCGAAATGGCTTGTCAATTTCCCGAGGGTCTCATCCTCGGACGATTCTCCCTTGGACAACTCTTCCCATTTTTTATCCCGGCTGTCCAATGCGCGGTCACATGTGGACAGCACTCTTAAACCCAATTGACCGCCCCCCTACCCCTTCTATTCTCTCTCGGACATCTCTTCCTCGTCCCTCCTTCCACCCCAAACCTCTTCATTACTCATCCCACTCACCGCTGATTCTTATCTCTATTCTTCTTCTTATCAGCGGTGACATTCACCCCAACCCTGGCCCTATAGACCCCTGCTCTGTCTGCTCCCGTAGAGTCACCTGGGGAAACAGATCAATACAATGTACCAGCTGTTCTCTCTGGGTACACCTCTCCTGCTCTGGTCTTTCTCCCGCTGACTTCCGCAAAATCTCCCCAGGACACTCTTGGACTTGCCCAATGTGTCCATCCTCTTCTCAACCCCCCCCTCCCTCTCACACTCCAATCCCATATCCTCATTCTTTTCCGCATCTCCATCCTCTCACACTCCAAATCCCCCACCTTCACTCACAATCAACCACAAAACCATATCTTCAAAAACTAAACCCTCACCCAAAACAACCTCGAATAATCCCACCTATCTTCCTAATCACCCCCAACTAATTTATACTTACCCTCCCTCAGCTTCGACTACTCCTTCTCCTCAAACTCAACAAACCACCTCTCCTCTCACACAATCCTCATTTCATCCTTCCTCTCCCTCTCAAAACAACCTCCGAATCCTACAGTGGAATGCTAATGGGATTCGCCCACGTCGTACTGAACTCCTACACTTTCTCTCTCATAATCAGTACGATCTCATCTTCATACAAGAGTCACACCTCTCCTCTGACTCCACCTTCCGCATACCAGGCTACAAAACCCTCCAAAAGAACCGTTTTATGACGAGGAGAGGAACCACCAATTCTACGGGAAACCTAGGAGGAGGTGTTCTGATACTTGTCAAAAATGGTCTATCTTACACTTCACTCTCCACACAATCCCTCTCCTCCCTCGACCCCAGCTCCGATTATTTAGCTATTGCAGTTAAAATAAAAGGAGCCGCTCTCATACATCTTTTCAACGTCTATGTCCCTCCTATCCGCTCCTCTTCCTCCGACTCCCGCCCAAAATCCTTCTCACCCTTTCTCCTACCATCATCTCCTACCACTTACATCTTTGGCGACTTTAATAGCCATCACTCATCCTGGGACTCCCACTCACCGGAAGACCATTCAGGCAAAGATTTGTTTGATTGGCTCCTCTCCTCTGATCTTTTACCTCTTAATAACCCCGAACACCACACCCTACTACACCGTGCCACTGGAAACCGCTCTTCCCCGGATCTTTCCCTAGTTCCTGCCCGATTAGCCTCTAAATGTACATGGCAGACCCTTCCGGACCTCGGCTCAGATCATCTTCCTATCTCCATCACTATTCCCACTTCCCCTATAATTAACTCTTTCCACCGCCCCCCCTCATTTAACTATAATAAAGCTCGCTGGGATGAATACCTTACTTATATTGATACCCACTGCCCCATTCCTTCTAACTTTACAACACTCTCTCTTTCTGAAGCCACCCACACCTTTACCAAACTCCTCAATGATGCTGCCACTTCTGCCATTCCTTTCGGCAGCATCAACCGTCCTGCTAAAGCCTGGTGGTCTCCTGAAGTCGCAGATGCCGTCGCAAAACGCCGAAAGGCATTTGCGAAGGCACACTGTTCCGAAGAAGACCGCCAGCACTATATCGCTACATCCAGATATACCTCCACTGTGATTAATAAGGCTAAAGCCAAGTCATGGCAGAATACTTGCTCTAGCCTTTCTCCTAAAACCCGTCCCAGCGAAGTCTTTTCTCTACTTCGCTCCATCTCTGGTTCCCCCTCCCCAACTACTTCTGACCTTCCCAATTTCTCAAATTGCCATACCCCTGTAGATTGTGCCAACCATCTCTCCTCACACCTACAGTCCCATTTCTCTACCCAAACCCCAAAACCTTTTCGAAGCACCGAGAAAGCCCAAATGAAGCAAATCAGAACTGCACACTGCAACACCCTGCATTCCACTTTCTGTACACCATTCTCCTCAATTGAACTCTCTACAGCTATCTCTCAACTCTCAACCTCAACCTCCTCCGGCCCTGATCAAATTACCTACCCTCTTCTATCCCACCTACCACAATCTGCGTTACATTTTCTTTTATACATCTTCAACCTTTCCTGGTCAACACACACCTTCCCGTCTGCTTGGAAACAATCAACAATCATCCCCATTCTCAAACCCGGAAAACCCTCTGACTCACCTTCTTCATATAGACCCATTTCTCTCACCTCATGTACCTCCAAACTCTTCGAAAGAATGGTTTTAGGACGACTAACCTATTTTCTCGAACAATATGACATTCTCTCACCCGTGCAAGCTGGTTTTAGACCTGGTAGATCGACTGTAGACCAGGTTCTCCTTCTCTCACAGTCAATCGCAGATTCCTTCCACCAATCTAAGCCAGGCGCACGTACAGTCCTTGCCACTGTGGATTTTGCGAAAGCTTTTGACTCAGTATGGCACTCTGCCCTACTCTCTAAACTCCTCTCATTAGATCTTCCTCTTTGCTTTGTCGAATGGATACGATCCTACCTCTCAGATCGCCGTTCGAAAGTCCGTATCTGTAATTCATACAGTCGTCCTTTCCGTCTCCGAAGAGGAGTTCCCCAAGGTTCGGTTCTAGGACCAGTTCTCTTTTCTTTATATATCAATGACCTTCCCACTTTCCTTCCTGCATCTGTTAAGACCTCTCTCTATGCAGATGACCTAGCCATCTGGGCCTCCTCCCCGAAAGTTGAGTGTGCAACCGCTGTAGTACAAGCTGCCCTCAACAGACTGGTGGAATGGTCCTCAAAATGGCGCCTTCCTCTCAACCCCCTCAAATGTGAAACATCCTTCTTCAGCTTGGACCCCTACCAATCACGAATACAACCCTCTCTTCACATTCTTAACACCCCTCTCAAATTCAACCCTCATCCAACCTTTCTCGGTGTAACCTTCGACCGCACTCTCTCTTTCAGATATCACGTCTTATCCTTACGGAAAAAGTTTCACAACCGATTCCGTGCTTTTCGCTCCATTGCCTCTGCCTCCTGGGGCCCATCAAAAGAATCCTTATGTACCCTATACAAAGCCTTCATTCGCCCCATCCTCACCTATGCTTCCCCAGGCTGGTTTCCCTTCTCATCTCCTACTCACATCACCTCCGTGGAGAGGATGCATAGATTTTCCTGTCGAGTAATCACAGGTTGTCTATCGTCCACCCCCATTCCTCTACTTCATATAGAAGCACTTCTACCTCCACTACGAGTCACCCTCACCCACCAATCCCTTTCCTTCTTTGAACGAGCCCTCCGTCTACCTCCCACCTTTCCTATAGCCTGTCTTGCGAACTCTAACCCCCGTACACGTCTCAAAAAGAGCTCATGGAGATCCTTCTCCAGATCACATAACCTTACCCCTAACCTACATCTCACCCGTGAACCACTAATCCTCTGCCCTCCTAAACCCCCCTGGTCTGCCCCATCTAATTACACAATCTCACTCCACCTCTCATCCCCATGCTCTCGCAAAGACCTCCCTCCCTTCGCAACACTGCAGCTACCTCCCATCTTTCCACTCTATCTCACAGCGATATCTCTGCCTGGACTGACGGTTCGGTACCTGGCGGGCTGGGACAGGGTGGTGCAGGGATACACATCAAGTGTACAAAGTGTGTCACTGCTACCTCGCTTTCCTTCTCGACTGGTCTCTGGGCTACCAGTTATAGTGCTGAAACCTTCGCTCTCCTACATGCTCTTGAGTTGTGTATCTCTCACTCCAAGACATGTAATTTCGACTCTATCACCTTCTTTTCCGACTCTTTATCTGTCCTTTCAACTCTCTCTACCCCCCTACCATATTTAACCCCAAAATCCCTATCCAATACCCAATCTCTTCTTAACTCTCTATCTCAATCCAAGGTTGTCCATCTTCAATGGATACCTGGTCACTCTTCCCTCCCAGGCAACGACTTAGCTGACTCTCTAGCTAAAGCCGGTGCCTCTCTCGATCCCTCCAATATATCAGTATCCCTCACACCCCTTATCTCCTCCCAACGGCTATCCCTCTACACCAGTTGGAGACGCAGTGTCCAATCTGGTTTCTTCCAACACCAAATCCCTACAGTATCTCCCGAGGAGCTTACTCTCCCTCGCTCCGCTCGCTGTGCTCTCTCCCGTTTACGCTGCAACGGGCACAGCACTCTCCTCAACTCTTATCTCCACAGGATTGGTCGAGCCGAGACTCCTTCTTGCAGCAACTGTGGTTCTGAACCACAGGATCTCTCACATCTCGTGCTCGACTGCCCTGTACTAGACCCTCTGCGTCGGGCCATTTTCGGCCACACTCCTTCTCTTTTGGACCTCTGGTCCCGTCCGTGGGGAGTCGCCCGACTATTGGGATTCCGCGGAATTGATCCGCGCCCCCATCCCTAGGAATGGGTCGGGTAAGACCACCACCACCACCACATTTATCGAGAAATCATTTTATAATGCTTTTGTGGAACAAAATTTATCAAATTCTTCTTTTACGTAAAGGAATGCCACGAACAAATTTACAAAAATCTTGAAGCATCTGCAATTTGACAACTAGCAATAGAAAAATGTGGTGCTGAAATTGACAGCTTTGTACCAAGGCTTAGATGATATTATGCAAATTTACAAGCAATCGCTTCCAAACTTTGATATTTTTGAATAGTCGCAATTTGTTTTGTTACCTTTCTTTTACATCTGCAGGCTGATCTGAAATTGTTAAATTGTGTTTCATAAAGCGCTTATTTTTAGTTCTTATCAGAGTGTTTTTATTCAAAATTGTTTTTCTACTATTTTTAATAGAATAACAAATGGCATTAAATGTGTTCTTTAAAACTGTCTTTATTAGAATGCATAATAACAGCCTTTAGGCCAAATCACAAGCATTCAGGCAAAAAAATTGATATATTATGAATGGTGTCCTCAATGACACCGTGTTGATTCTAAGTATAAAAAATCCTTGGTAATTTTTATGTGATTTGACTAAGAATCAAATTAAAATCTATCGCTTTATAGTCATACGTTCTTTATTCTTATTTTAACGTCTAATGCAGTGGTTTACTCGGGTGCCGTGGCAAATTAGTGTGCTGTTTGCAATTGTTGGGAGTGGGAAGAACAGCTAAAATCTTATATTTGTTTTAACGTTTAAAACTTTTGTTGACTTTTAAGCTTTCATTTAAAAATAGCTCAAAAAATTACTTTGGGGTACGGCGAAATATTTAACTTGATTGAGGAGTGCCGAAAGTAAAAATAATTAAAAAACTTCAGACCTAATGGTTTGAAACTTTATTATTTTCTTCATCTTTAGTAAATATGCTGATAATTTAAGAGGGCTTATTGCATAAATGGGCACACACGAGACCAAAAAAAGTGGCAATCGGGTTTCAATTATGATTTGAATTTAGATATTGACATCGAATCTAATAAAAGATGTCGAAATTAAGTTTTTGACTGAGTTTGTCCATCGCTTCTGGTCAAATGAAGTAAAGAATAAAAAAGAACTCTTTCTTTCAAACTTTATCATAAATAGGTAAACATCGTGCCGTCCAGTCTAAATCGTTTAAATTAATAATAACAAGATTGGTTTATAAGAAACTCACTTAAACGTGTTATAAGCAAACAGGCCTAAAAAACGCAATTTACGGCATTGTGCATCACGAACGCCAAACCAAAGTTTATGGCTTGACCATGGTTTCAAACTTTAAACTTTCATCAGATACAATCATCTTGTTCTGGTTATGTTTTCAGAGCTGGTCAATAAAGGAGAAGAAAATCTAAAAGTTTTTGTGCCCAGAAATGATCCAAAATTTTACGTTTTCAATTATATTGAAAAGAGTAATAAACAATGCATTGATAAAAGCCACCAACCTTAATCTATAAAAGAAGAGTTTGCCTTTTTTTCCCTTCTTGATTTATCGTCATAGTTTTGATTGAGAATAAAAAATAACTTTATAAATAAACAATAGTTTGTATATTAATTAAATAACAATAAAAAGTTTTGAAGTATTTTAAGTGTATCAATATTTTTATTGTTCATAATTAAGTAGAAAAGGCAACTAAAAAATGCATTATTGGTATATTTTACTTTACTTGATTCTACCACGAAATGGTAATGCAAACAATTTAGTTTGCAAGAAAATGCAAAAAGATTTGGAACAAACGATGTTCAATCAACAATGCAACAAATACGTAAATGTCTTCAAGGAAAAAAAGGGGACAAAAAGTATGAGTGGAGAAAAAGGAACGAAAGGAGAGAAAGGGATTAAAGGCAAACCTGGAGAAATTAAGTATTTTGTCAATAAAACTGTTTTGGGTAAGTTTTTGCATGTCATGCTTTTTTACTCGAGTTTTGAATTGTAAGAAATAAATAGTTTATTAATAAACTAGTTATACTGCAATTTCAAACCATTAAAATATACAGTTTTTGCTGATGTCAGCATAAATAAAAAATTTTTTTTAATTCTCCTAGCAAAAAAAATTATTGTATTTTCTATTGCTGAAAAAAGAAAGTGGAATTATATTTTAAGAAAAATTTTCAAATGTTTTTTATAACTTAAACTAATTTTGTTTATATTCTTTGTCAACAGTAACTGTAGATTGAATTTTAGATTAAGTTGAATCTTATATTTTTTGCATCAATTCATTGGTAGGTTTTATAAAAGAAGTTTTTTAAATAATGCCGTTTTTATTTAGAATAAACTAAATTGTCAATCACTCAACAAATTAGTAAACTGCCGTTTGAAGTTGATCAAAATATTATAATTGCAATAAAAAAACATAGATAACTATTGTACATGCATAGAATAAATTTTAAATCAAATTTTGAACTCCTGAACTATACAATATTATCTCTACTGCCATTACAACAAAAATTAATTTTTATCAAATCTCTACTGATTTGTTCATACAGTAATAATCTACATCTATTATTTTAAGACAAAATCAATATGACACTTTTAAGAATTTTTTTACGTGCAATATTATCTTTGATTTAATGTTTTTTGTCTTAAAAATTCATATTTTGTATCTTGAATTTTATTGACAATCATACTGTTAACAACTAAAATTTATGCAAAGAAACTGGTGTAACAACTGCAGTTATGATTTAAAGTAAGAGTAATAATATTTGTTAAAAATCAATTTTCATTTTACAATTATCAAAATGTAGTCAAAAATATTTTTTGAATTATCAATATTTTTAAAGAGCAACTGTCAATGCTGAACATTACTATCAATCAACACAAGCAATTGATATCAAACCTTACTAACTCCATGCAAGAAATCATTGTCCTCACCAGACGTTTTAATCATTTTCCAGCTTGTAAGTTCATTCATGATTTGTTTCCAGAAGCATAGCCAGCTATATGCAAAAAAATAGCTTTTTCAAATCCAAGTATATTAATTTTCTTAACAAAAACAAGCATGTTGGCATGCTTTAACAAAAAACTATTTTCTCAAAATTACTGACAACAAATTTGTTTTTTTGCAAATTGCTGTAATTATCAGGCAATTAAATTGCCTGATAATTTATCTCCAACCCCCAACCGCGTGAAAAAAGGTGATTAGACATATGCACTTATACTTAAAGAAACATATTAGCCAGTAATTGACTACCATAATATAGTATAAGCTTTTATCGTTTTTGTGCTTTGTTTTTATCAACTTTATCATTCGTTTTATTAAATATTGTTTTTTATTGTCCCAATTGGAACAAAGTTAGCTTATTGAAGTAAAACTTTCAAAACTGAAAAATATTTCAAAAAATTTAGCTTTTTTTTGGTTCACTTTTGATGTCTATTGTTTTATCAAAATATTTTCACGTGAGATGCGGGCCTATTATACTCCGCTATAAGATACATTGTTACAAAAATCGAAAAAATTACTAAGCATCTGAGTAGGATCTCTAAAAGAAACTTGATTATACTCTGCAAAGCAGGATAAAAAAGTTAGAAACATAGGCAAATTTATCAAAAATTTTTCCTAATTTTTTTGAACGTTATTTTAATATGCTGGTAGTTCTCAAAGTTTTAGTTATATTCTTCCCTTTTAAAACTGAGCTAGAGTCATTTCCCAAAAGTAGGCTATTTGAGAAAAGTTCCTTTTTGAGTCAAAAAAAAATTTTTTTTTTTCTATAAACTAGAGCACCATGGTCTTGCCTGCGAGCTGCTAAACTTTCTGTCGGATAAGCACATGATTAAGATGATCAGCTTTTCCCGAACAGACGTTTTATTCATTCTACTTGACAGCAAGCAAAGAAAGCTTTGTAGTAAAAAAATGGCGTTCCTCGGGGATTGATATTGACTCGGGGAATCTCTGTACGTGTGATTCTTCTCTCAAGGATCTGGAGCCATTAATTGTTGAGCCATTAATCGATCCACTGTTCCCTAAAGAGCAGGTTGGGTTTCGACGAGGGAAGTCAACCGTAGATCAATCTTTTTGTTAACCCAGAACATCGAGGATTCTTTTGAGGCTAAAAAGAAGGCCGGTGCCGTATTTATCGATCTGACAGCTGCTTATGACACTGTCTGGCACCGTGGCCTTACCTGAAAGCTGCTGAGACTACTTCCGGATAAGCACATGGCCAAAATGATCATGGAGCTTGTCCGAAATCGAAGTTTCACCCTTACCACCGGTGACAGCAAGCAAAGCAGGCTACGCCGTCTTAAAAACGGCGTTCCTCAGAGATCGGTCTTGGGTCCCCTCCTATTTAACATCTATACGTACGATCTTCCTTCCATGATTTCCAGAAAGTTTGCTTATGCTGATGATCTAGCATTGTTGCACTCTTCTGAAAACTGGAAAAACTTGAAGAAGATATTAAGCCAAGACATGTCTACACTTTCATCGTATCTTCAGACTTGGAGGTTGAAGCTCAGTCACACTAAGACGGTGACCGCAGCCTTTCACTTAAATAACCGAGAGGCCAAACGTGAGCTAAAGGTCTACAACAAAAATAGAATTTTACCGTTACGTCGAACTTCTACTTATTTTGGGGTAAAACTGGACAGATCGCTCACATTTTGTCACCACCTAGTGGCATTACGCAAAAAACATCCTCTCACGTCACACTGCTGAGGCAACTTGAGGGCTCGGGATAGGGTGCTGGTGCTAAAACACTACGCATAGCCACCTTATCTCTAGTCTACTCAACATCTGAGTACTGTGCGCCAGTCTGGTGTCGCAGTGGTCACACTCGCCTCATCGATAGTGTCTTAAACGACGCTTTGCGCATAGTTACTGGATGCCTGCGTTTCAATCCAACAGACCACCTACCAGACTCTCAGGCATTCAGCCAGCTGAGCTTCGCCGAATGGGAGTGACACTCTCCTTGGCTCACCGTGGATCTCTGGACCCTGATCATATTTTAACAACATCACTGCCACCATAACAACATCATTGCCAGCATCTGATCCAGACAGTACAGCATCCAGGGTAGTAAGAGGATAAGCCCTCGGCCCCAGTCCTGTTTGTGTCGGACCTGGACTGGATGCTCTTGATACCTTTCCAAAAAACGACGACGACGATGACGACTATCTTCCTTCTACAATCTTCAGAAAGTTTGCTCTTGCAGCTGATCTAGCATTATTGATCTTATTTGAATACTAAAAACATTTGTAAGTCAAGGCATTACTACAGTTTCGGCGTATTTTCAGACCTAGAAGTTGAAATTTAGTCTTTCAAAGACGGTGAGAGCATCCGTTCTTTTAAATAACCGAGAGGCTAAACGTGAGCTGA
The DNA here is from genome assembly GCA_963680785.1 of Diplosoma virens. NCBI lineage: Eukaryota > Metazoa > Chordata > Ascidiacea > Aplousobranchia > Didemnidae > Diplosoma > Diplosoma virens. The sequence goes on from OY796891.1 coordinate 6,635,368, forward strand.
AGGCTTATAACAGCAAAACATTTTTACCATTATGTCCGGTCCCAATTTATTTTGTGGTAAAACTAGACAGATTGCTCATTTTTCATTACTATTTTGTGGCATTGTGTAAAAAACTATTTTCTCGCGTCATCTTCTCGAAATGGGCTTGCCTCAAACAGCTTGGCTTAAGTTCAATCGCCTACAGACTGGTGTAAAACGATTCCATTTGTCCATCCACAAATGAGGTCTCGCTACTTCACGCGGTGCCATTGAACAAACTGTAGAACACGTTATAATAGCGTTCCCCGTACATTGAGAATTGGGTACTGTATTGGTAGCCTGCATTGGGCTCCACATGGAGCACAAAGTCTGATAGTTTTGGTTGACGAAGCCCGATGCAAGCTCAACACCATTGCTGCCAGCATCTGATCCGGACAGTGCAGCAGCCTGAGGTTGTAAAATGATAAAACTTGGCCCCCATACTGTTTGTGTTTGTCCCAGAATCGATGGCCTTCCATATTACAAGGGATATGTGCAGCAGCCTTAGGTTGTAAAATGATAAAACTTGACCCCCATCCTGTTTGTGTTCCATATTACAATAGTTTGCTGCCATTTTTTTGATCTTCACTTTAGTGAAACAAGTTTTATAAATTATCAAAGTAAGACTACGTCCAAGATTCGTACAAAGGACGCGCCAGTTTATGTTAATAGTTTATAATTTTGAATCCACTTAGATTTTATTGAAATTCCTCCCTCAACAATTATTTTGTTCTATAAATTACTAATTCCTTTTTAGGGAGCAAAGTGGCTAACTTTGAGAAACATTGATCTAAATGTAGTTGATTTTATTTAAATATGAATGCTTGATAAGGCAGTTGGCCGAATGATAGCAGTTAGCTGAATATTTTTAAATGAAACTATCATGCAATTAGAATATAATTTATTTAAAAACCCAATAGTCTGTTTCAACCAAGTACGATCATTATCTTATTCAAATAAAGTTTGATATGTAGCTAAGATAAATTATCCTCACAATTTTGTAACAATGCTTTCTAATGGCAGCCATTATGATGATAAATCATCGAGCTAAACTCATGGAAAATTTTTATAGTTATAATTGCGTTAACGGTTGGGCAAAAACTAATGCAACTGCAAAGTGTTTTAAAAAGCAGAATAGGGTTAATCTTATTCTAAATATGTATTTAGAAAAGTTTTTGGCCTATGACCAGAACCTTGTTTAATAATCGTTTTCAACTTACAACCCCCTTTTCCCGGACAAATTTCTGCCTACCTCACTGCAGAAATGTAAAAATTTTAAAGAAAGCTTTGTTGAAAATGCAAAAATATAAAAAATCAATTCGTTCTTTACTCGCAGTTGCAGATGTTATTGTCACTGCTGCAAACATTTAGCAAAAACGAATCGGAGCTCACATATTAAGACCGACAGATTTAAACACTCTCATTAGACAAAAACCAAGAAACTAAGTTTAAAATGTTGTTGTTTTAAAATAAGTAATGATTTCATCCTATTTTTGCCCGTGACTTGTGTATTCCACCACAAAAATTTCTGTTAAATTATTCTGATAAAATTTATTTTTTTATTTGGTTAAGTAAAAATTTATGGAGAAACTATTTCATAGAATTAATTTCATAGATTGAAAGTTTTGGGTGGAAATTACGGGAAAGAATTTGCATGGAATTATTTTTGCCACTGACTTTTCGAAATAGAATACAATAGACTATTTAATTGATTAAATAACTAATAGAGTATGATCATTTGTAATAATTTGCGTTTTCAAGATAAGTTGATTTTGGTGTTATTATTTTGATTTGCTATACAAGTTTTACTAAGAAACATCTGCACAATTATCGATCTCATTTAAAAACCACAGCATTTATAATTACACCATTAGTAGAGAAATATATAAAATATATCGACTTATTTTAAACTCTTTCAAATTTAACACAAAATAATATCAACCTTTAAAAAGGTAATAAAATTAGAAATGTTTTTAAAACTTGCGTGATTAATATAATAATAATGTAAATGGCGCCCTTTTAAGAAATTAATTCCTTCAAAGCCAGGCAAATAGGAGGTCGGGATTTGGACAATTTGTAAACTTGACGTGCTCTTGTTGTGGTAATTCTAGTACCGAACTTTATATTTATCCTCTGTAAAATGAGCACTTTTGTCAAAACGTTTACGCATTTACCGTACAGCATAGACCACTCTAAAAAAAAGCAACCAAAACAAAAAACAAAAGATACTTTCATAGAAAAAAATAATCTACTTTTGTTTGTTTTTGGGACAAATTCTTTAAAAAAAGTTTTTACAGACTGTAATATCGCAAATTTGCTTTGTCGGCAAGTCCGCAATTTGAATTACTCGCTTTGTTTTAGCGACTTTCTAAAACGATTGCAAAGTTAACGGTTTGTTGATTTCTACGACAAAAAAGGATTGATTGTGATCGATGTGAGACTTATCGCGCGCTTGTAGTAATTTTTTTAGAAGATTGTATAGCAGCGGTTTTAGTATTTAAAGTATAATTCTTTGTTCGAATTGCCAGTGAAGAAAATTCAGGTAAAAGATTTTTTGTAATGTTGTTAAATATTTGTTTTAATAATTTCAGCTGGTTTTAGAATGCTGGTAACTTAAATAATTTTGTATAGATATTTAAACATCGTACTGTAGCTTTTACCAGTTGTTCTATTTCTGTAAATAAACTTAATGTTGAGCATCGGTTGGTTTATTGTTTAATATAGCTATAGGTATAAGCCCAAACCAATTTAACAGAACACAAATATTAAAAAAATAAATTTTATTAAAATAGTCCCAACAGATTATTTTGCCTGTGCGACTTAGCAGGGAACACAACATGTTACTCAAATAGAATCAAGTTATAGACTTACATATATTTGTTTAATTACATAATTTCAATCGTTATCTTTCACGAATATTTTTACTTAATTAATCAAATTTAAATTTATATTTTTAATCATTGTGGTCGTCATCGCTTGGAAAGGCATCCATTCCTTGTCGCAATTTTCCATTCTACACCCATGGAATCGTAATCTACATATTTTCAACCGATCAAAAATCCCAAATTTTTTTTTGCTCATAAAAATTCTATCACTCAGCTCTTGAAGCGATCAAGGAGCATTCTACATTAGTTGTCATGGCAAAGCTTTTTTTTTAGCGACTTTTTAAGATGATAAACAAACCAATCGGTTTCTTATATTGCGTTTGCAAATGTACCAAAAAATAGATATGATTGAACTGTGAAGAGCTGAGTGAGAATTTTTTCAGGAGAGAAAAAAAATTTGGATTTTTGATAGATTGAAAATATGTAGATTACAATTCCATGGGTACAAAATTGAAAATTGCTTCCGGGTCAGACACTAAAAGGATTGGAGCCGAAAGTTTATCTTTTTACTATCTAGGCCGCTGTATTGCCCGGGTTGATGTTGTTGAGCCAACATTAAATTTCGTCATCTGAACCATTAAATCTCGTCTCAATGTGTTATCCGATGAATGGGGCACGCTGTTAGGACGTGATCTGCGGTTTTCTCAGTAGCGCCACACTGGCAATCAGGTGAAGGAGGGACCCCATTTATGCATAAGCAAATACAGTCGCGCAACACCAATTTGCAAGCCATTGAATTTAACCCAAGCTGTTAGAGGCAAGCCCATTCCAACAGACGTGGTACTGCTCATGAGTATGTAAGCACAGAGCCTGGTTGTATTCGCACAATACTCCTTGCTCCATCTAAAATTTGTCCTGTGAGAAGCGTGAATGCTAAGTCCGGCAAGATTGTTTAATAGTTTTTGCGCAGCCGGCACAAACAAGTGTCTAGATCTTATTCTTTCTTAGGATTATCTGAGGAACCATTTATGCGACCTTGCAACTTAGGGTCATTTTTTAGGTCTCTACGGTCAGCCACAAGCAATTTCCTTTCTAGTAGGCAAAGCTTAGCTGGTTGGATGCCTGAACGTATCGATAAGTGGTCCGTTGATTGCGCTGCAAAGCGCAAGCTACAAAGCCTTTTACCAAATTAGATTGTAAAATAAAATTTCATCACACCCCTTAATCTAGTTGATGAAAACAGCAAAAATTTCACTGGCTGGTCGGGTCTTAAGCAAGAAGCATGGCAGCAGCCAGTTGTTATGTTTTATAAATCTATATTTTACATTACTGCATTTTATTGTTTCTTTATTATAATTTTCTATGAGCTACCAAGATCTGTAGGAGCTTATGCATTTACTTGCTCAATTATTTGAGCTATTTTTTAATTGATAAAGATAACAGAAAAAAAAGACGTAACAATGGGATTATTCAAATAGGACGCAGTGAAGATTTGAAATATACTCAAAAAGTCTCTGTCAAATTTTTATCAGTATTACAAAATAAGATGGAAAATGCAAACAATATTATGTGGATTATGTAGGGGAGATGTGGGACCTTTGGACCAAAATTCACATTTTTTGACTTGGTAGCGCCCAGTGTTAACTATTCCAGCTAAAAGTTATTCTGAATGTAGTGCGTACATTGTGACATATTTCCGCATAAAAAGTTTTCCGAGTGTTTAACTGCTTTGCCAAAAATGTTTAATTTGCAAACCATGCTCATCCCGGTCCAAAGATCTCACAGGGGTGGGACCAATAGACCATGAAGGTGGGACCTTCCGAACAACAAAATAAAAGCTTACTTTAACCCTTTAAAGGACAGTGGTACATACGTGTACCATGATTGTGATTGCAACGTAACAAAAGCACTTTTGTGAAGACATTATAATTCTAATTTCTAGATATATGTTACATCATTGTTGAGCCATTGTCATTTTATTTTACAATCAAATTCTTATATCCCTTAAAGGGTTAAAGACAATGACGTTGTTTTGAATTTTAAATTTTATTGTATTATTGAACAAGACATTAACACGAATCAACCAGCAAAAAAATTACCATGCCATACTCTGGTTACAAGCATTGTTTTGTTAATGATTTTACAATCCATATTTACTCATGTTGGTTGTAAATGTGAATACACCAGCTACACGCTTGATTGTAGAAATTGCTGTTGGTGGTTCCAACGACAACATAATGTCACTTCTTTTTGCACTAGCAAGATCTTCATCTTTTGTGAAATAGAAGCCTTATTTAATTTTTGAAGAAGATTTCATAAACTTGACTTCGTAGTCCCCATCCTCATCTGGGCCAGACAATATTTCAGCAACAAAGAACTGGAGGGTCATTTTCTCCCCATAAACTTTCACTACCACATATTGTCTAACATGAAGCACTACTATCACTACAGCTCAGGTCATCTGTGTCCGAAGAGTCGCAGTGAACAAAAATTTCACTCTCAGAGCTGCTGCTTGGCAAAAACATTTTGCGCCTGACATTGTTGGCTTGTCTTGTAGCTTTTTGGTTTCCTTCTTTTTGTGCTAGGAGTCTGTTTTTCACCGGTCTGCTACTGATGACACTCGATTTTAAACGGTTGGTTTTTCTGCGTTTTGGTGGTTCACTGACTTTAGGAAAAGGGCTAATATCAATTAAAATGCTTAATTCAGCAATTGATTCTTCAGGTTGAATATCAATGTCTTCAGGTGTTGTCAAGGGATTTGATGAAGTGCTTGGTGTGTCATTTTCAGTTTCAACAGGCAAAGAAACATTCGTGACAGAAGCTTACAGGAATTTATCATCTAAAAACACTAGTGGATTAAAAGGCCAAATCCCTGTTGCTTTGAACTCACTAGTGATTTTGGGGATATTAAAAGCACGAGCGTAGGCTTCACCAGATATTTCAGCAACATCGTATATGGATATCAATTTATTTGGGTTGCTTGTTAGCCATGCATCACACAGTCCTGGATAATTCCTTTTAAAAGATCCAAACGCAGAAACATCTAGGGGCTGCAGTTTATGGCTGCAATGAGGTGGAAATATTACCAAATGCAGCCCGTTTTCTAGTGCCAGCTCAATTGCCTCTAGAGAAAAATGGCTGACATGATTGTCGAGAAATAGCACTGCTGGGTCAGTTATGAAAACATTCATAAACTTAATAAAATGTCGGAGCACTACAGGAAATAATTCATTGTTAATCCAGCCAGAACAATTAGCTAAACCCAAGCTTTCTGGTGGAGCCCCTTTCATCATAAAACCCTTGAAATTCACTCGAGAGAACATGTAGACTGGTGGCAGTAGACTTTTAAGTGCATTGACGCAACAGCACATGGTAATGTTTTCAACTCCTTCAGCCGAAAAAACCGACCTACTTGCTTGCTCTCTTTTTCTGCGAGCACTTGAGCTGATTTAGTAACAGTAGTGAGTCCTGTTTTGTCGAGGTTCCACACACTTCTTGGAAAAACATTTTTATCACTGTTTAACGCTTGTTTTACATTTTCAAAAAATGTATTCACCTTTGTTTTGTTAAATGCCATTGCCCGTGCTCTGCTAGTTGATTCTGGCTGGCTTGGGCTTAAATTGTCTTTTCTTCGACGAAATCTTTTCAGCCAATCTTCTCCGGCCATATCATTTTTCTTCCAGTTACTTGGATGTGGAAGCTTTTTCATAAGAGCATATTTATATGCTAACTTTCTTGTTTGTATCTTTAAAAAACCATAAAAAATTTTACTACATTTGATGATGTATTGCAACAAGGGATCTTCTTCTACTGAGTTAAAAACCCGAAATTTAAATTAATTTCCAATCAATTTAAAAACAGCAACACTGCTTGTACTTTAAAACTTCTTGTGTCTTATGCAATGTATGCATACTTTATTAGTTTGAATAAAGTCTACAATTTATTACACATATAAAATGATAGGTGCATTATGTTTAAATGAAGTCTACAATTTATTATACATATAAAATGATAGGTGCATTATGTTTAAATAAATTCTACAATTTATCATATACTTTATTAGTTTAACTTAAGTCTACAATTTATTATAAATATAAAAAGATCGGTGATTGAGCACTACCTGTGTTGTAACCAAGCTCTTTCTTGACACAGTAGAGCTTCCAGCTTGCTTCGCGAGGTTCACATACGTCCTTATAGTAATTCGTGGGATTTCGAACTCAAGTGCAGCCTGGCGCAAAGTCATGCTATTTTCAATGACATTTTTTAATGTTTCTTGTAGCTGATTTCTTGAATGTAGGGATTTTATTTGTCAAGGAATATTAAAAGTGATTATTAAATGTATATATACCTGTAGCAAATAACAATATAGATGAAGGGACCTTTGAACCATGGTCCAATGGTACCACATTCTAACTGGTCCAATTTTCCCATTTCCTCTATTTTTAGTTAATACCAAAAAATAGTTATGAAATCAGGAGTTTTAAAAAGCTTGTAGCAACTAAAAATAAGGACAACTTTATCAACTAAAATAGCCAATAAAGTTTACAAAGAATCCTTGTTACACTTATTAGACAAAAAACCTAAAGCTAAACTCCCAAAAGTTACTTTACAACCCGTTTTTGGAACTCCATCAAATAAAACTCTTCCTAAGCTTTCCCAACAAGCCAAAAGTATTTCAGAGTTTCTAACTTTGTTTTTTAATTAAATTTAACGTAAAACTTTTCTAAAAAAATTTAAGGGGACAAAGATAGTAGGAGTGGTCCAACGGTTCCGGTGATCCAATGGTCCCACATCTCCCCTAGAGAGCTTTCAGTTTCATCAACCAGATAAATTAGTGTGATGAAATCTTATTTCACAATCTGATTGATTAAAGGCTTTGTGCTTGCTCGTCTTGCAGCGCAAGGATTAGATTGAAAGCTTCTGTTTGTTGTTTTACAATTGGGAAAACAATCTTTAGTTTTGAGATTACTAATTTTATTAAATTTTTCACAGAATTTGATGATAATGTGTTTATCTTGTGATAAAATGTTGCTATAATAATTGCGTTTAGCACATTTAATATTCTATTGAGAGTATTACGATACTTTTGCTATTTCATAGATTCTAATTCTAAGACCAAGAATTACAAATAAGCTACAGATCGATCGCTATTCGTATGGCGTATCCATCTAAACTAAAGCCATTTAAAGTACGCAGAAACTGTTTGCCTACTCTTCTCAAATCTTTGATCTATATGAATATTTCTTGACACTATAATAGATAGGACGAACGTCAAATGGCTACAACAGCAAGCAAAGTGTCCTATGGGAACCCTTTCAAAAAGATCTGGTAAAAAAAGCACAGCAATCCAGATAGTCACTCTTTTTTTAAGGACAACACCTGCTGAAAAATTAGCAATGTACACTGAACGTCAAGCAATTAAAAAAATTTTGCGGTTGAACGCAATTGGTTCCATCTTTGTCTTCTTAGGCAGCTTTTATTAAATTCTGGCATGCTCTTCTATGCAGACAAAAAAAGATATTTACACGTTAAAATTTTTTAAGTAACCAACATTATACAGTAACCGATTGTTCATTTTTAACAATGTTTTTTCTTTAAAATTACGCAATAGTCCGTTTTCCTTCAAAGATTACACCGTACAGAATTTCTTTTTTTTCCTTGTTTAGACGATACGACTTTTGTTTTTTCAAACTCTGCAAAATTGACGCCATAGCTTCTACTAAAAGCGTCACGAAAAGTGCCAGGCTACTATGATATTGACTTTATACACAATATTAAAGCATTTAGAAATTTGACAAAAAAATCTGTCTCTTTATATTATTTTTGGCATTTAAAAATTTTTTGAAAAACACTGGTAATTTTTTGATAACGTAGAGGTATTGAAAAATACTCATTACGATCTTTTAAATGGAAAAAAAATTGTGCAATTATTTTAATAGTATTGATATTTGTAAAAGTATATAGTTGTTCAAATAAGCTATCCGCTCAATTAGCTGGCTGCAAAATCAACTTGACGACGGGAAAGCCTTAAATACTGAGCAACAGGGCGAGCTAGCTTGAAAAAAGTTAATTAAGATCATCACTAAAAGCATAAAATTATAGTTTGATTCCAAGTGCAACTGTTGAAAAAGTCACAAATTCGCAAAAAAATCTGTTTTTTAAACCTTAAATCTAGCGATATAATATTTTTTAGCTTACAATTTTATTCGACATGTCCAATGAAAACTAACCAAAACTTTTAGATTTTTAACTAAAAACCTAACTAAAATAAAATACGGTAGAATGGGCTTTTGAAGTCAGGTTGTTGTGGAGTTAGGAGTTAATTTTAATTTTCAGCATAGCTCTCAAATATACAAATATAATCGTTTATAATATAATGCTTTTTACTTAGTTTAAAATTTATTTGTTCTTCTGGTAGAATCAGAGGCAAGTTAAACTTCAACAAATAACAGAATGCGTAATATATTTATCAAAGAAAAACTCAACACGACGTTTCGTCCGTTACATTGGGCGAACTTCATCAGGTAAAAACTAAACACAATGCACAACGTATTTAAAAACCAAGAAGTTAAAAAAAAACAAAACTAATAAACACAAGGTGAGAGGCAAACATACATAACAATTTAATAACTACTTCGTGCAATAGAAACAAATTTAACGGGTTGACAACCCACATTCATTGTGAGATTTTTATATTACTATATATTTTTGGAAAAACATTCCAATCTTTATCATTTATTGAATTTTTTGTATTATTGATATATAATGATTCTAAAAATTTTCTTTTATCATAATCAATGTTGTAAATTAATATTTCAAAATTCCCAAAATCAATCCTATGTTCACAGTTAAAACAATTTTTAACCAATGCAGATACTGTTAATACTGCTAATACTGCATATGCTGCTAATAAACTCTACAACACACTGATAAAGCATTATAAAGATAAAATTGCTAAATTGAAGGAAGATTTTAAACAGAAGTACGACAAGACGAAAACTTTAAATAAAAAAACAATCAATGGCAACAAAAGAAACAAAGATAATTGGTTTGTTAACTTTTCTAATAAAAATTAATCAGAAGATCAAAAAAAGTGCTATTATTAGGTTTAAATTTTTCGGTCTCACAGAGTTATATCCAAAAACTGAAATATTAGCTAATATCGAGAAAGGTATAAAGATTTTACCTGACAATACAACTTCTATATAATAAGAAGAAAAGTTGTGGATGTACTAAACAAGAAACACTGAAATATTCCAAATTTATCGATTAAAGAGAAACAGGCATTGAAAAATTTACGAGATGACACAAATATTGTGATTACAAAAGCAGATAAAGGTAATTGCACAGTTATTTGATAAAGAAAAATACGAAGAAAAAATTTTTAAATAGTTAAACGATAAAGATACGTATGTTATATTAAAAAATGATTTAACAAAAAATATTGATCGTACATTAAACAAATTTATTTTTGAATTATATAAAATTGATCGTTTATCTCAAAACGAATATTTTTATTTGCGAAGCACTGATGCTATTGCGCCACATATTTATGGTTTAACAAAGATTCATAAACCAGATTGGCCTCTTCGACCAATTATTTCGTTCATTAATTCACCTTTATATAATCTTTCTAAATTTGTGGCTAAAATATTAACACCTTTAGTACATTCCAATAATTTATAAATAAAAAATTTATTCGAATTGATCGATAGAATATCTAACTTTAAAATTAATGACAACGATTTAATGCTTTCTTTCGAAGTTATGTCTTCATTTACTGAAATTCCTGTACATATAGCTAAATCAGTTATTTTTGATTGTCTAAAATGTGATAGCGAATTATAAATTATATGTAAATTAAATATCAAAGAAATTATGAAAGCTTTAGATTTATGTTTAGACAACACTTATTTATATTTTCGTAAAAAATTTTATTGTCAAAATTTTGGTGTTGGGATAGGTTCTTCTATTTCCGTCATTGTGGCTAATTTGGTTATGGAATCGATTGAAAATAAAATGCTAAAAGATTTTGCTTCTCCACCTCGCATTTGGCTACGTTACATGGATGATACTTTTGCTATTTAAAAAAAAACTGTGGTGGCATCTTTTCATATATTTATAAATAATATTAAAGATAGTATTAAATTTACGGTTGAACAAGAAGTTGAGATTGCTATTCCGTTTTTAGATGTGTTAATAATTCGTAACAATGGTCAATTAATACAAAAGCCTACAGAAAACCTACACATACAACTAGATACTTAAATTTTAATTCATGTCATAATTTCTCTCAAAAAGTTGGTTTGATCAATATATTATTGTTTCGGGATAATTCTAAATTAATTACAAATTATTGAGATAAGACCATGAAGTTAAATTTGTTTGTAATGCTTTACGTGAGAATGATTAACCAGATTGGCTATTGAATAAAGTGAAAAAATAAATTAAGCATAAACAGTGAATAAAAGCGATTGCATGAGTAAAAAGATATACTGTATAACTAAGTTAGTTTACCATATATTAAAGGTCTTAGCAATAAAATGTCTACAATTTTGAGAAAATTTAATATTGGTGTGTATACTTACCCATATACTAATAAAACAATTGGTAATATTTTACCTAAAATGAAAGACTCTGTGGATGATAGATATAAGCGTGGTACAATTTATAAAATTCATTGTAAAGATTGTTCGAATGTATATGTTGGTGAAACGGGCAGATGCTTTAATACTCCTTGTCTGATTATAAACGTGATTTGAAACCGATTAATTTGGCTAAATTAAAAGAAGATGACTTAAATAAAAAACTGCATTGGTTAAAAATTGTTTTAACTGTGAACATAGGATTGATTTTGGGAATTTTGAAATATTAATTTACAACATTGATTATGATAAAAGAAAATTTTTAGAATCATTATATATCAATAATACAAAAAATTCAATAAATGATAAAGATTGGAATGTTTTTCCAAAAATATATAGTAATATAAAAATCTCACAATGAATGTGGGTTGTCAACCCGTTAAATTTGTTTCTATTGCACGAAGTAGTTATTAAATTGTTATGTATGTTTGCCTCTCACCTTGTGTTTATTAGTTTTGTTTTTTTTTAACTTCTTGGTTTTTAAATACGTTGTGCATTGTGTTTAGTTTTTACCTGATGAAGTTCGCCCGATGTAACGGACGAAACGTCGTGTTGAGTTTTTCTTTGATAAATATATTACGCATTCTGTTATTTGTTGAAGTTTAACTTGCCTCTGATTCTACCAGAAGAACAAATAAATTTTAAACTAAGTAATATCCCTGGTAACAGTGTTTATAGTAATTAAAATGCTTTTTAGTTTTTGTACAATACTGCTCAGTGGGAATGAAATATGGAGATAGTAGAGTTGACAACAGTCACATTACTGCATCTTCTTATTACAGTGGTAATTATTTACCAGCACATGGAAGATTGGATTACCCGGGGGTGGAAAACCCTCACAGGTGGGCCGCTTGGGCAGCACAAACAAGTAAGCATTTGTTTTGTTTCCATATTATTTTGTAAATGTAACAAACAGAAAATATTTTAAAGTCAGATATTGCTCATTCAACCTACTTCACTTTATCAAATAATGTTAGTTTATTGAGTTTCTTAGAATATGGAGATTTGCAATTGTAAATTGATTTCAACTTATTTCACTGTAATCTAGTAGAAGCTAATTTTTAACACTCTGCAGACCAAAGATTTGCTGGTTTATTCAAAATTGATTGGAACTTTTTTCTATCGTGTTGGGGAACGAAGTAAAATCAATTAAGAAATGTTATTGCTGCTAAATTTACGAGAAAGGGTTTGCTTACTCATAAAGTACGGTTTGATAAAAATAATTTACACCTGGAATGTTCAACTCGTGGCTGCATGCAAGCCGTATGGGTGAAATTTAAGCTTTTAAAATTTGTCTTGGCCCGCTTATCACTTTAAAGCACAAAGCAATAATTTTTTTTTATATTTAGGTTTACTTGAATACTAATTAAATAATTTAATTTACTTGAAGAATCGCGCCCGCATGCAACTATTATGGACAATGAAATGGCAGTCACTACGGAAGTTTTAATTAACGCGATCTGACTATGTTTATTATTAAGATTTCAAATGCAATAATTGTAATAATTCTGCTTACTTTAGTTAAAAGCGTGCTCTTTCCAAAAGTTAAAATTTTACACTTTCGCAATAGAGGAAATATTTTCAAACAAATTAAATGTAATAAAAAATCCAAACATTTTTTTAATAAGTAAAAGGCAATAGATAATATTGCTTGTGTCAAGATCAAATTGGTGAATGGATTCAAGTTGACCTTGAAGCAGCAACTTTTGTTACTGGAGTCATTACTCAAGGAAGAGATGATACCATTGATGGAATTCAATACGTTTCAAGTTACAAAATTGCTTATGGCAACACTACAAATAACATCCAGGAAATAATCGGTGGAAATGGTGATCCAATCGTAAGTAACAAAACTCATTTTTGTTGAGAACAAAAAACCATTTTAAATTGGATTGAACAATTAAAATGTTGGTATTATTAAACATACTTTTTTACTTTTGTATGTTTTTCAGATTTTTTCTGGAAACACTGACACCAACTCGTACGTGATGAATAGATTTCCTCAACCAATTACAGCCCGTTATTTTCGGCTGATTGTTCAATCTTGGCAAACACACGCCTCATTACGAATGGATTATATTACTTGCTAATCAAACCATTTTCTAATTAAAATTACTTTATATTTTATGAAATGATAATGTAATTATAATGAAATAAAAATTATATAAATACTTTAGTTGTAACAAAAGCCTAATTTATTGTAAATATTTGTAATTACTTTATTTCTATTTAGATAAAAATTTTTGATTTCTTTCACTGGACAATAAGATTGTAGGCTAACAAATTTTATATTGCTAGATTTAAGGGTTAAAAAAATGTTTTTTTCACTTTAAAAAAAAGTGAATTTTTTAACTGTCGCACTTGCAAACAAATTTTAATTTTATGCTTTTTTTCATTAAACGATCTCAATTGGCTTGTTTTAAGCCACCTAGCGGTATTGAGGAGTATTTCAAGTTTTGACGTTCTTAAATTAATTTTGCAGCCAGCCAATAGAGCGGATAGGTTACTTTAACGACTATAAAGTTATTTTAAATTTTACATTCAGATACTTTTACAAATATCAATATTGTATAAATTTATTGGAAAATTATAAATAGTAATCACTTTTGTGGCGATTGCGTTGAAACCAGGGCTGGGGAGCCGGAGCCGGAGCCACAAAAATTTTATTAGCTCCGGCTCCAGTAATGGTTCATAGAATTAGCTTCATAGAATGAAATTGATTGTTATGGATTTTTAAACATTATTATAAAAATAAATTTTGTGCTATATAGATATCTTTCTTTTCATTTATTAAACAAAAACATCTCTACAGCCTATTTTATCTGATTAAGAAATTAAGAAATAGATGAAACAGGCTGTCGGAATGTTTTTTAATAAATGAAAAATCATTGTATTTGTTCCGACTTTCATTAAGCGCTCTACAAAAACACGTCGATTAATTTTTTCCTAATTTATGTATATTACTTAAGTTTCATATAATATTACAACATATATATGCAGTATGTGGAGAGAGAGAGAGAGAGCAAGAGTGAATCGATCTTCATTGCAAAGTGCTCAAAGAAAAAATCAGAGCAATTTTGTACAAAATTTATTTAAACTTTATTTTAAAAAATCTCAACAGTCTATTTCATCCAATAAAATCAGTTTTTTTATTCATATTAAGGTAAGAGAAGGGGAGTCAGGTCATCTTAATATAAATGCATAACCTGAGTCATTTTTTCCTATATGACATCACAGGAATTGCATTATTTGGTTGATTAGTTCAACAAATTATTCTTAACAAAAAATCTCAGCTAAATAGTACTCAGCTCTATAAACTTTCGTTCGTTCAACTTCTTCAAATAAATATAAATAAAAAACTAACAGATGATGATTGAACGTAAAAAATTTTTGGTATTAAAAGATATTACAGTAAAAGAAATAAAAAGAATAAAAGCTGTCCTTCATCAGCTGTTTAATTAGCTGTTTTTATTTATAGTTATCTGAAAAAACTGAATAAAAAAAAGCTTATAGAGCCGAATGGTATTTAGCTGAGATTTTTTGTTCAAAATAATTTTCTAAGTCTATGTATCCTATAATAAATATACCACTCTTTGCAAGTTCGGACCTGTTTTACTTTTCGATAGTTTTGAATTATTTTTGTAGTTTAACAAACTACATATTTCGAAGCATAAAATTTGAAAAGCTTAAATAATATTTCTATTGTTAAAAATAATTGAAAATTTTAAAATGATCTCTTATAAATTATGTTTTGCAGAACTACGTATTATTTATCGGATAAGATTGACTTATCGTACTATGTTTTCTTAATGATGTTATGAAAGCATAGTACTATGTTTACTAATGATTATAGCCTATTTTTTATTTTTCCTGTAAACACAGGAAGATTCAATAGAATGAAACAGACTGTTTTGGTTTTTTAAAAAGTAGTTAAATAATTTTGTATAATATATTTAAAAATTCTTTTTTAAATAGAATCTTTCTAATTGAATAAGGATCAAGATTCTATTCAAATAAAGAAGCAACTGATGTTTGTGGTTTTTTCAAAACAGTGATTAAACAAATTTTGTATTAAAATATTGCTCTTATTCTTTGCACTCTGCGAGGACGATTGATTCACTTTTTAATATACATGTAATCTTTAATTTACAATGGCTAATGGTGAACGATTTAAAACAATTAAGGAAGAGGCACTGTACATGAATTATGCAACTACAGGGTGTCCCACAAAAAAGTTTATTTTTAAAATTTTTGTAACGCAAAAACTTGTAAAGATAAAGCAATGAAAGTTTCACCGTGCATAAATAATGTGTTGGAGATTTGTTTGCCATCAAAATCGTCGTTATCCATTTTACTTAGCTGATGTTACTGGAGCATAAAAATAGTCATATATTTTGATGATGCTGCTTAAATAACATGCTTAATGTGATCGCCATGGCGCAGAAGGCATTCCCTTACTCTCACAGCAAAATTCTGAATTACTGCTTTGCATGTGTCAGCGGAAATGGCTCTCATGAACGTAGTTATTTCTTGTTTAAGTTCGGAAATAGAGGTAGGCTTATTTTTATAGACATTATCTTTTGCGTAGCCCCACAGAAAAAAGTCCAGTGGGCTAAGGTCAGGAGAGTGTGGAGCCCAGATGTGGGAAGCTTTCAAGGAAATCAGCCTGTCTTCAAATTTTTCAGACAATAATTTTCGTGTTTCCACTGCAGTGTGAGGTGTTGCCCCATCTTGCTGAAACCATAATTTTTTCAAGTCAAAGCGACGACCACGAAGACAAGCAGTAAACTTTTTGATGACGTGGCGATAGTTTTCTTGATTAACCGTCACCGCATTCTCAGCATTGTCTTCAAACCAGTAAGGCCCGATGATTCCGTCAGAGCTAAGCGCACACCAAGCTGTGCACTTCCTGCTGTGGAGTGATTTGGTGGTAACAACGTTTGGGTTTGGACCAGTGATTTAGTTTCCAAATAGTACTTTACTATTTTTGATCGCTGCTCAATTGTGAAAGGCATGATTAAGATAAAGGCTTCAAAATTTCAGGTATAAAACTCCTATTACCATAGAATAAAACCTGAAAAAATAAAAGAGTCAAATGCTCTAAAACAAAAGTAGTTAAAAATTAAAAAATAAACTTTTTTGTGGGACACCCTGTAATTAAACTAGATGCTTTTAAAAAAATTGTTAGCCTCATACAAAAAACAAGGTGAATTCTGATAAAGAATCGGAATCGAGAAATATTGTTGAAATCGGAATCGGAGCCAAGAAAAAAAAATTGACATCATCCTATCACTAATTTAAACACTCAATGATTAAGAGTAAATAAATATCAAAATTTAATATGACTAAAACATAATGTAGCCGTGAGAATTGGATCACTTAAATTTTTTATTTGGTTCAATTTTCGCATGATTGTCACGTCGTAAATTTATCTCTTAAAATTGTAGAATGAAGATTTGGCTGACTCAATCTTTTTTATTGCCTTAATGTTTCGTCACAAACGTTCTCGTTTATTTCCTTGTGGGTTAAATTTCTTGGGAGTTTTTTGTTTCGCGCACATGTGCTTCTAAAGTTTTCCATTAAAAAAAAAAGTTTAGCTATTTGTCAGTGTGGAGTTTGCAATTCATAAGAGTTACGATTTAACCTTTTTAATGTTTAGATAACGCCACAATTGATTTTCATTTAGTTATATTTTTTGGTACTCGCTTTCAGATTTGATTAATATAATTGTAAAGATCAGAAGTCGTAATTCTTGTTCGAATAGAATAGTTTATCGCAAAAAAGATTTAAGCATTAAATGATAAACTACTTGTTTATTAAAGAGTTGGAGAGCCAGAGCCGGAGCTGGGGAGCCGGAGCTAGTGGATAAGTGCTTGATAGCTCCGGAGCTGGAGCCGGAGCTAGTGAATGAGTACTTGATAGCTCCGGAGCTGGAGCCGGAGCTAGTGCTTTTCTACAGTGGCTCCCCAGCCCTGGTTGAAACACGAATCAAAAAATAAAATTGAGTTTGCAGCGAACTCATCTCATTTACAGCATTTAGTCGTGTTAATTGTGCAAAATATTACAAATTTACCTTCGCTTGCTGCATTACGTATTTCCTCCTTAGTTTGCAAACAATCGCAAGCTTGGTTTCATGAACTGTCACAAACTTTACTCTGGATGCTAAAGAACCAGTTGAACTACTTAACCCGAATACCTGCGTGAAGTAAAACTGTGTCAAGTTTTTTATCATCTATTCCGGCTAAAGAAGTAGTTTACCGCGAGACTAAAGTTCTTTAAACAGTTGATTCCGGCTAAGTGTGAATTGATGATTCCTTTAAAACTTCCCTCCTAATAGTAGTTTTAACAGTTCGTCCGCCACAAAATCTTTAAAAAAAATTTATCTTTCTATAGAAGTACTTGCGGTCACACAGTCACAAAAGCAACACGAACAATTCAGCTGCAATGCATTAACTCAAGTCGAACTGAAATGATTGGCTGGAATCTTTAAACTTGACTGGAATAAAATAAAAATGAAGCGCGCTTATATAACGTCACGTCACCTGACCCTAGATTATTATAGAACATATGCAAATGTGAACGACTTCCCAAATTAAGGATTAAAATTGAGTTTAGATGTCATTGTTTTTTATTATGGTCGATTATGTTCTTGATTTTACAATCATCCAACTGTTGTTTAGGAAGATCAAAGAAAAATAAAAAATAAAAAATTAAGCTTGAGTACGATAATTTTAGTCAGTTTTGTTTCAAAACGTTTGTCATAAATATTCAATAAAATCAAAAACAATGTTAATATTGTCGGCCTGTTTGTTTTCATGTACAAATGTAATTGATCAAACCAATCGAAATCAGGAATGTCGTTGTTCTTGCGCGACAAAAAACAATATTTACGGACCGGTAAACAAGGAAGACCACGTAAAATGGCTCACCTGACCCCACAGGTGTATTAGGAGCTTCTTGATCATGTGGATGTAATCCAAACAAGATTAAACGACTAAACTCAATAATTTAAATTTTAATTGGTAAAATTATTTTAATTGTCCATTGTAATCTTGATTTCGATTATGCATTTTGCATCTCGAATATAGCTCCGTTTTCCATAAAGTTTTATTAGTTTTTTGTAAACTGTCAAAAAAGAAAAAAAATTTTTTTTGTAAAATAAGATCAATAAAATTTCAATATCTTTTCATTGCGGTAATATCTATTGCCTTTGTTCCCTCCTTTTTCTGTTTTGCACGGCTTGTATGAAAACGTTTATTTTAACCGCCAGGAAAAACAAACTAAATTTATCTATACCATCAAAAAGCTAATCTTTACTTTTTAAACTCTTTCAACGCTCCGTTGAAGAGTTGTGGCTTTGTTGTAGGTCTTAACAATAAACATCGCTGCTTGAGTTTTTTGGTTTGAATAACATGCATTTTAATTGTCGTAAGTGCTCTAAATCTATCAGCGTTTTCTTGGCAAATCATAAGCGTTTCACTAACTGCAGTCGATATACATGTAATCGCGTTTTTAAATTTTAATTTGTCACCAATCTTTGGCAACACGGTGAAGTAGATTTTTCTTTGTCTCGATTAGAGCATGGACTGGAGTCGGAGTCGGACTGGAGCTGGAGTTGGTTTTTGCTAATTTGTAATGGAGTCGGACTGGATTTGGAGTCTATCTTTTAAAAATCAATTAATTTCAAATATTAGAAGAAACATTTTTATATCATAAAATGTTTTTTTGATCTTTAAAACGTTTTATTCCTGGCATTTATTTTGAGTCTATTGCTCATACCCGACACTTGCGGCTAGTTCTTTATTTATTATTTAAAATTGACATTTAAAATAATCGCTATTGTTCAAGCAAATCACGGCCTAACCTAACCTTAACCGTAACGCTTGCCTTTACATGAGTTCCTTTAAATGAGTCCGTATCAGCCTGTCTACTGGTGGCAGGTATTATATTAGTTTTTATTGTCTTATAGCCTGAATAAAGATTGTCTTGTTACCAAAATGATGGGATAAATGCACAGATTTTTTTCCCTTGATCATAACCCATCTATATGATTTTTTTTAATGTTAAGTTTAACCTCGTGCAAATTTAATTGTATATTTGCGTGATATTTGCCAATGTCAAGTTTAAGCTGCTAAGTTTGATTGAAGATAAAATATTATTGCATTTAGTTAAAATAGATTTGATATATCTAGGGTATTTATTTTGAGCAGCCTTGATTACTTTTAACAAAAACATGAATTTTTCTTCTAATGAAGTTTGCAAACTTCTTGAAGATAAAAAAAATGGCATATTTTATATTTGATTCGCTCGGCTATTTGTGTTGGCGTACTGCAGTTGTTGGATTTTTTCGCTATCATTGCCTTACATAAAATAGAATTTGTCTAATTAATCACCTCAAAAAAATTTAAAATAATGACATAATATACAAAGTAAAATCTTTTTAACAGCTCGCTTGTTTTTTTTGGTATTATATTTTTTTATTTTTTGTGCATTGTTTGGGAAGGTTATTCGGAGCATTAATAGTTTTTAGGACGTCGTCCTTTTTACATTGTATTATCACTGTTTTGGTTTATTTTTAAAGGAATTTTGTATTCTGTTTCAAGTTTTATTTAGATTCATACAGTGGCGTTTGCAAAAATTTGTTGTTGGGTGGCGGTTAAGAACCAAAACACATAATCACAATCAGCAATGTCTTTTACAAAAAGAAGGCCTGATGTAGCAAAAAAAGAAGGCCACTTTAAAAGATTTATTAAAAAATATTAAAATTATTTATTTATTTTTGATATTAATTATTTTAACTTTATTTTTATCCTCTTAAATCTCTGAATCATAGGAAATTGTCGGATCAGCTATACATGTGTCAAGACTATTACATTGATCTGCTTCCGAAGAAACCAAGATATTGTTGTTTGGTCGAAATTTTTTATTTATTTTTTTAGTTTATATCTAAAGTATGATAAAATTTAAAACTTTTGCTAAGACCGCCAAACAAAGAAAAATGCCGTAAAGTGATTTTCCAAGGACACAAAAGAATAGCGAGAAAAAGCTTTGAACCGCGATAGTGTCGATTATGTTTGCCATCAATCACGGCGCTCGTAACCAGTCAACAACGCTGACGACGAATGTAAAATTAAAGTGAAGACCGTTTACGCTTTCTACATTTTTTAAGTCTAATTTTCTTCTAATTATCAATTACATTATTTTAACAGTTTTTAACCTGTTATAGTGCTACTATAAACCTTTGACCATCAATCGTCATGAAAGTTTTTTAACTCCAAATCCTTACCTCTACGTGCATACGCGTGTGGAACCCATTTCCTGCGTATTTCAAACTCGACAGAAAGCTCGAGAGAACATTGACTATAAAAGTTTCGAGCCACCAAATCTTAATCCGTTCCGAGTTACTTAGCGGCTTTACAAACAAAGCAACTAGGGAAACTTTCGAATTGTGTCTGTGAAGCTGTTAACAACTTTTTAACAGGTGGTTAAAAGGGCTGTCGGAAGTGTGGTTGAGCGCCATGATTGTGATCAAAAGAACAGAGGTTCCAAACCTACTTGCGTCATACTGCTCTGTCCTTGGGGAAGACATTTTACGGAACATTTCCCTTATTTGACCGTCTTGGCAAGCAGTTCTAAATTTCAGTCTTATCTCTTTAAAAAGCTAAAAAATTAAAATAAAACATTTTAACCAGTCAACAATATCTTGGCATCTTTGAAAGCAGGATAGGGTAATTGCTTGTCTTAAGCATAACGCCTCCAACGCTTTTCTGCGAGGCAGAAGAATAAATATAAATATAAAAATATAAAAATACAATTAACAAATTGAAGGGTTGGGAAAACGTTTTGACTGAGAGGGCCACCAACTCTACATTTTATAAAAAACCGCGGGCAAAAGTTGATAGATATTTAAATTTAATGTTCAAATTATCGCTTACATAAATTTGGTTAAAATAAGAACTTGTTCGCTTTATTTAAGAAAAAAAAATGCATAGAGCTAAAGTAATCACTTTTTTGGGAGGAAAAGGTTCAACCAAGTTCACATGGAAAATAATTTGAAATAAACAATAAAATCAAAGAAAGAACAAAACGAATTTTTATCAATGTAATACTGTACCGATTGTGGGTACGGGTTTGAGTATAAAGATTCAAAGCATTACCAGACTTGTTTGTTGCCAAAAGAAAAACTAAAAAAATTTTTGATTGGATTATATTGTTACAGATGGCCTTGATGACAACAAAAATTTTTATTGGAGTAACAGCAAGAAATTTGCAAAACTATAGATTACCAATAGTTTGACTCCAAGCTTTTTGCCCTTCAAATTGTGGCAAAGCTGTCAATGTGTCGTTCTTTACCGTCTCGAGGCCAATTTAAAAAACAGACCGAAACCACCAACATAAGGTTGAGACTGAAACAAGAAAAAATCGGTCTACAGACCTTCATCACTGATATACACCAAAGTGCGTAACAAGTTGGCAATGCTTTTCTCCGCAACATGCGCCAGAGCAACACAATTATTTACTTAAAATTGTCACCGAGGTAGGAGGATAGCATGGTAGAAACAAGCAATTAATGCTACTCTGCTTGAGCAAAGAAGCTTTTAGTTGAAGGCTGTATATTTTAACCAAATGCCATAGTGTTTTATCTCAGATGAAAGTCATTTAAAAGATTTAATTTAGTTTAGTGCTAGTTTTGGTTACAAATGCAAAAAAGTTACGCTGAAAAAGAAGCTAGTAGTATTATTGCGACATTATCTTTTGTGACGCAGTATTAAACAGTAGTTGGTTTATTATATTATTTGCCTGCATTCTTAAAGCAAGCGGATATTTTACGTATGAATTTCATAACAACAATGCGCATCGTTTAACCAGAAAATTTCAAATCAAACCGACGTCAGATATTATCACATCTCTACATTTTATTTGAAATAAAACATCTTTCTCATTAAATTAAAAAAACACACTAAAAACAGTTGTGGTATCACAAACTCTGCCAGATATTTTGGTTTTCAATTATTCAGTAATATTTTAAATAGGTGCTAGTTAGACAAATGGGCGCAAAAAAAAAACAAGTCACAAAAAAAAAACGATTGTTTAACAATTAATATTAACACAAACACCGAAAACAACAGCTTTTTTACAATTAATAAAATAAATCCGGAGAAAAAGGAATAAATATGTTATGAATTTATTCCGTAAAAGCATACCAAACTGTTTATTATTTTAGCCAAACTAATTTGTTTAAGTTGTTATAGTACAATTTTTTATACTTTTTATACCAATTATTTAAAAAGTTTTTCAGGTTTAATCAATGAGTTTTTAAAAACCAAATTAAAAAACAGAAGCTTACACAATTTCAACACAAACTTTAAAGATTGCTTGAAGTAAAGGATTTTTCTTCCCAAAGCTTTTCATCTGACACTCTTCAGGGGAAATCGTCAGAATGAAGCAGAATTGAAACCGAACTAATTTATAAAGGAAGAAAGTAGGGTTCTCATTGGCTGAAAGAGTCAACCAATGAGAGAAAAGATTAAGAAATTTTCAAAGAGTATACGAATTCTTTTTGCTTACACAGAAGGGGATTGAGAAATTTAATAAAAGTCGCTTCAAGAGCAGAAAGGTGAAAGGAAGAGCGACCTCGAGCGAGAATAGAAAATTTTTCGTTGCTGTAATGGAGGGCACATTGGGCGTTATCAAGAAGATGTTGACCAATGGCGGATTCGTGAAATTGTTGTGGGCGAATGTTGTTCTTGCAAGAGCGGGAAAGACTTTGGAGGTTGGCCGAAGTACGAGGATTGGTGATGGATTTAGGAACGTGTTGTTTAATTCGCTCTTCTAGCCGTTGAGACGTGCGACCAACGTACCGATTATTGCAGTGGCACAAAAACTGGTAAATAACATTGCTGTGATGATGGGAAGGTAACACGTCTTTCTTAATCGCTGGAAGGAGCTGTCGGATGTTAAAAATAACACGTGGTTCGACGGAGAAAAAGCAGCGTTTCACAGCAGACGTAATCTGCTTTTCAAACCTCATCGAAACGTTTCCAATCCATGGGATGTGTAGGTAGACAGGGCACTTTTTTGCTGTGTGGACCGGGTTAGAATTTATTTGTTGAAGTTTTCGCTTGAAAGCCGAATTGATTACACGTTCCGGGTAGCCATTTTCCAAAAGAATTGAACGAATTTTGCCAAGCTCTTGGTTCAGTTTGCTTTTAGAACAAATCATAAAAGCTCTGTGAACGAGAGTACCAATTAGATTGATTTTCCGTTTCTGGGGACTGAAAGAGTTCCAACGTAGATATTGGCCAGTGAAGGTAGGTTTCCTATATACTGAAGTTAAAAATTCTGAATCATGCCTTTCTACTAACACGTCAAGGAAAGGGAGAGAGTGATTAGATTCCTTTTCATAGGTGAAGCGAAGTGAGGGATGAAGAGAGTTGAGCTGGACGAAGAAATTGTTGCAGTCTTCTTCATTGTTGAATACGGCGAAAGTATCATCAACGTACCGGAAGTACACCAACGGTCTTTTGGCGATGTTGAAAAGTTTCGCTTCTTGGTAGCCAACAAAAATGTTTGCTAAAGCTGGACCAAGCGGTGAGCCCATAGCGACGCCGTCGATTTGTCGATGCATGTTGTTATTGAAGCTAAATTCCACAGAGGAGGTGGCTAGCTGCATTAATTCGACAAAGATGTTGCGTGGAAAGGATGGCGCCATTGAGTCGTCATTGTAAAGGGCATCGGCACAGATTTCTATGGTTTCAGCAAGCGGGACATTAGTGAAGAGACTGGAAATATCAAAAGAACAAAGAAACACAGAGGAAGGAGAAAAAGTAAATTTTCTGACTTCTTTTACAAAGGTGAAAGAATCAGATAAACAATTAGAGGAAAGGTTTTGGAGAACAGGTTGAAGAAGAGAAGTAAGCCATTTAGCTAGCTGATGTTGGGCCGATCCGGTCATAGACAAAATCGGACGTAAGGGTACGTCCTTTTTGTGTATTTTCGGAAGACCGTACATGCGTGGTCGCTGAGAACCAGTGGGTCGGATTGCTTCATAAACTTGCTTCGAAATTAGGTACTCTTTCCTCAGCTGAAGTAACCGTCGTTGTATCCGTGATTCAATTTTAGCAGTGTTGTCGTTGTTCGTGACTGGTCCAAGATCAAGAAATTTGGTCGTGTCATTAAGAATCGTCTTCATCTTGTCGTTGTAATCGTTTTTGTTAAGGATGACAACGCCAGCACCTTTATCAGGCTTTGTTAAAATGAATTTCTTCATTCATCCGAAGGGACTTGATAGCCTGAAAACACTCTTTTGTCATGAGGAAATCACCCAAGTCAATGGGGCTTCCACAATAAGCGTGAGCTAAGTCACTCAACCTAGCTTTTAAAGCAGCAAGCTGCTCTTCAGACAAAGGTTTGTGATGGACGAGTTGAGCGTAGAGTACTTCAAAGTCAGCTAGTATTTCTTCACGTTTGACATTAGTGGGCGGTAAACAAAAAGAAAGTCCATGGGACAAAACAAACCGTTCAGTGTCTGATAGTTTGTAATCGGACAAGTTTACGATGTTGTTCTGCTTGAAACTTGTCTGGTTGCCAAAACGATGTTGAAAAAAAAGACGTAGGTTGTTGCTATTCTTCTTTTGGTTGACGGCTTCTTTTTGTTCATCTATGACTGACAGGTAACGACAGAATCGTACCAGGTCGAAGAAAGACAAAAACTGTCTAGCTTCTTGCCACAGTAAGCGACATTTAGTTCTGAGAAAAGCAGCCATTGACTAGTTTTTCTCAATTTCATCATGCATGAAAGCTCGCTCAATGTTCGGGCTTACGGTAGCGTGCGACTTTTCTACGCGAAATCTAACCGACTTC